>CM036550.1:21532252-21957252 GCA_020745685.1 Tautogolabrus adspersus
CTTAAGGCCAGACAAATACTAACTTGTCTAATTTCGAATGACATAGAGTGAGTTTGACTTTAAAGAGGATTTCTTTTAAAACAGGCCTTACATTTCTGTGCAGATAAGACTGGAATTAAACAGCTTGTTCGCTGTACAAGGCCGGACCTCTTTTAAGCTTAAAGTGAGTGAAATCAGATTGCTTGGACATTCCTGAGGATTCAATCAATCTATTAGGCTTTCCTCAGCGATAGCTTAATCCCACTTTTATGTCCATTTTAATAAGGGCTTGGTCAACGACCCCGGCGGTTAAGCACGGCTCCCCTGAGAGCACGAGTTTAATTAGATTGAAAATGATCATGAGCCTTTCTACAGCACGATCTCGAGAACATTAATCAACATCATCTCTAGATAAAACTAACACATTCCATGGTCAATTACAGCTCAAAGTCCAGACCAATTACCAGACCTCTTTCTCCACATAACAACACACCCACCTGACCTCTGACTCACACCGAGCTCCACCTGTTGAGGACCACAGAGACTAGAGCGGTGCCTCCTATTGGCAGATTATTCACTAAACTCTTTTCTCTAAAATCCTTTCAACCTGTTTGGGTTTGGGTAGTTCGGGTCTTGGGTTTATCTTTTTGCATTATTGTCATTTCAGTTGGATCCTAAAACCAACTGGTTCAGATTGAAATCTCTAAACTATTCAATGGATCTGAATTCAAATCAATGCATGAATGGTTTTCAGAGGACTAACACCACTGTTTTTAAAGATTTACTTTTTATGCCTTATTTAGGGACAGGACAGTGGATAGAGTCAGAAATTGGGGCGAGAGAGAGAGAGAGAGTGACCACAGGACGGATTTGGAGGACTACAGCCACTGTACATGGGTTGCACGCACTATCCACTAGGCCACCGTCGCCCCTAACACCACTGATTATGATTGATTTATTGACAAAGTCTGAAATGTGTCAATTTGCAACAGAAAAATTAAAGACAAGATACAAACATTTGACACGACCTTCAAACAACAAACACATATTCAGAAACCTTCCGCGTACTTTGATCTGGGATGACCTCTGAGGATGATGGAGCAACAAAACAGAAACAATATTAAACACATTTATTACTTCAGAAAGTATGCAGCAATCTATTAAATATAACCCTTTCTGTTCGAGAAGGGAAAACAAAACAAATATGGAGATTACAAGGATGATTAAACTAATACAAACCCTGCCAAGGCTTAGATACTTAGTACATGGGAATAGAGGATGGTAAATCATTTGAGTCAGCCATGTTTCAATGGCAGTCAAACAAGGAAATCATATGACAAAAGGGAAATGGTTTATTGATGGTAGCTCTTAAATAATTTAGTCCTGAACATCCTGAATTTATCCATCCGTATGACTGTACCCATGCCAGCAATCAGGCTCTATTGAAAGCTATTTGGAGTCCTGGGCATCGTCTGGAGGATGTATTTGTTTATGCAGTATGAGCGACTCAGGCTCTGTTTGTGTGCTCCTGACACTTTGACCCCACGTGTCATCACACACAGCAGGGGTGCAGCGGGAGGTCTGGTTGGAGGTCTGCTCAGTCTGTGGGTATCACTTTCACTCTAAGTCTGGGATTACTAGAAAAACTTGTTCCAGTAAAGGGGGGGGGGGGAATACTGGAAGCCTGATAACGACTTGCGATGGTGTTGTAAATTAACATGACCCTAAGAACTGTGTTTACTGAAAATACAGAATAGAAAGAGAAAGATGGGGAAATAGATCCCTGAAAGTACTGAAATACAGAGAACTACGGAAACATAGTTCAGAGATCTGGGGATGATCTTCAAGATTTATTTCTCTTTTTCTCTCTCTTTAATTCATTGGTGGCCATCCTAAAATGAATTTAACTTTGCAGAACATGTCTTCTGTACGGTGTTAGAGAAAGGGAAATTGTTGAGTTTTAGTGAGCAGAAAGAATCTGCTGATTATTTTCTGGATCAACCTTTTAGTCAATGAAACAAATGCAACAAAAAGCAGAAAGGGGAAATGTGAATGAAATTATTATTAGATCTTGAAGTTACGACACAGATGCAAACTGTTAGTCCAGATGAGTCATATTAGCAACCCAACTGGAGATGTGTTTCCCGCAACCTGACAAACTTGAAATGATTGAACTATGATCTTAGAAATATCTGTCTTTACCTTAGATGATGAACTGTTTCATTACTTACAGTAGTAGGCTACTATAAAAAAAAATGAATGGATGGCATTGCTGGTGCTGGAGTAAACAGTTTCTAAGGTAAGATGTTTTGATATAGAGGATGATAAAGAGCAACACTTCATAGGATTCATCTCTGTGCTCTTTAGCAGGACTCTGAATGCTTTAAGTCTGTAAAGCAGAAGTTATCTTACAATTACCCATGGGGCCTGTTCAGGTATGATATCACTGCAGGGAGATATTGAATGAACTTCCAGAAAGGGCTTCATCAGAAAACACACAACCAAAAAAAAAGACCAGGAAGTAACTATGCCATGTGAAGCAGGATCTGGATATCTAGATTTACGTCACTTTATAGCTGATAATAGTCAGTAAACATTGATATCAAGTTAAAGTAACGCTCCTGTTAGTTCAAATAAAAACCTACCTCGCTCTCTCCTGGCTTCTCAAAAGTTTCTTGAAGTCCTGGTGCAGTTTCGGGTCGATGTGAATTAAAACACTCCAAACTGAGACCGTCTCCTCCGCCGCTCTGCTGGTTAGCGCTATCCCAGCTAACCTCACTGATCTTCGGGCAGCTGCTCTCCACAGCTGCGCTGCTCGGCTCCAGCTTTCACTGCCGCCTCGGTTTCGACGACTTGTTAATTCGCCGAAATTATGCTCAACACCACAGAGACGGACCGAGCCCTTTTTTTAAACAGGCCGTTACCCAACTATTCCGGTGCTTCCGCCTCTTAGATCCAGAAAGCTTTGCGGGGAGCAGGACAACACAGCGCAGAGCCAACCAGGAAGTCCGACACTCTCCCTCTCTGTGGCGGGAGTTTGTGCCCTGAGCGAAGTCTATCAGGCATCACTTTCGCTCAGTCTATGCAACGCAGTCCAATCAGCGAAAACGTATGCGAGGGGAAATCGCAATTCATTTTCTACTTGCTTAATAGTTCCTCTGTGACCAGTGGCTATTTTAGAGTCTCTTGGCAAGAATCAGTTGGGGGGCCCTCCAACCAGCGTCCATCATCATTATGTCTGCCAGTGTCCCAACACTTACTCCTCTTCCTCTTTTTTCCCTTTTCTCTCCTATAGACGGATCATTTCTCTTCATTTTCCAAACTTTGGTATGAGAGTACAAGAGTACGTGCTGGTGGGGCCCCTTAGGGAGGTTTCCTACAGTCGTTGCAAAATTTGCACATTTGGTCCACTGCTTTGGTTTAAGTTTGTGAGCCCTCAGGGGCCCCCTACTGGCCTGGGACCCCAAGCAGTTGCCTGCCTTGCTTGTTGACAAGCAGCACCTCTGTCTGTGACTATCTATGAAAATAATTTCAAAACACTTACCGCCATGGCAGATACAATTGGGATGACGAGGCTGAAAGATGTTTGACAGAGATGGTCAACTTTTTGGTGTCTAGTGTCGACTGTAAATAGATGTTTAATTTTATTCGCTAAAACTGTTCCCACAGCTATTTCCTGAAGGGTGCAGCTTTGACTCTGAAACTTTAGGGTCCAAGCCCAGGACAGTAACTTTATCCCCATAGTGACCCACCAAGCCTTGTATATTCTCAAGTAAAGTTTAAAATATCAAAATTGTCATAACTTCACTGGGACACAATGAGTATTACAGATTCCTAGGGGGGGCTATGGGCCAGGGTAATGCTGCGTTCCAGTTGAACTGGGAAGTGGGAAATTCCGAGTTCCCAGTCGGAAGTGGCAACTGGAACGCCCCCTGAAGTCGTAATTACTAGTCGGAAACTCGGAGAAGTCGGAGTAGCCTAGTTCCGAGGTAACTGGAAAGCAGCATAACATCCTGACAATTAATTAACCAGCTTAGTTGGCTGCTGGTTTGAAGGTATTTTCTGAATCCTTGAAATTAATTTGCCTAACCATACGGATATAAATTAAAGTTTGATAAAGAAATACTTTTAGAGCATACGCAGCATTTTATCAGCAAAGATTATAAATAAGGCTTACTTATGCTATCACGACCGCCTGGAAGCCTAAGCGCAGGGCAAATTTGACACATGAGAAAAATCTGTGTTTTAGTTAAACAATCAGAACTAATAAAAAAAATACAGAGTGTGATAAAAACTGAAATACTTGTGCATTGCAGTCTCAAAGAGAAGAAGAAACCATAAAAGAGCCATTTAAATTCTAACTAAAAGAGAGTTACACAACATAAAAAAGTAATGCGATCCTTATCAGGCAACATGTGTAATTTTTTTTTAATGGATAGGCCTAATTTAAAAATAAAAGTGTCTCAATCTCAATGTAATTTCATTCGGTACACTACTCTTTCTTACTCTGAGGTTATTAAAAAAAAAAGTATTTTTTTATTCGTCGCCTGTTGATGACGACAAAGAGGAGCGACTCACTCACATGCTTAGTGGGTTAACATTATGGCTACAGTACAAGTTAGCGAGGCGGAAAAGGTGTATATTTTACACGGTATTCGGGTAAGTTTGTTTAAAGTCATACTGTAACCCTTGTGCTTCGTACCTTAATAATTTCGATAAACAGCAACACGGGGTTTACACTATGTTACGATAGAAAGATAGCTGCCTTACTGTTACCTGTATCGGATACTGTAGTGTTGTTTACATGTTGAATTCTGCAATCAGGATGACTTACGGGTGGATGGAAGAGGCTGTGAGGACTACAGGCACATGGAAATAGAGACTGATGTGGTGTCAAACACGGACGGCTCGGCTAAAATCACACTGGTAATGTCCTGTTAAGTAGAAGTCCTCCATGTTGGCTCATTTTCTGTCTTCACATGAAGGAGACTCTACACGTCTGTGCACACCACATAGACTGTAGGTGCACACTCGTTCACTTGACAACACTTTCAATTGCATATGTTAGTATGGTTAAACTGAGCCTATTAAAGGTCGACTTCATCTCTGTATATTATTCCAAGAAAAGATGACTGATTGGTTTTCTGAAATGCCCTCGTGTTTTTCTTTCAGGGGCACACAGCGGTTCTAGTTGGGGTTAAAGCTGAAATTGGAAAACCAAGACCTCTGGTGCCAAACGAAGGCTATTTGGAGTTCTTTGTCGATTGGTATGTATGGTATACATAATGACTTCTTGTATCGACAGAGGTTTATTTTGATAGATTAGGCTTCCAAACCATTTACACTTACCAGCTTCTACATGTAGATGGTGACAGGGACTAAAATCCTATATAATGTACAACACAACATTATATAAAAGTACTACATACGATTACATATGCATTTTTCAGGAATATCAACTTAAACAAAATACATAGACACAGACCGTGTCAGTCTTTATTTACTATAAAGTGCAGTATGAATATTATCAGTGTGAAATGCTGTCATTGTAGATTGCCTTCAAATAATCAGTGGTCATTTTTTACACCATTGTGGACAATCTCCCAATGAAATGTAACACATAGTACAACAGCATTTGCTGTGCATCTCTTAAAACAAATAAGAATCTTACCTCACATGTCCACAAGCTCTCAACTACACACACATTCATGCCAATGCAGGTCATAGAAAAATGTTAAGGTGAGACATGAAAAAAGAAATGTAATTGTATTTGTTCAGCACATTTGATACAAATGTAAACTCAATGTGCTATACAGAGGACAAATATAAACCAACACAGTACAAAGAGGAGAGGTGCATTTCAGAAGTTATGTTGAACAAATCAAAGGTCTGATTTCAACTTATTGAGATTGTCTTGCACATAACTAACATTGCTCTTAATAATTACTATTTAACTCCTTATACTGTTGTAATTCCTCTGAATGAAATCACATTTTCAGTTGCTTTTATCGAAAACGTTAAACACGTCATACATTTTTGTCGTGTTGATGGATCATGTGTTGATGGATACCCTGCCACTAGGAGGTACTGTTGTATCATCTGTTGTATTATTTTAAACACATCCAGGTGAGGTAGGATGTCAAAATAATTTAAACTAAATACAACTATCTGTCACCTTCCGTCACCAGTTCAGCCAATGCCACCCCTGAGTTTGAGGGCAGAGGAGGTGAGGAGCTTGGCACAGAGCTGAGTAATACTCTCTACAAAGTCTTCAACAACAAACACAGTGTGGACCTGAAGAGCCTCTGCATCAGTGCAGGAGAGCACTGCTGGGTCCTCTATGTGGATGTGCTGGTGAGTGGCAGCATGAAGTCTTGTCTTTTTAAACTTTTTAAAAAACAACTGAGCAATAAAGTGCCCTTCATGCAGCAATTTGTCAGATGGGTCACGAAGGTAAAAAAAAAAATCATACAGTGTATTTTCTCTGTCCCTTTTGAGTAATGTAGAAGAATGAATAATAATAAAATATTTTGTAATAATCCTTTTCCCTCCCGACTTCGTCTGTTTGGATCACATATAAAGTCTGTGTGTATGTGCTTGTAGTAATCGCCCATGTGGGTCATACACACTTTGGAATTTTTCCTCACTTTGGTAAATGTCATGATAACGACTTGTAGTAAAAAACATAAGATGTAGAATTACACACAATTCTGTATTTTATTTTTTTGGGGGGGGGTAAGGAGATCTGTAAAGTTTTTCTTGGCAAATCGTTTCTGAGCAGGAATAACTCGAAGCAGCACAATTCGTCCTTGTGTATTGAGTTCCATTCTCTTCACTAAGGTAAAATCTCACCCCGATATGTTCCCACAGCTCCTGCAGTGTGATGGAAACCTGTATGATGCCATTTCAATAGCTATCAAGGCAGCTCTCTTCAACACAAAGTAAGTAAAGCCCTCTAATGCTATTTGTCAAGGTCTTTAAAATGATCGATTGCTCAATTTAAAGGTCACATATTTCCTCCTTTTCAACAAGTTTAAATAAGTCTCAGAGCTCCCCAAAACATGTCTGTGAAGTGTCTTACTCAAAATCCACTCTGATCCTGTATTTGATCATGCCTCTATAATCCCCTCTAATTCAGCCCTGCTCATAACAGGCTGTTTCTGTGTCTGTAGCTTTAGACAGGAGACAGGATAGGAACACATATTAGTGCTAGACAACAATGGTAAAAAGTATTTTTCATAATACGTGACCTTTTAAAACATACATTCCTCTAATTACCTTTATGACAGAATTCCCAGAGTGCACATATCATCTGACGAGGAAGGAGCAAAGGAAATTGAGCTTTCGGATGATCCGTATGATTGTATGAGGATCGATGTAGAAAACGTTCCTTGCATAGTGACGTTGTGTAAGGTAAGTACACTTTCTGAATACCATTATTAGAGGGAAAAATACACAGTGCTTGGCTCCCCCTTACATTGTGTTTTTTTTTTTCTCTTCAGGTGGGCCACAGGCACGTAGTGGACGCCACCCTGCAGGAGAAGGCCTGCTCTGTGGCGAGCCTCATCATCTCTGTCACACAAAAGGGCACAGTCACCTGCACCAGGAAGGTGGGTGGAGGCAGCCTGGACCCAGAGAGCATCTTTGAAATGACAGAGGTGAGTCCAGACCTCCTCCTCGGCCATCTGTTGTCCTGTCAACTCAAGTGAAGCATTAACATCATGTTTATTTTTCTTCTTTACCTTTGTTGTGGAAAGAAAATTACCGACTTTATTTGAACTTTATTAGAGGAATTAGATAAACATATTGAAGTATTCTGTTGTATCCAGGCAGGTAAACGGGTGGGGAAAGCTCTTCATGCTCCTCTAATGAAGCTGCTGAAGCAGGAGGAGAGTTTGGGAACCAAGCGACAGAAAGTTGGCTTCCTCGGTTAACATCAACTACTGTGTCGTCAGTATGTGTGTTTGTACATGTATACAGAATTTTCTAATAAAAATGGTAACTTCTAAATCCTTCTTGTATTTGAGCTTTTTTTTCATGAAGATATTCTATAAAAATGTTCAAATGGACTTGAGCTTGTAGAGCCCTTTTCAAGTCTTTCTGATGTCTCAAAGTGCTTTTACCCCACAGGTCAAACTTACACATTCACACACTGATGGCAGAGGCTGCTTTGTGACCAACAGTATCTGCTAATCCCATTCATACACATTCATACGCCGCCAACAGCAGGAGAAATTTGGTTTAAGGGGCTTGCCCAAGATCACATCGGACATGTGGCTGCAGGAGATGGGGATCGAACCCCGGACCTTCTGGGTGAGAGACGACCGACTCTACCAACTGAGTCACAGCCGCTTCCTGTTCAGTCAGAATAACCTAAAGTGATTAGAAAAAAACAGTCTACACCCTGAATATTATCGTGGAAATACTGAGTAACAAGGCTGAAAACAACGGAAAGATACTTTGGAATACAGCCTGGACCCTTAATATTTACTGATTATACACCTGGATATTTAATAGGATTGCTATACTCTTAATTCAACTGTGTTCTTTTGCAGGGTAACAAGGTGAGAAAACTGGATACTTCATAATCCAGCCCACACCTCTAATATTGGCCTACTGTCTAACTACAGGGTAGGAAGAGTGGATAGACACTTTGAAAGACAGCCCACACCCCTGATATTATTGTGTAAGTAGAGAGTTGTGTTTACTTTATAATACAGGCTGCAACCCTAATATTTCCGTTTAATAACAAGTTAACAAGGGGAGAACAGTTGATCATTTATCATGGTGCTTTTGTCCCACTCTGCAAGCTTGAGATCAATAATTTGGTAATGAAACAAACTGGGATGCTCAGTACTTTAGCGAATCTGCAAGTGTGTATTTATTGCAGCGCTGTCAGGACAGATGAGAAAAAGTGAGTCCAGACTCTGTGCGTCCTTTCGTTTTTGCCACGTGTCAGTCGAGGATTGTGTAGAATGGAAGTCTTGCAGAAAGACCAGATGTGACTCTGGATCATTTCCACTCTTCCCTCAGTCTGGTGTAGGGTGTGTGTGCTGACTGCTAGCAGGCGGGTCCAAAACAAAGTCCTTTTTATGGCTAAAACTCACACTGCATATTTTGAAAAGTAAAAACGTATGCAGAGAACAGGTTGTAAACAGCTGAAATAAGGGAACTCAAATAAGGGATAATATTTCAAATGAGGCCTAAGAGACTGAAGAGGTTATAATTAATGATTCTTTCATTTTCTGGGCCTCGCTGTTGCCAAAAACACCTGGAAATATTTACATTTTTCCAAATGGCATCACTCCTAAGGACTTTCCAACAAATTCAGGCAAACTTTTCGGAAAGAAAATATTGTCCGTGTTTTTTTAATTATGAAACTGTCTTTCAGCCAACTTAGCTGTAACCATTTTATTAAGCCATTTAAGCAATAAATGATTCACAGTTTGTGCATTTATTTTTGTATACTTATGTCATACTGCTTTGCACTGTCTCACAGGTCTGGCTTTTGTTAGTTCTGGCCGTCCACATAACGTTTTTGGAGCAAGATGAGCCTTCAAAAGGCGTTTTTGGACTTAGGTCATTTTCCCTGTTTGGAGAGATGAGAAGGAGGGTGTGTGAGAGAGAGAGAGAGAGAGAGAGAGAGAGAGAGAGAGAAAGAGCAATAAATTGCATGCATCCACATTGGAGCAGCCTCATTCTTAAAGGTCTCACCATGGAGTTCAAAGGAGTGTGTGCGCTGCTGGGAGTGTTGGTACTGGTGAACTGCTCGTTTCAGCAGACTCCACTGAAGAAGAAGCCACTGAAAAAAGGTACAAAGCAATCTGCAGAAACGTAATATCAGGCATTCTTTTATCAACTCTCTTCAACCAGCACATTTTCTGTAGAAATCAGTCAGGTATTCATGAATCCCTGAGCATGCACAGCAAATAACACCTGATTTAAATGTCCTCATGTGGCTGCATTCAGAAGCAACAAAGGATCCTGCCATTGAGGAGCTAAAGAAACAGATTGATGACATCGTCCAGGAGCTCAACCTCCTGAAGGAACAACAAGCCCTGCAGACAGGTAAGCTCCTTTTTTTAACAGTATAATAATAATCAAGCTTGTAGAGAGTCTTGAAGAGGGGTGCTCTGTCAAAATCTTGTTTGAAAGGTAACGATATTAGTTTGTTTTTTTTAAATCTAAATTCTGAAAGGAAACAGAATAAAAGCAGTACGAATGATTAAATCATGTTGCTGAGGAGAAAGAGCAATAGGGATAATAGTTATTTAAATTTATTGATTGTTTTTTTATGGTTTGAATTTTCATTGAGCACATTTTTCCTACAGTAGATTTCCTGGATAAAGTCAGTTTAAATTAAATTACCATGACACACAGGTATCAGCTGGAGGGTCAATGGGAGACAAATGTGATTTATTTTGGCACCAGGTGATACCCTAACAAGATAATGTTGCAGCGATAAAATCTGATTTAGATTTGTAAACTAACCAGGTTTTAGCCCCCGTATCAGTGAACTCTCAGCCGCTGGTGTCCTTGAGCAAGATGTACTTCTTCCAGGCTTGGACAAGTAACTGTCTGTAGTAGATTACAACAGTTCAAGGTGTAAACTAGCTACATTGTTCACAGCAACAAATATGTGTCCATGTTGGAATCCAAAGTCTAAGGTATGCTTCTCTTGAAGATTCAGACAGATGGGATACATGTGGTTTTTGAAAGTGCAAATACCTAATCTGGGAAACACATGGCATACCCTTTCTGACCTCTTGCCCAGAACACAAAATGATATCCAGCCATATCCTGCTAACATGTTGCCCATTTATCTTAAGCATACTGTGCTTATTAACTGTCTCAAAAAACATCACAGGACTGCTTTTGATCCCATTGACAAAGGGTATTAGAACTATCTCCTGTTTCTAGATGACAATGAATAACAGTTCTGGACCATGTAACATCTGCTCCTTTTTTATTTTTCACTTCAGTCTGTTTGAAAGGCACAAAGATCCATGGCAAGTGTTACTTGGCTCAACCTCTGAGAAAACGCTATCACACTGCCAGTGAGGACTGTAACGCCATGGGCGGTGTCCTTGGCACGCCCACATCCAGTGATGAGAATGACCAGCTCAAAGATTATATCCGCCAGAGCATCGGCCCTGATGAGCAGATCTGGCTGGGCGTCAACGACATGGTGACCGAGGGCACCTGGATGGACACGTCTGGCTTCAGCATTTCATACCAAAACTGGGACACGTCCAACAACCAGTCCCCTCAGCCGGATGGTGGGATGTCACATAACTGTGCTGCCCTGTCTGTGGCCTCCAATGGGAAGTGGTTTGACGAGAACTGTCGTGACGAGAAGCCCTCTGTTTGCCAGTTCAACATTGTTTGATCACATTTATGTCATCATATACAACGCATGGTTGTAGCTGCTTTCAGTCTGTACCCTTGCTGCAATGCCATTTTGCCTACTATTCTAGAAAGAGTTTAAAATCAGTGGTTCTCAGCTGGTGTTGCAATGAGACCAAATGTATACTCAAAGGTCACAGTAGTATTTTTTAGACATGTGAATCCAGAGATGTGTCATTTGCTGCATTCTTTGTGGTCACAATGAAACCAAGAAGAACGCCTTTCAGTCTAGAAAAATAGTTTGTCTTTTCCAAAAGAAATCCATGACTGCTGCCCCTGCTGCCTTCATTTCATAGATTTCTTTTTTTTACGGTTAGAATGGTTCCAGTTATTATAAAACATATATTTAATGGTTAAATCCAAAGGACAGTATTCCTATGACAAAATGTATGTGTTGGTGCTGGCACCTTTCACAAATGTAAAAACTGGGTGCAGGATTTCGCATTTTATCAACACGTATGATAGGAGTTGAACTCACTGGCTGAGAATCACTGGTTTAATCGCAGACTTCCTTCCCATCTACTGTATTTAACAACACGACTCGCATGGAGCTGGAAATTATTATATTGCATTAAAGAGAAAAATAAACTCAACCGTAAGCCTTAATTGTTTTCTGTCATATTTTTTCAGTTAGCTAGTCTTGTAGTCTCCTATAATGTCTAGCTTTATAACCTGACACAAACAATCCATCAATAAACTATAAGATCCATTCCTCTTCTGTCATTTCTTAAAGGAAACATTTTAAGGAAATACCTTGATACCAGATTGAAACCACCTAATTTGACGGCTAACACCAGCAGCTTGCTAGCTCATTAGCAAAAAGACCATCGAGGAAAACAGATAGTTCTGAAAAACATTTTACTTGTAGCAGTGAATTTAAGTGACAACACTAAATAAAGTTACTTTAGGGAATTAATAGATGTAATTTGTTAATGAATAAAAAACGTCAGTGAGTTGTAGACCGGTTTTTAATCTTTGGACAAAGCCAGGCTAGCTTTTTCCAATTTCTTCCCCGCTAAGGCAGCTTACAAAGTATAATTAAAAAATAATTTCCTCTGCTTTCATTTATTAAAAGGAACACATTGGGGAAATATTTATGCTAGATACCACATGGAAATCACTAGTTAACACCAGCAGCTTGCAAGCCCGTTAGCACAAACACCAGATATAGAGGGAAACAGCTAGCATACTTTGTCCAGCAGTAAAAGTATTTGCCTGCCAGTAGGCCTACCTTGAAATTGAACGTATTTACACTTTATGTAGTTTCCAAATTGGTTAAATAACCCAATGTAACATGAGAAGTATCATCAGAGAAATAGCCTATATTTTTTGAAAGCATCTGTGGGGCTATTTCCCCCTAATTAAATACTTTTTAAGTAGCTATAGCTGCTAGGGGTTAGTCTTCATATTTAACATAACATAATGCTTTCCTGAGCTAGAACTAATTGTTTCCCATGAATTTGAAAAAAAAAGTCCAGTAGAGTCAAAAAAGCCTGAAACTAAAAGACAATGAACAAAACAAGTCTTGTTTTATTTAAAATCCAGCATCTGCAAGAAATGTGGTGCAACTATGCAAACCTGGCTTCTGCATTTGTTGTTTCCAGTGAAACCAACTTTTCCATGGTAGCCTAAACATGGGCTGCTTAGCTCTGTAGTCTGAGGTCTTCCACACCCTTCTTCTTCACACTTGTTTTTTATGGCCAGAGATCTTGTGGTCGAACGTGTTTTTTTTAAATCCAGTATGCAGAACTGACAGTGACAGTAATTGAAGAAGTAAACATTTCCTCACAGGATAATTTTCCAAACATTTATTGCAAAAACAAAAAAACAAAAATGTATTTACAGGTAATGTAAAAACACACAACTAAACAATATAAAAACACTTTTAAAACATGGACCAAATGGTACTTGCACCGTTTTCCCCCTTCTCCTGAATCATGCCACATGCGTGCATCAATTTAATAAAACTAAACCAATTAAATTTGAAAGAAATACTTAGACATTTATGTTGCTTTCTTTCAAAGACGTAGATGAAAAGATGGACGTTTGCGGAGTAGGCTACAGCTAAATGTGGGTTAGCTTATCAGTAAGTGAAGCCAAGAAACTGGGGATAACAGTTAGCCTGTAGGCTACCTTAAAAGCTAACAGAAACCATCTACAAGTAGCCCACCCCCAAAGTTAAGTTAAAAACATTTTATCAAACTTCTGTGAATCATGTCAAGGTTTAACTTGGTTATGCACTGGACTATTTCTTTGTTGTTAGCCTTAAATTAAAGTTAAGACAAGACTGAAATGGACATATCTGATCTAACATATAATGAGGTTGCTGAGTAATCTTGAGAGACAGTTGTAAGCGTTTAATCTTTGGCCAAAGACAGGCTAGCTGTTATTTCCTCTTTCTCTCATCTTTTTGCAAGGCTAAGCCAACCCGCTGCTAGCTAACGGAATCAATCTTCTCTTCCAGCTCTCAGCAGGGTGCAAACATCTCCCAAATTACCAGACTTCCTTGGAAAGATCACAGCTTCTACTCTTGATTCCTAAGAAATGACTGATTTTGACAAGACAATGTACACATCATACATTCAAGAGCTCCATGAACTCTCATTCCCTGAGTATTATCGAGGCACAGAAGTTCACATCAGGAGAGTCCAGGGATACATGGTGCTTAAACAAGAATTCAGTAACAGCGGTCCATCGTTCAATAACAGTCCTAAGACACTACAGGGACTCCTCTGTTATCGGTGGTTCCAGGTCAACAACAGAGAGCCGGATCGGGTTAATATCACCTGTGCTCTTGAACGTGTACAGCTCATTGTCCACCATCCTGCGGTCCTGGAAGCCGAGGCTGTCCTGCCGCTCAATGGGAGTGCGTGGACGAGGCGGGATGAAAGTATCTGAAGGGTTCAGGAATGTGTTGAAATGGTCCATCTCAGGCTCGTGATCCGGCTCTTCGATAACAGGCAGTTCTCCATCAGTGGGGCCAGCAAATGTTTGATAAGAGTCCACCTGCACGCCTTTGTATTGATCCTGGATGCTGTCCGAGTAGGTGGAGTCAGCCAGCAGGTGGCCGTACACCATCGTCTCATCAATTGAATCATAGACATGAGATTCGTTGTCAGGCCGGCTTTTGCCGAAGTGCGTGTCACCTGGGCGGAAGATGTTCCCTTTGCCCATGTAGATGGATGCTTCCCTCCTCATCCTTTCTTTCTTCTTCTTTCTGTTTGAAAAGATTAAGGCAGGCAAAAAACAATTAAAAAAAGGTTGACTCAAGCTTACAGTAAGAGACAAGGATTTAAAAATATAAAATAACAAGTTTCACAACATGAGTTTAGATCTAAAACATGATGCTTCAACCATTGTGCTTTAAACACAGAGCCCATATTCAGGACATTTTTCTAACAATTACTCGTAAGCATGGAGTTTTAATTGTGACAAAAAGTGATAAAATGCAAAAATCCAACTGACCACACCATAAATAAAAGTTAAAAATATAAAATATGAATAATGCTTTTTTTTTTTTTTACATTTTCTTCAACTTTAATTCTTTAAGAAAAGTGAAAAGCTTTATATGTTTATCATTTTTTCAACTTTATTTTATTCCTCAATTTAAAGTTATTTATAATTTATTCTCAGAACTTATTCTGAAATTATTCCGTTAAGCAGTAAAAGCCAAACAGACACAAAGACTAAGTAATTTGATGCAAAACTTAGAAATAGAGATAAAAGTCCAGGAATCTGGCCGAATTGGAAACAAACAAAAAAACACAAAGAGATATTTGAAACTCTTCTGAAGTTATCACTTTAAGACTCAGTAATGTATTTTATTCTTACCTTTTCTAATCGGACTAAAAGCAAATGACTCTAGCTTTTTCCATTCTAATTAAACTCAAAATCTCACACGTAACAGTTACATTCGTAACAAAGACAATCTGCTGCATGTAAACTCACTTATTGATGAAACACACAACAGCCAGCACTGTGAGCAAAAGTAAGAGAGCTCCTGCTATCCCCAGGAGAATGGCCAACAAATCTGTAGGAGCAAACAGAAGAGAAGGATTAAGTCCTTTCATTTACTTATTTATGTTAGGTGTTTTTATCTTTTTAAAACAAGAGGTGAAAAGCCTGAATTATTCCTGTTTCCTTACGCGATGACTTCTCTAGAACAATCTTGGTCACTGCACCAAAGCCTCCTTTCTCTGTAATACAGTTTGACATGTTGAGGTAGAAACTCCGATCCACAATCAGCTTGTCCTCCGACTCCTCGTCTTCCCTGCGACTAAAGATTTCCTCCTCCTCCCCCAGCTTCTTCACCTTGATGGAGGTGTGCTTCTGTTTGCATTTGGGCTGGCTGATGTTGACAAACTGCAGGTGTGCTTTGTAGCCGCTCGGGACATTGACGATCCAGGATAGAGTGGACAAAGGCTTCATGCCCCCAGGCCAGTTGGGAGTAGCCAGCAGGGTCGGAGACGACATCCTCGGATTTATAGTGTAAATGATGGTCTCTATGAAGGGATGGAAATGATGCAGATTGTTAGTGCTGTATCCTCACACATGTGTGGTACAACAGCGCCCCTGTGTGGAATACAAATGTACAGTAAAAGTGCTCTATTTAACTACATTTAGAGTTTATACACAGCATATAGCAAGAAAACACATTCAAGGAGAATATTAAAACTTGTCTTACATTGTGTGCAGCAAATTCACAAAACCTACATTATTATATTCCCACATAACCTTTAACAGTTTGGTCTATTAAATGGAGGAAATATAGTGTGTCCATTGTAGCTTTATAAACCTGTAATAACTTCAATGAACTGTTTCTTCAACAAACAGGCACAGACCTAAACACGTTTGAATTTACTACCAAAAAAGACAAAGACAAGCAGCCACTATTTATATTTTAGGAGTGTCTGATAACAAATTGAAATGTTTATAGAGTGCTGGACAGACAAAACCCTTAAATGAAGATGCCAAGTTGGCCTCTGAATTATATAGAGTATTTATTTTCTACCATATTCTGATAACTGTATAATTGATTTATTAAAATAATCTGCAGATTTATGGAGACCTCAGTTGTGTCTTACCTCCGATCTCCTGACTGTAGCTGACGTTGAGGAAAGGTCCCCTGGACTTGCTGAAGTCCGGGACTGTTACTGTGACGGAGACGTTGGCGTGCACCTGAACTTTGGGGATGGCTCCGTTATAGCAGAAATCTCCGATAGGAAAGCTGTCGCCCTCCGCCACATGCAGGGAGAGCGACTGATTGCACTCCTGGCCGGGCAGCGACTGTCGGAGACTCCCTGTGGGCGACAACAGATCCACCGTGCCGTCCTCGGGGGTGTTGATGTGCCAGGTGAAGCTGTGAAGGGGCATCGGTAGACAGGAATCCAGTTTGGGAACAGTGAGGAGAGTCGATGAACATGACGCCACATTTTGACAACCTGTTGGCAGAGAAAAGGCAGAGAGTGAGATTGAGAAAAACAAGTTCCTGGCTTAACACACAGCTTACAAAGACGGCAACAAATCAGATTCTGATTTATATTCTGTCTTAAATATTCCTTTGTGATAAAATCCACTCAAGGTGAGCTCTGTCCATTAACAAGACACGGGTGACATAAAAACATCTCACCAATAACTTTACTGGCAGTCAGCCGCACGTCTTCATTTGGGCAGTCAAGAAAAGACAGGCCAGCCTTGGTGCCTGCAGCCACATTTATCTTCTTTTCAACCTTCGAGTCAATGCTCATCTCACAATAGGGATCAGAACCAACTTTCTCTATCTGCAGGGACACTCCTTTGTGCTTAGTTAGATCCACTGTGCACAGAACTAAGAGGGAAAAACAACATACAGAGACAATATTTCAGTTTTGTTTTTAAATAGTCTTTATCACAGCTTTACCGTTGGGCCAGGGAACAAGGAAAAGATGTGACCTGAGCTGAACTTTATATGTAAAATCATGTCTGTGAAAAACGTCACTATTCACATATCTTCAAGTTTGAACCTTTATGTGTCACCAATCAGATTTTTGGAGACTCATTGTCATTTGAGGAATAAAAACGATTGAAATCTTTGAAATATTCCAGTGACAGCAGAAAAGATTTATATACACTTAATTATTCTACCTTTAAAGTGTTGAATTCTGCCTTTTTTGAACATGATACTTTATTATCTGAATCCAGCTTCATCTTTGTTTAAAAAAAAAACTCAGTCCTCGTACGAAACGTTTTGATCATGTGTCAGAGGTATTTTTCATCTGGATGGTTAGTAAAGTCTATAGCTTTGTTCAGAGATTCAGAGCAGAGGCGCTGCTTGTCAACAGGCAAGGCAGGCAACTGCTTGGGGCCCAAGACCACTAGAGGGCCCCTGAGGTCTCACAATCTTAAACAAAGCAGTGGACCAAAATGTGCAAATTTAGCCCCATGTGACAGCACTTACTCCTGTTGCCCTGCTAATGGTTGCATGCATTATTACTGTGAATACCAAAGTTTGAAAAATGAAGAGAAATGATCCGTCTATACGAGAGAAAAAGGACAAGGGAAAAAAGAGGAAGAGGAGTAAGTGTCGGGACACTGGCAGACATGATGATGAACGCTGGTTGGAGGGCCCCCCAATTGATTCTTGCTTAGGGCCCCTAGAGACTCTAGAATTGCCACTGATTCAGAGGCAAACAATATGTGATTCATTTTAAAAATGTCTCAACACGCTTTAAAATGTCTACTTTTATGTATACACTAAACCTGAATTTGTCTGCTTGGAAAACAAAGTTGTCTGAAATTTTAAAAAGTGAAATAATCAAATCTTAAGCTAGAAACGAGCAGCTCTTCATGATTTACCTGGATGTCCACTCCTCATTAAAGACACTCTGTAGTTTAAGGTAAGTCCCTGCAGCGTCCTGTTGGTTTCACAGTTCTTCAGCACCATGTTGAAGTTGCCCTGTTGCTGTTTCGGCTGAGGAGCCGTTAGAGTCAGTTTGGTGTCCTTCTTGCCCTCTTTCTGGTACTGCACCTCTACGTCACCGCTGAGGCACTCTGGAGCGGTGTGGTCACTAAACAGCATTGTGTAGTTGTGCATGCCGGGCACCGTGAAGTCCCACTGCATCTGCTGCTCGTCGGGAAAATCATCGGGATAGTTTGGTGTGATGAAGTCAGTGTCTGTTACACCTCGTGGTAGGTTGACTTTCACTATGGCCACCACTGGGGAGAAACAAGGAGAGAAAATTGTGGAAAAGAAGTCATCATATCCATTTATATGAGCTTTCAAAAGGTAACTAATGGTGTATTTCCACACGCACAAAACTCCACACTTTTCGTCCTCACTCTACCTCGTCTTTTTCCCCTCCGACCCCCGAGTGAATTCTTCTCATGAAGTCGAGATGAGCCGTCGTGTGAATGCAGCAGGAAATATTCAGAAAAATTCACTACATGCAAGTGGGAGGGAGTGATGAGGTTGCTATCACCCGATTAGTGCGTGACCGGTGCGATTGTCATGCACGCAATGAAGCTGCTTCATACTCATGATGATACGATGATAGCGATATTGAAGGCCACGATAATGTATCTAATGGACATGCACCAATTCATCAGCTGATGACCTGAACCTCATAGAAAAAGCCGATTGCGATTTTCGCAGAGCCCGAAATCTTGTTACTTCCGGACCGCATAAAAATATGTTTCCTTTAATTTTTATGTTGCTGTTCTAAATAGGATCTTTTACATTACAGTATGTTTGATGTGTTTTTGTGTATGTGAAATGGATCAACAACAACAAAACAAACTTACTTTTGGTCTCAGGCCCAACTTTTAGTTTAAAGTTGACAGGATCCAGCTTTCTGTCTCCAGGCACCTGTAAGGACACACGGCCTTTGTACCGAGCCAGGATGGTGGTCACAGTTCCTCCTTTGCAAAAGGTACCAATGGTTGCTGGACCTGTTCGCAAATAAGTAACAAGAGAGTACGTGTGCCCATCCGGACAGGTCTCCTCTTTGGGAATCTGCCGCATGCCCTGTTCTGGGAAGTCCAGCTGGAAGGCTCGAGTGGGGATGACTTTCAGATCCCAGGTGAAGGTTCGGTCAAAGTCCGGGAAGAGTGAGGACTCTGCCTGAACGATGTCACCTGAGCAGGAGGTCTCTGTGCAGTCTGGAATAAGACCATATAAGCAACAGCAAATCAGTTTAGTTTGAGTTAAACAGCTGCATCTTAAATCATGAAAATGAATCTGAAAAATAAAAAGGATTTCATTTTAAAGTAAGAAATCATTACTGCTTGTGACTTTTATTATGCATGCATTTCTGAGTGATGAAATGTAACGGTGAGAAACCAATGGTGATGCAAAAAATCTGGAAAAAACCTCTGCTCCTCAGTACCCCCCCAAAGTTATCCCATCTTTCAAAAAGATACACCATAACAACTGTATTTAGTAAAGGAAGAATGTGCAACATTTTACACATAGATACAGCAGAAATCAAGTATATCCTCTGTAAATGTCTCTCTGAGTCATGACTGACTAAAATGAGTGAGAAGCGTGAGTCCCGCCAGCTGTACTATTGTCCAAGCCGTGCTTACATCATGTTTACATGGATGGGACGGCCTCGCGTACAAAGCTGTATAAATCAAGGACTAGAGCAAAGACGAATAACACAGTCTACTCACTGCTTATTTCATTTATTGCTCCTAGTTCCTTTCAGACAAGAGTCTTTTAGTCAATAGCTTGCCTGAAAACATGCAGTTAACTTCAAAAGTTTCTCACCAATTTCTCTGTTGATCTCCACACTGAAGACATCCTGAGGTTGTGGACAGGTAAACTCCACAGAGGTATTGCGAGGATCACGCAGGATCAGCTCTCTTGTTTTGCATATCGGTGAAGGCTCTTTCTTCTCACACACGCTACATTCAGGCTCGTCAGCCTTCTTTCTGATGGTGATAATGGTGTTAGGATCCGGCGTCACAGGCATCATTCTGCCACCTGAAGAGAAAAAAAAGTTGAAAAAACACTTTTAAGCACAGATTTAATGTATAATAGATGAGCGGGCGGCAGTAGCTCAGTCTGCAGGGACTTGGGTTGGGTACCGGTTCAAGTCCTGATGAGGACCAAAGTCAAGAGGTGCCAGGATACTTTCTGAACACTGCCTAAGTGAGCAAGACACCAAACCCCCAACTGCTTAGGCACTCTTTAATGTGCAGCCCCTCACTCCAACATCTCTCCATTAGTGCATGTCCATCGGATCCTGTTTGTGCATGTGTGTGTATTTCATTTATGCTGTAAAAACGGCTTTTTTGCCAGTCATGTGTATGTGTCTTTGGGTGTTCCTGGAGCCAGCCTGAAGCTGACACTTGACGAACTGCAGGATTTTGCACTTCTGCATCGGCTTCATTTTTTAAGGCCGGAAGTTGCCGATTGGTAAATTCATATTAGCAGTTTAACATATTATATAATTTAGTAGGTCAGTCTTATTTTGATTGTTAGTTATGTAGACTAACCATTTTCCGAATTAAGTGGTCGGATTTTGCATTGTTATTACAAGCATGGTCATGAACGCCAAACTCGCTGAAGTTAGCATTTAGCTTCGTTTAGTATAACATCCAAGATCTACTCTTTATTTTTCTTTAAAAAAATCTGTTGTCATACTCCTTTAAACACCACTGCACTATTTTGCACATATTTCAAATGTAATTAATGTTTTCAAAACTGTCATTTTATTTTATATAAGGGTCCCCATTTAACATTTTACCAGGGACAGCAGTTAAGAGTTGGCTTTCTACGCTGACTTTAGTTCACTTATTTATTTTTTTTCACCGTCAGAAAACGAGCGTTGTGCCTGAAACATAAAACTTCCAACAAACTGCAAGGCCAACAAAACTGAAAAGAGCAATCTCAAAGACCTTTAGAGACCTTTCAAAGACATTCATGAAAGCATCTTTTTGTCATCAGTCCTTTTGTCTGCTTTGTTCTGTAAAAACGTTTGAATGTTTGGTTTCATGGGTTTCTTTCTGTAGTGAACAGTGTGATAACAACAGACACTTGCCTCTTGGTGCTACTTTGACAGTGAATGCCGATGAGTCCAGCTCTCCATCTTTTGGCACCTCTGCATCCACAGTTGTCGCTCCGAGCAGCTCCAGATGAGACACTGCGCCGCCTTTACAGTAGTTTTTGGTTTTGATTGTTCCGTCACCTTTAGTTGTACTCACTGAGGACTGGAACCCATTTTGGCAACTTTCTGCTCCGGACATCTCCTTTAATCCGTCACTAGGGAAGACCAAGGTTAATACAGTCCTCTCTGGTACACTGATGTCCCATGTGAAGGATCTTTTAAAGTCTTGGAAGAGGTTGGGTTCAACATCTCCTGCAGCAGGAGTGCAGGCGCTCTGTGTGCATGCTGAGAGACAAAACATTAAAATGTTTAGACACATTAAGTTTTAACAGCCATTTTTTTAAATGGGTACAAAAGAAGAAGAAGAAGAAGAAGGTCTACTGAGGGTAAAAATGATACTTGTTCATCTATTCAGAAAGATATCAATCAATTGCTTGAATCACTCTTCAATACATGAATAAAAAACAAAATGGAAATCAAATAATAAATGTATTGAATGTATCCGTAACTGGTGACAAATCTTCATTGTTTTTTCTGTAATTGTACATTTCAGAGTTTTGAATACATTTAAAAGGACTGTCAAACGATAACATTTATTTAGTTGCATTTAATCCCTAAATTTCAATAGCACAATTAATCACATTTTTAATCGCATGTTTGAAATTCTATTATTAAAATACAAATGGTTAGGCTTTTAGTTTGACTTTTTGTACGGTCTTAAGCTGAGAGTTCTTTACTTCCTGCTTGATTTCGGTTTTATAGGTGAACTTAATTTTGAAATGTAGTCTACATTCTTACCTATTTTCTTGTTCATCTTCACACTGTACACATCCTGAGGTTTCAAACAGCTGAACTCCAGAGAGAGAGATTCAACATTAGTCAGAGTCTTCTCTGTAGGGCTGCAGTTTGGACCGGAGCTGTCAACAGAGCACACTTCACATTCTGCTTCATTGGGATCCCGGCTCAGGATCACAGTCGTGCTGGGATCAACAGATACGACCATTGTTCTGCCCTCTAATGTGGCGGCAAAGGAGAAAGGGACACAGATAAAGGATTGGTTGAAACAAATATTCATGAATCCATAACTAAGTTTTTGTGTAAAGTCCTCTCTTAGTTCATAATAACAACCACCTATTCATGAAATCCTGTTGCATCACTACATTTAAGGAAAAGTTCATGATGAATGGAATTATGTGTATTTCCCTTCTTGCCAATTCTAAGATAAATTGATACCACTTTCATATCTAGCTTAAATGTGTAGCTTCCGACCTGTGGCTCCTTTCCCACATGTCATTCCCCACTCTCTCTCTCCCTGATTTCCGACTCTATCCACTGTCCTGTCTCTACAATAAAGGCACCAAAACCTCAAAATAAAACAGAAATTGGTCATTTATTAGCATGCTAACATTAGCATTGTCTGTTGGTTCAGGCAGCTAGAACAGAGTACACATGACATTGAGCATTTACTTATCTAAATGTAAGAACTACCTACAAGTTTTAAATCAGTGTTAATGTTAGTAATTATCAACTACGTTTGATGCAAACTAACTAGGCCATAACTAATTATCTAAACTAATTTTGAATTAAAGATGAGCTGCTACAACTCCAACTAATGTTTTATTGAAGAGTGTCTTAAAATAATTTGTATTCAGTAGTTTTTTCTTACTCAGCGGTCCTGCAGAGGCCTGGAACAGCACAGATTCGACCTGAGCCTTTGGTTTGACTTGCAGAGACACAACAGCTTCATTTGGAAGGTCTAGACGAGTCACAGAACCACCTCGACAATATTCAGTCTGGCTTTTGCCGTTTGTTTGGGATGTGGTCACCGAATACTGAAATCCATCGGGACATGGTTGTGACGTCTCCATCAGTCCATCTCCAAGGATGTCCAGACTCACAACTGTCTTCTCAGGTGCCTTCAGTTCCCAGGTGAAGGTCCTGGTGAGCTCTGAGAGGATGGAGGGTTGAGTTTCGACTGTTGTGGGGCTGCAGGCATCCTTAGTGCACTCTGGATTCAATTGAAAGACAAACAGTTGAAGACGTTAGCTCTCATGCAAAGTAGAAGTGCAGATCTGTTAGGTTCTGATGTAAATTCAATGGATTTAACTTTAAAGTCATTGTGAATTTAATCTATTGTATCACCAACAAAATATCGAATTAAAGTTTATCTAAAGCACTTTTAATTGACGTTTGACTTCAGAGCAAATAAGATTTTGCTAAATAACTTTTGCCCAATGTGTTTCAGTTTTTGAAACATTCGGGGAATGTAGAGCATGAGGGAAATATTCAAATGCTGACTTTTGTTGTTAGCCATTTATCAGCACAGACCTGACATTTGTTGTTTGTCAAGATTATTTTTGCAAGTTGATATCCTTCAATGTACCACCACAAGAATATAAAGAATATCTGAAGCATTATGGATTGAGGGTTAACTTGTAAGCAAATACACAATACAGTTTTTGAATAACAGAAGTAGATCAGTTGATATGTCAAAGGAGCTAGCAGGTGGAATGATTTCTTTAGAGAAAGAAAAAATTACTTGTTGAAAGTTCAGGGAGTATTCACTCTAAAAGGATTGTTTTGTTGAAAGATTTTTTGGGGGCTTTTTATGCATTTATTGTAGAGATAGGACAGTGGGTAGAGTCAGATATCAGGGACAGAGAGATTGAGGAAGGACATGCGGGAAAGGAGCCACAGGTGGGATTCGAACCTGGGTCGCCAGCTTGGAGGACTGCAGCCTCTGTACATGGGGCGCACGCGCTGACCACTAAGCTACCGGCGCCCCCACTTTAAATGACTAACTCTTGTTTGTTTTTGAGTTTTATTTCACTGTCTGATGAATGGAAGTCCAATATTCATCTTTTTGTAGCTCTGTTTTAGTGTAATTTTTGGGCTTATAACTGCTAAACTCTCTGTTATGTTCAACGTCTAGTGGCTAACTGTGTCTTTCTGATATTTGCTACTGAGCAGGTAATCTTTAAAGAGTTTTTTAGGGTTGTTTGTATTAGAAACAGCAGCTCCATTGTATACAAAAACAAGCCCTGAGAGCTATGAAGGTCATCCAAATCAGTCAAATTGTAGATATTTGGGTGTATTTCTTTTGAGTTTCGTATCTAAGTCTACATTTCACATTGTTTCAGCTTGATTTTGATGTTCTATTCTACAAATGTTATTTAATGCACTGATAAAGAAACCCAAGAAAGTTACCTTTGAAATAGACAAGGATAGTAACTTTTATTATCAGGGTAAAGGAAAAGTACCTTTTTATTTTGGTTGGGTTTTTACAGGTTTGCTTACAAATAAGAATATTCATAATTGGGGAATAATTAAAAATCTGTCTTTTTTTGCACCCAGAGTAAAGGGATACTTTGCTGGATTTGTTCCCTGAAAACTTCAAATGAGACTTGTTTATGCACACTGCTCAAAGCTTCAGCACTATGAGGTACATGTGGACCAGTTTTATCGTGTGAACTCACCAATTGTCCGATTAATCGTCACAGTGTAAGCCTGCTCAAAAGGCTGGGAGCAGTTGAACAGCAGTTTGACCTCCTCCTCGGGGACCACAGACAGAGAGGAGTGGCATGAAGTGTTTGTGTCATTCACCCCGCTGACCGTACACACCACACATTGATCTAAAGGCAGCTGTGTGGACAACGTCACCGTTGAGCCCTTGGCTGGTCGGAACGACATCTGTACGCATTCTGAGGGAAGAAATCAGAGGGAGAGTGGCTGAAAATACCATAAAGAAAATTGGAAAATATGATCAGAAATTTAAAGATGTGATTTTTAATAAGGCAGGGGAGAAAAAAAAGACAGAAAATGCAGTTAGAGAGGAATTAACACTGTAAGTGTTGTCCTGTTATGACTGCATATCAGCTGCTTTTAAAAATAGTCTAATTGCTTTATTTGGACTTCACACAAACGCAAGACGTCAACTCAGAGCAACATCCACATGAGATCATGCACAAAGATAACCTCTTTAAATGTAGATTAATTCATCTAGCACAACTCTGATAACAAATGGTTTTGAAGTCAATGTTTTCACTATGCTAGTGAGTACTTGCTGCTTTTGTTGTCTTGTATTTTTGTCAATGGAACAAATAAAACTATTAACAAGACTTTTACTGGTATGGCAGTCCACTTCCTGTGCACTGCTGATGTGCCCTAGAGCAAGGCACCGAACCCCCACCAGCTCAGGAGCGCTCGCTGTGGGCAGCCCCTTCACTCTGACATCTCTCCATCAGTGCATGTCCATAGGATCCTGTTTGTGCATGTGTGTGTATTTCAGCCTATGTGTGTGTAGCATCCCTATTTTACACTGTTGTTCAACAACAGTGTAAAATAGAATTTCCCCTCGAGGGATTAATAAAGTCTTCTTCTATTATACAATTAAAAATGTATTATCAGATTTATTTAAAAAAAAATGGAAACTACAGTACGTTTTAGCTCTATATTCAAACATAGGGGGCCCTGGTGATGATGGAATCAGATGGATGTGACATTAATTGTTTTTCCACAGTGAGAAGAGCACTGTCACATCTCCTGTATACAAGTTTAAAGTAACACATCAACACCTCATCGATATTAAGGTTACAAAACAACAGATAACACAAAAATTCAGACAGTTTGCGGTTGCTGCTTGAGCAAACAAAGTGGTTCCAGACACACCTTTTCCCATGTTCTGTAATTACAG
This sequence comes from Tautogolabrus adspersus, assembly GCA_020745685.1. Classification (NCBI taxonomy): domain Eukaryota; kingdom Metazoa; phylum Chordata; class Actinopteri; order Labriformes; family Labridae; genus Tautogolabrus; species Tautogolabrus adspersus. Next base: position 21,558,419 of record CM036550.1, read on the forward strand.
ACCAAAGCGAAGTCATGGACTTCTCCTGAACGTGAGTCAGTGGAGAGAGGTTTTATAAGCACAGGTGACTTCTGTGTATGTGATATCAAGCTCTTATCTGACAAATGCAAACTTCTCCTTTCAAAGAAATGTTATATTTGCATTATGATACTGTTACTGTTCAGTCTGTAAGCTTAACAGCTTTGGTTTCCCATTTGTCAGTGTTTTGGTCCAAACTATGATTCAAGTGTAGCTTAGGCGTAAAGTTTTCCTTTCAAATACTTTCATACTAGACCTTAGCAAGGCCAGATTATTACATTAAAAAACGCCTTAATCATCAATTGTTGTAGGATATTTTCAAAGCTCTAGTTTCAAACAAGGGCAATTTTCAAAGGAGTTCTTGGAGCACCTTTTTCAAAATAAACTAAAGATATAGATATCAATAGTAGGTCATCTATGTTAACTGTAGATCTTCACACACATACTCAAAAATGTAAATCACAACCTGAACTTGTGAAGCAACACAAAGCGCTGCAGCATTCACACATACAGTGGTGACTAAAGGACTTCTTGTGACCGTAAACAAAGGGTGTGTCGAGGATGTCACAGGGTTCAAACTGTCACATTACGCAGCAAAATAAATGTTTGTGTGATTATGTCCTCAAATAGCCAATTAAACATGAAACATTCAGCACGCTGCATGGACACCTTTCCTCAAGAAATGAATATATATAACTAATAGCACACAAAAACCCGCCAGATTCATAGTGAAGCAGCAGATTGCTGGTCAATCATTAATGGAGTGATGATGAATTCATGTCTGCAGGAAGCTCCATAATGCCTCATAAACCTTTCGAAAAAGGAAGTCAAATCTGAACGTTAATCCTGAGAGTGGAGATAAACTTCACTGTCAGCTCAGTTAATAATGTGAAACGATGACTAATTGTCTTCTTTAGGATTTGAATGTGTTTACACAGAGCTTTACAGGACTGAAACGTTGCATTAGGTGTCGCTTGAGCACGTTAGACAGCATGCATTCATGTGAATTGTGTGTTTCACCCACTTGGCACAAACTTAAAATTACACCGCCAATAAATAGGCTATCAGGGCGTTTTGCGATGCTTCGGATCACTTTTTTTAAGTTTAGCTCTCTAAAACAATAAAGTCAGGCGGGAAATAAGTAAGCGAGGTCTCACCGAACAGAAACTAGGCAAGTGTATGTTGCTGAAACAAATTAAAAACTCACCTGATGAGTCGAAGACCGCCAAGAAAAAAAGTCCCAGGAGCACGCAGGTGCTAAGAACACGCATTTTCTCTAAAATGAAGGATTATACGTTTAAAATAAATAGATTTCAAAAAGTAGTTTCCAAAAGTTTCTTTATCTCTCAAACACACAGCCGCATTTTCATTCACATTAAAGCAACAGCGACGCTGACAGCCACTTCCTGCTCCGCGTTACCTGTGCGCAGCAGCGCGAGGAGGGCGTGGTCCGCAGACGTTAAGGGTTACCTGCCCCAACTTGACGGGTGAGGAGGAGGTGAGGAAGAGCCCTCCGTATTCACCCTTTATAAGAAACGCTGCAGAGCCGATACTTGCAGTGATAGACTTATGATAAAAACACGAGTCCTTATGGGACTTCGTCCACCGTGTGGCACAATGGCTGCCCTATTTATAATCAGCCAAACATGCCGGAGATTGTTGGCATGGTGCTGCTGATCCAGAAGCCTTAATGAGGGAGAGGAAGGGTGTGGAAACAGGACTCAAATGAGAGGTTACATAAAGTTTGGACATCCCAGATTTGTAGAATAATATCAACCAGAAAGCAAATACATATCTTATATTCAAATACCCTAATTAAATCCTGACATCATGTAGGCTAATCATATTGCAAAGTTAATAAAGTAAGGTAAAAATCAAAAAGGTTAATTCAGTCCCTTAAGGTATATTTCTCAATTTAGGGCTATGAATAAAACTCAGATTATGAGGTATTCCAGCCCCCTGACATGATGATGAAACAAAGTGTGTTTGTTGTGTGATAGCTAAAGTGAGGTCTATACTCTATGAATAAAACTCCCATGTTGCAAAGGCTCCCTCCTGCCTCCACATGCCTTCATGACACAAACATTCCTGCACAGAAACTTACCTGAGGGCAGGACCACTTCAACACTCAAATTTGTGTAACACTTTCTCAAGCGTTAGCTGCAAATAATCTTGCAAAATCTAACCAATGTTTATTGCAAAATGTCCCAAATAAACACAAAATCAATAGCCATAAACGAGCCTCAGTTTCAGCCCTTATAGTACAATTAAAACCATATTTATTGTTGGTTAAACCTGTTGTAATTCTGAATAACACAAAAAAACACAAAGTTTAAATTGTAAAAAGATGCATTTGCTGAATAAAACAAACACACAAATACTGTATGCAATCAAACAGACTGTTTAAACCCATAACAACTAAAGATTTTTTGCTGAACCAGTCTGGCAGCATGCAGAGTGGGCGGTGTGGTGGATTGAGACAGCTTCAGTGAGTCTCAACAACAGACCTCAGAGAAGAACCAGCAGCAGCTGTCACACTTGGCCCCCCCTCTACTGCAGGACAGCCAAACATGTGCTGTGCAGTTTCACTGCTCGAGTTTCCGTTCTGGTGCTTGGAAAGTTGATTTATTCAAGTTTTAGATGGATAAGCATCTGTAACTGTGAGCCATGAATGTACTGTTTGTCATTCCGGAAACAATAAAGGCAGAGTAATTTGTCAAACATGCATTACATACTTCTTTATTGTTTATTGTAGGCTGATAAGGGGTTTGTATTAATCTATCATCATGTTTGGTGTCTTCTTCCTGTTTTACTTCATATTTAAAAAGAGCAGATGTGGCCTAAATAAAATTACAAGACATAGGCTACATTAATAAGAGGATCAACCAGGGGAAAAAAGGCAGTAAAAACTTTGACTGAAAACACACTGAGTGGTTCAGTTACATTCAGTCCTGCTCTTTGGCATAAATCCCAGCATTTCTATCCAGCTGTTATCTGAGCAGATCTGATTCTCGGACATGATGAAGGGCCTGAATAGTCCACATGAGGGCAGTAACGCAAGATAAACGAGCCGTACATGTCTAGTCATAAGTTTAGGAGCTGCAGAAAACACTGAAGTTATTTCGAGGGTAGAGGTCATTATTTAAAGGAGCCCTTGCTGAATTTTAGTCAGTGTGGGTTAGAAAAGTAGGCATGCTTGTTTTGTCAAGTCTCAAGCTATATTTGTGCTGTTAATGTTTTCGTTTCATAGAACTTGGCACTTCCTTTGTTAGACTGCCAGTCTTCCTTGTATAATCCTTATGAATCTCTATTATATCGCTTTTTACATTGCATTGCATTACTGTAATCTTATTATCTTTATGTGTTATGAAGAATGGCCTGTCTGTCTGTCTGTCTGAAGAGATAAGGCTTTTAGAATCAGTGACTATTCTTGTGCAAAAAAAAGTTCTTAAAACTCACTTTCATAGACTTGTATTATCTCTTTAATTGAATTATTTTTTTTATTTAATTATTCTTATTCATAATTATAACACAATTAATTTAATGTGTGTGTGTGTTGTATTTTCTTGTGTTGTACTGTCATGTATGCTAACTGTATACACACTGATGCTTTCACACAAATGAAGTTTCAAATGGATAAATTAAGTAGTTTGAACCTTGATATTAATGATTGATTTCATGTATTTATTGTTTGTATTGCTTTTATTTCTTTTTCATTGCTTACTTGTCTTCCTCTTTCATGATTTCTTTCTTCTCTTTTTTGTTTTCAACCTTTACTTTGGTTCCCTTCTGCTGCGTTTTTGACATCTTTTGTCTTTTTTGCTGTTCTTTCATCTTATTGAACCTTTGTATTGTCCATCTTGTTGTTTGGGTCCTTTTTTTTTTAACCATATTGAGCTTCATGTGTGTCAAAACACTTTGTGAACTCTTGTTTGTAAATGTAATATATAGAGAAATAAGATATTATTGAATTAAAGTACCGTGAGTTCATGTGTTGTTGAAATGTGCTGCAGGGATACTTTAACCTTCCCTGCTCCAATAATCATCTCTTAACTCCTCAAATGTATCAAGTTGTTCTGACCCTTACCCGCAGGTTTTACACCCCTCTTGAGCAAACTACCTGTGTAATAAGTAAAGCCATCATTTGATAACATACAATGATATGACACCCACAGGGATCTTAACAGAATCATACTTTAACTTTTGATTAGTTAAAACATTTTGCTGACTTTACTTTTTGCCATATTTAAACAATTGGATTTTACTTCTAAAGCAGTATTTTCACATTGTTGTAGTGGGACTTTTATTTCATTGAAGAATCGAGTAATTCTTCCACCACTGCAGAATCACTGTTGCTAAATCTAAGAAAAAAGGCTCAAGTCTCCAGGTAATAGTCTTTAATCTGACCTCAGTTTAGAGAGTTTATAGTGACTTTCACAGAAACAAAACAAACCATTTGAAAGAGAAACTGTCACTCATTTGTAAAGCAGACCCAGGACCAGCAGTGACTAATTGTCAGGCTTGTGGTGTGCTACCTTGTGCTAAAAGACACCAGTTGGCCTCATCTGTTGCCTCCTACCCACTCAGCAGGCCAACTTTGAGGAGTCAGGGGGTCTGAGGACTCGTTGCCCCCACAGGGACCAAAAGCACCGAATGCTACACCCATAAACCCGGATAGCAGCTCCCCTTACAGCTGTCTGCGCTGCACATAAAATTAGACCCACAGACAGTCGTACTGTAGGCAGCAGGCAGAGACAACAGGGAAAAATACAACAAACATGGACCCAACTTATAACTCCAATTATGACTTTGGTAAGGATGGAAAATAAAGATGAGTAACATTAAGACAGATTTATGGTCGATCTCTGTCGTCTAGCACTCTGCTGAAGACATGAATATTTAACATGTGCATGAATAGGCTCTTGTCTGTACAGTCTGCAATTCTTCTTTGTGTTTTGTATTCAGGAAGCTGTACCGGATGCAGTAAGGCTGTGTACGGTCAAGAGAGAGCCGTCAGAGCGATGGGACATTTATTCCACGATGATTGTTTCACCTGCAGCGTTTGCAGTGAGTCCACCTGATGTTTTTTGCTGAAATTTGTGCGTCTAAATCATTTTAAAAAGCTTCTCAAAAACAGACTTCCAATCTTAGTGCTTGAATTTATTGCTCAGAAATGCAGCTAATGTGGTTTAAAAGTGGTGAGTTTCATAAAGGAGGCTCAGAAAAGCAGGACTTATTGTGAACATGTAAAATGACCTATTAAACTAAACAAGGAGAGGTGGGGAAAGACAGATGAACCCAGTTTGACTATTGAGTTATTATCGAATGATAGGGGGAATACTTGATTGATTTTGGAGGCCCCAACCTTAACTTCTTTTTTAATCAATAGATGACAGGTTCGATCCCCTTCCACTTCGCTCTGCGTCTTAACCATAGACTGTAAATATTAATGGATGAAGCCTGAGTGAGGGGGCAGTGGGCTTTGGAGTCCCATCGATGGCTGTCGCCAGTTCTGGAAGTGCTGTCTCAACCTGACTGTCAGTCAACCTAGCAACAGGCTGAGAGCTGGAGCTGAGACACCCTTTGAGCCTTTTGACAAACCATTACATCACAACCACCTGCCAATCAGGTCAGCTAAGCGCCTTATTGTGAAACGCTTATCCTGCATGAAATCAAAACGGATGAGTCATCAAAAAAAATCACCCCCCGGCCCGTACAATGTTTGCAGATCGAGACATGAGTTAATCAGATCTATTTCGTTCGAACCAGGCTGTAAACATGTTCATTTCTGCTGTAAAAACTGTTTTGAAGGGAGTGTGTATGGGACTTCTTCAGCGAGCCTCAAGTGGACACTCAATGAACTGCAGGATTTAGCACTTCCGCATTGTCTTCATTTTTCAACACAGGAGGTTGCCGCTTACAACATGGTCTGCTATTAAGGGGTAGCAAACTGTTTCAATGTGTAATTGGCCAATCAGAATCAGGTCTTTAACACAGTCATGTGATTACTTTTTATAATGCACTAAATAGTGCAGATCTATATTTTTGTATTTTCAAAAGACTTACACCTTAAACACACACTGAAGGATCTGCTGTAATCACATCAATCCACAGAAAGAAGTCTTGTTAATATAATGTTGCTCTGATTACTGTGGGAAAAGGAGAACGGAGACCATAACAGTGATAACAGTTTATTCTGCGTATCCTTTACCTTTACTTTAAACATTTTAATCTGTTGTTGTAGTTCGGGTTGTGCACTTTGCATTATTTTGAAACTATCTAACCTTTAATAAGTCTCTTTGTACTGCTTGTGATTTTTTTGAAGAACCTCAAATGTGATTTTTTTAAAATCTTATTTAAGCTTTTTTATGTTTTGTTTTGTTTCATCAAAAAAAATTTTTTTAATTTGGTTCAAAGAAAGAATTTTAGATTTTGACATGAAAGTGGATTTACTCTATCATTATGTTATCCGACTTTACACCATGTCAAATATTCACCTTGTTGCTTGTCCCGTGTTTTTCTAGGTAAAAAGCTCAGTGGCAAGCCGTTTTATACAGTGTCAGGAAGAATCTATTGTGAGGACGACTTTTTGGTAAGACTGTTCTGTTTTGGCCGCCTGTGTCATTGAACAAACGATTCATGTTCTGTCTGAGTGGATTTACAGTCACTTAATGACTTTACTATTTTGACATTTACTGCAGTACTCTGGAGTGCATCCATCCCCAGAGGTGTGTCACAGCTGTGGGTGTTTAATCATAGACTTGGTAAGTGTACTTCTGTGTAGGTTCTCAGTCATCCAGGTCATGGTAAATACAAAGCTTGATCCAAAGGCAACTGTACGTGCAGATGAGTATTAAAATACACACACAGTGGTAGGAGAGGAACTCAGATATTTAACTGAAATTTAATTTAATGCTTTTGTTTCCCCTATATTGTATACTTGTGCTGAATCTGCAGAGACACTTGTTCCTTGAGGTATTAAATAAAAGGCAAGGTAGAAAGCCCAACATTTCCCTGTTAAATATACTGGAATAGAAGAAAAAGTAGCACAATGAAGATAGTATCTAAAAACTGAAGGTACTGTAATTGAGCAAATGTTCTTCATCGTTGTGAAAAGATGAGCTCATTTTTCGTCATCAGGTCTTGCAGGCTCGTGGGAGGTCCTACCACCCATCCTGCTTCTGCTGTGTGGTCTGTAGACAGAGCCTGGAGGGTCAGCCCTTCTCTGTGGACGCTGACAGCAGAGTGTACTGCGTCACAGACTACCACAAGTGAGTGTATCACACAACAATCAACAAAAGATTGAAACCAAACCCATACTAGACAGGCTGCATGTGACATTAGAGTCACACCCAGAGTGTCTGCACTGTTTGTTTTCTGTCTCCTTGTTCCTGAGACTTCTTCTTCTTCTCTGTTTTCAGGGTTCAAGCTCCTGTGTGTGCAGCCTGCAGAGAGCCCATACTGCCAACTGAGGTGAGCTCAACCATTGTTTAAGTTGACACATGTACCACTGTGAAAATTATCATAATAATCTGCCCTCGTTTGTTGATCATTTCAGGGGTCTACAGAGTCTATTCGAGTGGTTTCATATGACAGAAGTTATCACGCAGAGTGCTACAGTGGTGAGGTTAACCTCATCTGAGCACCTGAACAGCTTGGTATTCACGAGTTTGGCCTAGTTCTGTAAATGTAAAATGTAAAAAAAGGGTAAATGTTTATATTAATGAGTCTTTTGTACAATTTCCTGTCTGGAATAAAGTTGATCTCTCGATCCTGAGTACTGTTGTGTGTGCACTTTTTCATGTTTGTTTTCTCATTGTTTTAAAATGATCTAAAGCCTAATGATTCTTTAGATAAATATTGGGCAGCCTAATGCTGTCATTAAAAGGGTTTGAAGTTTCCCACTTCATTCAAAGTACATCATGCTTCATTGTAATACAGATCACGGCCCCTTTTTTATCTAGACTATTTTTTCTATATTTTTTCCAGTGTAACTTTAAATCCCATGAAAAAGACATTATCTCATGTTCTCAAGTCTTGTTTTATTCTGTTTGTTATTATTATCTGTTGGAAATACATTTAAGAAGTTATCATTTGTGCCAACAAGCAGGATTTTGTAAGGAAGCCCACTGCTATAGCCTACTTCATTGCGACTTTGCACTTCATTGCCGATGCACACCCTTTTTTTCTGACTCTTAACAGTGTACAGTGGCCACTCACACGTGCACACACGTTTAGGAGTAAGCAGAAGTGAATAGTATTTTCATGGCCAGCAAAATAGTTACCATATCAAATAAACCTCCTAATACAAATGTAAGTAGGCCTACATTCTAGTAGTCCGAGCAATAAAAAAATCTTACTTTATAGTGTTACCTGGATTTGTAATGCTTTCTTTGAGTTGTTAGAATAGAAAGTTTATTTAAAAAAGCACATTTCATTACAAGTAAGCTCAATGTACTTTACATTGAGGATAAAAACACAGGAATACAAGAACAGCAACGCCACCGTGTGTCGATATTGAGTACTACCACAAACTCCTCTCCCGGAAGAAACCACTTTGGAAGTTACTAAATGAACGTGAACGCTGATTGAAATGGCGTCAGTCACGGTACGGGGCTGGGTTCTCTGCACCGTGTCTCTGCTAAACTTTGCATTTGTTTTCATATCCGGTGCAGACTTTATTCGGTTTATTTCTTATCGAGCGATTTACCACAACATTACCGGGGAGACGACACTGTGCCAAGGTAAGCTTTCCACACGCTAACAGCTGCTGGCAGGCGACCAGGAAAAGTTAGCTAACTTTAATGGAGGAGTTATCAGTCTAACTTATCTAGCAGATGGCTTCATTGCTATAATCTAGTTATACTGTAATTGTGATTTTTTTTTAGTCAAGAATCAAAAATGTTGAAGTAGCTCAGGTGTATTGGCACCTTTTACTGTATAATAAAGGTATAAATAGTAGAAGCATATGAATGGTTGAGACATTTTCGCTTTCACTTGATATTGCGACTTATGGCCACTAGAGGTCAGTGCCCGGCTAGCTCAGTCGGTAGAGCATGAGACTCTTAATCTCAGGGTCGTGGGTTCGAGCCCCACGTTGGGCGAATTACCTTTTCGGCTTCGGTCAGGTTTGCAACCTTCATGACAGAAAGTGGGAATGACTGTTCGGATCAAGATACAGGAACTGCAACCCATTTTATACATATTGCCGACATGTTTAAACCTGTCTTATTAAGTAGAAAAGTACATTAGTCCTTCACTACCGCGTTCAGCCGGACAAAGTAAACACAATAAGGAAAGAAAAGCGGAGAAAAATACAGATTCAAGGAAATATATCAACGTCTGATTTATCTGATTATATAAAATTTCTTCTTTTTTTTTTGGTACTTTATCATCAGGACATCCAGAGGTTGGGCTTCTTGTGACAGCAAAATAGGTCTAGTAGGTCTGTAGCAGGTCTGTAGGCTATAAGAGAGCAAAAGGTGAAGTCTAGAGGGGCCAGGACCAGGTTATCATGAAGGTTTCTGTGGCATGTTTAATGCTTGAATGCTGTTGGACAGTAGGCTACTTGTGTGTCCTTCAGTGTTAAGCCAAGGCTTGTTGCATTGTACAAAAAGGACAAAACAGCACGTCATTTATTCATTTTTATTCTGAATAGCCTACAACTCAACCTTTGGTTTTAATCTTAGTACTTTGTTTATTCTGTTCTTAAAATGTGAAATCTACTAAACATTATAAGTTGATTTGGCATGAGCATTTACAGGCGTGTAAGGCTCTAAAGATAAAAGATGAATTCACTGTGTTAAACTTCTAAATGTCTAAATCTAAACTGCAAGTTTTAGAAACTCAAACTCTATTGGCCTACAGAGGAAGGAAGTAAAGTAAAAAAATCCAGAGCCATAGAAATTGCTCTCTCGTGGTCAAATATAAAGCTTATAAAGCAGTTTAACACTGACAAAGCAGACAAAGCAACCTGTTCTTGTCATATTCTATTGTGATTTCCTTGTGATTCCCACCCCTAATGTATTGCTTATTTTAACAGGGACAGCTCACAATTACATGCAATCACACCAGAGTTAGCTACTAGCCTTTTTGCAATTTATTTAAAATTATTATTATTTAAACTCTACAATGAAGTGACCTTTCTTCTCTTGTTCACATCATTTGCCTTCACATTTCAGACTCCATACCTTGGCCAGAGGCCCTGCAGGACAGCTCTGTGCTCTGGTCTCTTGTTGTGGATGTGGGGCTGCTGGCTCTCTTCACTACACAGCACAGTCTGCTGGCCTGGTCTCCTGTCAAACAGGCCCTGCAGTCAGTGCTGGGAGCCCTGAACAGGACGGCGTACTGCTTCACCACTGCACTGACCCTCCAGGTACAGCAACACACACTCTCAAAGTTTGTAAAATGCTGCTGTTGTGGACGACAAGTTTATTTGTTATATATAGCTACTTGGTGCTTTTACTGATTTGTTGACTTACCATTGGACATGTTCTTTCTTTACACCACTCTGCATCATTATTCTTTTTCATCTCATATCAGATTTTAATGCGTTACTGGCAGCCTGTGACCAGCGCCCCCTGTCTTTGGTCGGTACGCCATACACCCTGGAGTCTCTGGTTTCCTCTGCTCTGCTTCACTCTGCACTTCCTCTGCTGGACAATCATCTGCAGCATCCTCATGATCTTTGATTACCCAGAACTGCTGGGCATCAAGCAGGTAAACAGGTATTCATTAGTGGGCTATTATGTATCTACATAACAGGAAAGGGAAACAAAAAACACCGGGTTCAGTTGAATTCTGGAGTTTGTAAATATAATACTGCATGTGTCCTAAACACACAAGGCTACCAGTCTTCTTATTAGTTACTCTTAGACAATCTTAGAACAAACTTTTTAGCTAATCTCAATCATTTCAGGCTAATCTACGGTGGCTGGGAAGTGTAAAACAAAATGACAAAGTGTGAAACACTTTTACAAAGCTTGAGACACATTTACATTTTGAAAAACATTTTTGCTTTTTTTTTTAAAACCAAATGACAAAAGCAAACCACTTTTACCAAGAACAAAACAAATGAACATTTTACGAAAGAAATTTACAAACCACAGAATCTTGGCGGAAAGGGAATCTACCAAATGCTGGAAGTGACCATCCACACGAAAAGTAAAAACTGCCTTAACTGGCTCAAGTGGCATCCACAAAACGGGCAAAACATCGTTCGGTCACCATAAACTCTGTATAAAACATTTTGCACAGTCTTCCACTAAATCAAACTAATTGACCGCTCACTCAATCTCTTCCGGGTAACTTTCGGCATTTGGTGCTTTCCTTTTCGGCAAGATAGTGTCGTTTGTAAATTTGTTTTGAGGACTGATGTTATGCCACTTGTAAATTTGTCTCAGCTTTTGTAAAAGAGTTTTGCATCTGGTACATTTATTTTCTTAAATGTAAATTTATTTTGTCCTTGGTAAACGTGTTTCACTCTTTGTAGTTTTGTTTTGCACTTCCCAGCCACCCTACTAATCGGGCTGATCTGCTGTGTAATCTGCATCATCGTCTAAATTTAGTAATTTATATTTATATTATTTTCTTCGAGAATATCGCGCTATCATTGAGGTTTGACTATGTGTCACAAAAAAGTGCAAAATCAGGAAGATGTACTGTCAAATATAGTTCTTAAATTACCACAACTGGAGAACAGCTAATAATATTTCAATAAATATTGATCATAATGTCATCATTAAAGAACAAATTGAGTGTGACAGGGATTGTGTTGTCTGTGGGAGTAATTAAATGAACCTCTAGGAGTTACATAAATAGATTGACACATGATTAGTGCTGTTACTAATCTAACACGTCCCTCTGTTCTCGCAGGTGTATTATGAGTGTCTCGGTTTAGGCGACCCCTTGTCTCAAAAGTCACCTAGCGCTCAGCGCTTCTTGTCTCACCTCCGTCACCCTGTGTGCCTTGAGCTGGGCGTCGTGCTGTGGCTCTTGCCGTGTTTGTCCCTGGACAGGCTCCTGCTGGCTGGGACTCTGTCAACCTACCTGGCTTGCGCACACTCCCTGGACAAACAGGATTTAGCGTACATGTGTGCTCAGTTCAACAGTAAGATTCAGCTCTTAAATGAGCCGCACCGGGGCAGCGCTGACACCTTAGACCGGGACAACGGCAACCACAAGGAGAAGTGAAGTGAAAGTCCTTCTACAGTACTGCTGTGATGAGAAGCTGAATGTTGTCTAATTATTGACCTTACATGTTGTTCAGAAACTGTTTTCGTAATGAGTCTGGTAATCTGCTGTGCTGAATAAGAACAAACAAACCTGCTCAGGTTATTTACTGCAAATAATATATGACCACAAGCAGCTAAACACTGTATTTCAATTTTTGAACTGCATGTGTGGAGATTTCAAAAATATATTTTAGGAGCTTTTTTATTGTATCAATGTATGAAACCGTTATTGCATATAATTCTGCAATAAATCCTCCACATAAAGCTTACATTTTTAATTATAATTGAACATCTAATAAATATAGACTGTTACATTCAACGTGCCACTGCAGGTATGATGTGTTTTTTTTTTCTCTCCATAAATGAATATGGAAATCAAATCACACACAATCAAAAACATGAAATGCAGCTTTGATTTTTACAAATATGCAGCTACAATTTAAAACAACCCTTTTTGAATTTCTGAGGTAATGAATGTATTTCTTTCCTTACTTTTGATTGTGTTTTGGAAACACTAACACTAATGTCAATTTTTTTTTTTATTCTATTTTACAATTCATCTTACTTGATAATCCGAGTAACTTCATTGAAAAGTATTTTCCTGAATGTTTATGTGCGAGTGTCTTGACTTTAAAGTATTGTAATATTTGATTTAATGTTGAATGCTAGTGTTAGTTCACCCATCTCTACATGGGGAATTCACTTCATTCAGTATTTTCAAGACCATGTTGAATAAATGTAGTACATACTTGTGTCACATGCAGCATATGTCTGTTTATTCCACTTGAAGTTTGGATCAGTTGCACGAGCATACATTAGTTTGTGGTTAATTAGATGCACCCAGTTGAATCTAATACCAGATTTCTGCTGTTTATTTGTTCTTTATGTGGGTTTTAATGGGTAAGGCAGGGGAAATAAATATTATCCCTGTTAAACTCATTTTATTAGGACTTGAAGTTATTGGAAACACGCTACATAACGTAGGTTGATAAGGCCTGGTCTGCTCAGCTAAACGCCTGTAGCTGTGACATCACAGCACGTTTACCCCTTAACCTTAACTACCACCTCTTTTCCAATTAGCCCAGCGGGACGGAGGGATGAGACGAGGGAAGGAGGGAGGGGCTGGGAGGGGGGGATTGGTGGTGGCGGTGTCCGGGCAGACGGCTGTCTACTTTAAACGCCTTTTCTTAGGTCCGACAATATGGTGTGTGCCACTAAACTCTCCTGACGGAATTTAATGTAATTATCGGATTACAGTGCTGCCGCTCTGAGGCTGGAAATATTTACTACTTTTCTGACGACGGAGGCGTTTTCCATCTCGGTTGTTCCGTCAGGTTGTGAAGTGATTTGACTGGGCCGGACAGCGTTTTTAAACCCTTAGGGTTGACAATATAGATACATCTATTAGTTATTGGCACAGGGGATTGTTCATCGAGGAGTGGAGCGCATTACGCACAGCCAAGACGCACAAGTGGAAATGATAATTATAAAATCGAGTCGGATACAGTGAGATCTTTGTAAAAACTGGCTTTTGGGTGAGTTTGATTTTATCACAAATATTTCACTAAAGTAGATAGTTTTTTGTTACACGTTCACAATTTTCTGTAAATTCATTTGAAGAACTTTGATAGCCTAGTTTGTGTGAAAGATGAAAGTTGTACTGAGTAGGCTAAACCACAGGTAAAACAGGACTAGAGGTTATGGGTAACAAATGTTTTCCCACCACGGTATGCTATTGCATTGATTACAATTCTTATTAAAGCTACTAAAAATAAAATTGACAGTAAAGTTAACATTAAAGTTGTGCGGTTGATGAGTTTTTACTGTTTTATGACCTCAAATGTCAATTTTTAGGAGGTGTAAATATGTTTATATATTGCTATTTTGTTTTAAAGAGAACTGATGTTAATTCATTTCCTCATATGCAGACCATTCCCAGAGGCTGTAAAGACCATCCTCGCCCACCTTGTCCAAAAGCGATATCTGTTATGTCTGTCTCCTCTCTGCCGGAATGGAAGCAACTCCTGCTGGAGAAAAAGAGGCGAGAGGAGGAGGAGCGCGAGAGGAGAGAGAAAGAGGAGGAGGCCAAGTTTGCCAGCATGCCTGCCTGGAAGCGAGGGATCATCCAGAGGAGGAAGGCAAAGCAGGACAGTTTGGGCGACAAAGAGAAGGACAGAGATGTCTGTCTGCTGCAGGTGGATGCAAGGTGTCCTTCCGATTGTCTGAGTGACACAGACAGCTTCATAACGGTCAATTTTGGAAGTGATTTGTCACTTAGTCCAGATCCAGGGCAATGGCTGGAGGCAGACCTTAAACCAGCGAGTCAGGTGTCTGTAGAAACAATAGTTCCAGTCCATGAAAATCCATTTATACGCACGCAGAGTGTGAAGAGGAAGGGAAGAGATGCAGAAGCAGGGACTGACCAGGAAGTTAAGGAGAGGGACAAAGACAAATTAAGCCCCAGGAATCAAGAAGTGGAGTCAGGAAGAGGGGGAGATATAGAGATAAAAATAGAGAGATTCAGAGATTTAAGTGAGGGACGGGAAACAGAGAGGAGCCGGGACAGGAGTCAGGGAAGGGAACAAGAGAAAACCAGGGAGGGATGGGAGAAAGATAAAAGTCAATGGAAAGACTCGGTTAAAGATCAAGCCAGGGAGCAGGAATTACTCAAAGTCAGAAAAGAGGAAACTGAAACTGATCCCCTGAATAGTTCATCGTCTCCTCTTGTCCCTTGTCTTCGGACCATCCGAGCAGACAATATCATCATCATCGAGCAGGACAGGAAAGGTAATGAGGAAAGAAGGGGAAGATGGAGGGAGACAGAGGTTGAAAGACCTGAGGAGGACCACCAGGGCAAGAGAGGGATGAAGATGAACCTCAGGGAGATCCTGTCAGTAGGAGGATGTGTCACTGAGATCCGAGCATCTGAAGTTCTGATCATAAAGCCCTCATCAAGTCCTGAAGAGAGGAATCCAGTAGGAGGAGGAGGGAATAAAAGTTTGGGCAGAGAGGATGGAGAGATTAGGGGCAGCGTGGATGTAAGTAGGGAGAGTATGTGCAGGGAGCTCAGAACAGATATGTCCTGGCTACGAGAAAGAGAAAAAGAAAAACCGTGGGGCCAGGCAATGGTCATTAAAGATGACACGAAGGACAGTGCGGATGATAATGTGTTTGTTGAAAGAGGAGGGAGGGTCAGCCAGCTGCTCAGTAAATTTGGAGAGCACCCTAAGCCCCCATCTCGATCCAAAAGCTCTGATAATTTCCTCCCCCCTGGAAGAAGAAAATTGTCTGAGGATGACAATGATCAACAATCTGAGGAGAGAAAGGCAGATGGGCGAAATGCATTGTTGAAAGGTGTGCCGAAACGCTCTTTTAGCTTTTCTGATCGTGTCATCTCTGCTAAGGAGAATGGTTTGGATGACGATGGGCATTATGAGAGGAATGTGCGTGAGCGGATACATTCAGACAAGAGTATGTCACCATGGGTCGACCAAGCAGGGAAGGAGATCAAACTTATAGGTTACTCAACACGTTTTTTAGATAAAGACCGGTTCAGAAAAGACAGAGATAAACATTGTAAAAATAAAGAGGAAAAAGGGGGTCCTGTGCAGAGGAAAAATGATTCAGAAGTCAACATCAAACATAGGAGTGAAGTCAAGAAAGTTGAGGCTTTTGATATAAGGGCTGCGGAAAAAGATGGCGATGCAGATGGAGATGAGGGGTTCACAGTGGCTTCTGTTAAAAACACAGAGGGAATCTCATTTGCCAGGAGACTACCAATCAGGCAGGATGGGAGAACAAGAGCTGAAAGAGACAAAAAGCTACTCAAACGTCAAACAAGTTCAGAGAAGGAGCTGATTGGAGAAAAAGATTCAGGATTGGAAAGACAGACTGAAATGGTGTCCGATTTAGGGAATGAAGTAGGATTTGAAAGCTTCATCCAAACTGAAAGTGTGCAGAAGAGTAATGTGACAGCATCAGCAGAGCTGGTTATTCCAGGTCATGTTCAGTACAGACATGAGTCAGCTTTCAAAGAGTGCACAAATCCTCTCTGTGCAATCACAGACAGGCCAAGAGACAACCATGCAGAGTCAGAGTCGAGTGGTATAGGGCCACAAGGGTCTTACCTTACACACAGTGTTTTGTCCAAACAGACAGAGGAACTTCTCAGCAAAATAGAAAAAATTGGAGAAACAACAGTTTATCACACTGAGAAAGGAGAAAAGGCATGTAAAGCTGCTCATGAAATGCCCAAAGAAAGCAGACAGGAGGGGCAAACATCCAGTGATAATGAATCTGAGAACCCTGTTCATCATATTACCCCTAGATCTCCAAAAAGGATTGCACCCGCAGGGATTCTTCCAGGTCCCCTCGAGATTCAAATCCCCAGAAGTGTGTTTTATGTTGCACAAGAAATGGACGAGAAAAAAAAGACTGAAGGTCAAGGTGAGGAGGGGAAAGACTGGGAAGCAGGTAGAGGAGTTGAGAGGAGGGATAGCTGGAGGATAGGAAAACCACTAAGTCGCATTGAGTCCTTGCGAGAGAAAATAAGACAAAGAGAGCTGGAGAGACAAAAAGAGGCACAAGATGGAGACGAAGTTGCAGAGAAAAATGATACAGCTGGGGACAGTTATGACGAGAGGGGAAATGAGATAGAGAAAGAGAGTGAAGCTGCAACTCGTATGCGGAAGAGGCTGGTTGAGGTAGAGAGGGGACAGGAAGATACAGCAGCGCAGACATCCATGACGGCATTTGACGTCAAACAGGAAGTCGATGTGTTGAAAACCAACCCCCAACTTCCCGTTTCTGTTCCACACTCGCAAGCTGTCAGAGGGGAGGAAGTAACAAGTGGGTATGCCACTGCTGCCACTGAAGGTATCTCTGACAGCTTCCAGACAACAGAGGATGAGGACGACCCGTTAAAACATGTGGAGGAACAGCTGAGGCGCCACAGAAGCCAACAGGAGAACAAAGAAATAGAAAGGGCAGAGGAGGAAAAGGAACTCTCAGAGGTGAAAGCGGAGGATTATCCATCGCCTCTGGACTCTGTACAATCAATCTCCCCTTTGCAACCACATCCCAACTCCATTACAGCCATGAGCCGGATCTACAACTTAGAAACCGTTGGCTCAAGGTCGAGCTTGTGTCTGAAGGAGAGGACTGTAGAGATCTCACCAGTACACCTTGTTAAAGTTAAGCCCCTCATTTCAAATGCACAGCAATTGGACAGCAAGGAATCATCAGGTGAAGACGCTTATG
This sequence comes from Tautogolabrus adspersus, assembly GCA_020745685.1. NCBI lineage: Eukaryota > Metazoa > Chordata > Actinopteri > Labriformes > Labridae > Tautogolabrus > Tautogolabrus adspersus. Next base: position 21,575,929 of record CM036550.1, read on the forward strand.
GATTTCAGACAATTCAACAACAGATAGAGCAATTTCAGCTGAAAGAGCAGGAAGCGCTGAAGTTGAGTACATCAACAAATAATCCTTTCGATGTAAGAGGGACAAAGGGACCGCAAAGTTCCAGAGGAGTGTTGAAGCACCTGGTAAAGGACAATGTCAAGACCCAGGAAGAAGATCAAGAAACATCTGAATTCAACCCTCCTCATCGTGCTTGTTCTCCAATTTCTCGGCTAAAACCCACAAACCAAACCATTTCCGCCAAGACATCGCTTATAAGGAGCCAATCCCCAGACAATACGCTGAAACCCTCAGATTGCACCCCAACTCCGGCCTGCTCCCCGAGCTCCCAATCTCCTGCCCAGTCTCCTAGTGTGTCTCCTTCTGCAACCCCATCCCCCCCGCTGTTCTCTATCAGGAGTGCCTCTGGTGGCCAAGTAAAGAGAGGTGCCACCATCACTATATCTCCAAGAAAAACTACCGGGGTGACAGGGTCCACCACGGCAGGGACCACCTCAGCAGGGTCCACCACAGCAGGGTCCACTGTTGCAAAGACCTTATCCCATCAGGCCCAGAAAACTTCTGCTGTGGTAGAGCCAGTAAAAAAGAAATACCCCACTGTAGATGAGATTGAGGTGATTGGTGGATATCAGAATCTGGACAAGTCCTGTCTGGTGAAGATCAGAGGTACCCCAAAAAGGGTAAGTGGAAACTGTTTGTTATTTTGTTGTCCTTTTACTAAGATTAAGTTATAATCGATGATTGGCTTTTTAACCTCACCAAAATATGAATCTCTCAATAATTTTACCATATCATGCTACAAAAATGGCTAAATGTTTTTTTTTTTTTTCAAAATGGTGGGCAAACCAATCCCAACCCTAAACCCAATCCAGATTTCAAAGGGAAGTTAACGCCCTTGCTTTCTAAAATTCAAGAGGTGGGCTGGAGTGCATCACCTTAGTTCACCTGCTTTACGGCCCCTCGTTGTCAAGCAGAATCCCCTTTCACTGGGAGAACATCCACTTTGATTGAGAAGTGCGATCACAGAGACTGACCTAAGCCGGTTAAAGCCTTATTAAGCACGACATCTTGATTCTTGACCATAATATCCTGGAGTTATCTGCTTTGCCGCTTGCTTCTGTGGTCAAATTCTCTGCAGGCTTTTTTTTTTTGGCCTAGCATTTTGTCAAACCTGTGTCGACAAGAGAAAAAATACAATTTTAAATGTATGTAACGGTTTTTATTGGCTCATAAAAACTACATAAGGACAGTGAGAGCAAATGTCTTTTGTGCTTTGTCTGCATATTTGAGTTTCTGTAAATGCAAAATGAAAGACAAAGACATGAACTTTGCAGAATGAAAGAGTTAAGATTGCAAGTTTCAATGAAGACAGAAAAGTCAATGTAGGGAACCTCATTTGCTGACAGCCAGGTCCCTTTTATTTTGCTTTGGCTGTCTACCTAAGATCACGTGCTTGTCTTTGTGAATTCTTGCAAAGCCACACTGTTACAGCAATTCAATGTGTGCTCTCAGCTCAAACTTCTAGGGAAGTCAAAGTTCAAATTAGGACTGTATGTTTCTTCTCCTTTTTTTTTTTTTTTTTTTTTTTACTTTTCCTGAATCCAGTCTGTGTTTGCGAAAGAGTTTCAGATGAGCTCTCGTGTAATAAAGGAAAAGACTCGATTACAAAGTTGTTCAGGACTGCAGAAATAAACTGTCTGTCCTTTATGACATCATCTTTGGATGAGACTGTATTTCTGAGTTTCACTGCACCTGACTGAGTCTTTGAGGCTTGTTGTTTATTGAAGCCTTTTCTATTTAACAGTTGTTAATCTAATGGCTATTCCTCCTCAGCCTGCAACTGTATGTGTGTTGCAGACTTCTTCCTTGTTCCCTCACAACAATTCTACCATTTTTGTCGAGTCAGCCCTTTAGTCCCATCAGACAAATCTCTCTTTGTATCATCTTGGCTGTCTCCTAGCGGGGTTTTTTGTTAGACCAGAGTCTTGGCAAACAGTTTCTGACCACGATGACCCTCCATGGCTGAGTGCTACTGACAGCAGGCTGCCAATTCGCAGTCTGACGTGGGTGAAACGGAAAGAGAAAGGAGACAGGGTGCTGCAAAAAGATGTCAGAAGAACTGGGATCCAATGTGCCAACAAAGAGCAAGAGTGGCAGAGGGCGAATCAATTACAGTTTGACAGTCATACAGAGAGGGTTAAGTTTATTTGTTGTAACAGAAACTCCCTGTCGCACTGCATGCTTTTGCTCACTTCTCTGTTTCAAACTTAGCTTCCTCCAAATGAGAGGCACAGATCGACACAAGGAAGTGACGCTGTGACCTTTTTTTAAATAGCTACCTAAGACTTCATTTTTTAGAACGAGGTCATCTGTTTCAAAAACTGTACTCTACACTCAAGACTTACAATTAAAACTTGATTTTATTCTCTCTATAAGACCTTCTCCAGTTCTAAATCAGTCCATTACTGCGACTTCTGATTAGACAAACAAACATTTATCCACAGACACAGTCCTCTTTTAGCGGCAGCGACTGATTCTCTGACCACCTGTCGCTTTCTCTGTGATGCCCTTCAGACTGTCTGACGTAAGGACTTCTTCCCTCCCCCATCTGACCCACGCCATCTTGTCACAGAGGGGGGTGACCGGCTTGCTCTTCATCTTCATCCCCCCCTTTTCTCTCCTTTTCTTTAAACGAATGCTTTTTTTATCTTTGACTGTCTCTTCTTCTAACTCAGCACCTTCTGGCTTGAATTTTGACTCCGCAACACAAATGATTTCCTTTTTGCATGTTTGAAATTTAAGAATCAGTCTGTATCTACCTATTTAAACATCCAGTTTGAAAATGTGGTCTGCATTTTCTGTAACCTGACCAAATCCCATACATGCCTGCTAGTAGCCTGGACAGTCTTCTTGAACTAGGAAGCATATACATGTTGGGTCAGTTGCCTAAATGCACCAGTTTTTTGCACCCTTTGCCCTTGTATTGTCTTTCATTTTCTGTCTCAAACCTGTTGCCTCTGCCGTCCTGCTGCGTTAGCTCTGGTTAATCGGGTTCAGGGAGGGAGGATTAGCCTCTTGTGCCTCACCATGATTCGTCCAGCCTCTCTAATGCAGAGCTATTATTTACTCTCTTCTGCAGACATACACTATTAGGGTTAAGCAACAGTGACCCGCGTAGTGTGTGCAGCGTGGTGTTTTTTTTCAGGCTCCACGCAGATTGCGTCTTTACCTCTGAGTGTGTTAACTACTGTGCCAGTCAAGGCGTCTGCGTTGAGTTGCTGTTATTACAAGACACACAGTGTATGTGCAGCGCTGACCAATCGGTCTGTCTCCTGTCTGGTCTGTTTTCACCACTCTGACTTTGGAGAAAACAACCCCCACGCAAATATCCATCAGTCCAGGAAGACTTGAACACTAAAATGCAAAATGTTCCTCTTCTACACTAAATCCAAACTTCTGCTTCAGCTGCCACATATATGTTGTTTATCCTTCTGATAGCATTCCTACCCTTAATATTTAGTAAGTTAGTTTGGGCTGACTTGGTGTTCAGTCAGTAAGTACTCCACAGAGAGAGTATTTCTGCGGTGTTAAGCCTCATCCTGTCAGTTAACATTACACTGACAGATTACAAACATCTCACAGGGGCGGACTGAGTCAGTCATGTTCAGTGCCTCAAAGCTGTGTTTACATCCAACTGTGTAAGCACACATCAAAAGGAAAGTATGGAAAACTCTGTGACTTACCTTACAGAAAAGACGCCGTACCCTATGCAAGAGCAAAAATATTCTTTTTAAATGCAATGTTTTGTTCTGTTTCATGAGTTTACTCTTGACTGAAAACCACTAGCAAACTTGTAGCCATATTTTTCTTACACTTTCTGTACTATGAAGTAAAACAGACTTTTTTTCTTTTAACTTGTGTTTCAAGACTTGTGTTTTCCAGTCAAATACTATGATTCTAAAATAAAGATAGACAACAGGAGCGCTTCTGGTATTACTCACACCACCAGTGCTTGTGGAAGGTAATACTTAAAAAAAAAAAGATGGAGGAAAGCTTAAGACCAAAAAGCATTGGTATAAATGATCCAGGTCTAGGCACTCAGGATTATTTCAAAAGTATAAAAGGCCTTTAATTCATAGGGCTAGAAACTTTTAAAATGCACTAACTAATATGAATATAAAACGACACACAACAGAGAGTCAGGGTTTAATCCTACACTAAAACATCTCACAATTATAAACACAAATGAAAAACTGTTGACTGAAGCAAACTGAAATTCAAATAATCCTGCCTGTATTCATGTTTACAGGGAAAGGTTTATTTCGATGAGGACCAGCTGGAGCAGCTTTGTGAGTACCCATCAGAGACCTCCATGCTGGCTAGTACCCCCTTCCCGCATGACCAGTGGCGGCCTGAGAGGCCGCAGGGTGAGGAGGTGCAGGAAGAGGAGGCAGAAGTGGAGGGAGGTGTGATTGTGTCCAAAAGCACAAGGAACGTGGGGATTTCAACAGGACGGGGTCTAATAGTGGGTCAGTTTCACCCCTTCCTCAAAAAACATAAAGTGTAGTCAATTAGATCATAGATTTACTGTATTTTGCTATTCATGGTGTCCATAGACCCCCCCCCCCCCTCCCAGGATTGTGCTCTAGCTTAGATGGTAATTTTGTTGTCTGTTTATTTTCACTATGTTGTCACCACAGAACCGGGCTGGAGTGCCTAAACTTTCCTTAAATTATGTGTTTGGAAATCATAAAGTGTGGGTTTTTCTTACTGTCAACAAATCTCAAGAAAGACCAAAATCAACAATGACTTTATCCTAATTACTGTTTCCTTGAGGGCCAAACCCTGATACTGTTTATTTCTATGAACCATGGAGCTTCATTGTTTCATAAAAACATACATAAGCATAAGCCATGCTGTATGCTAATTGACATGTTCTTTCTTTACAAAAAAAACGTTGGAAACCACAGTTTATCTCGATTCAGTCCTAGGATTGTAGAATTGTAGTAGAATTGTAGGACTCATGACTTCTCTCTAACCCACCAAATGTGTATTGATCCATAGGTAGGCCTAGGCTAGAAAAAGTTCCTCACAATTCACCCTCTAGGCCTACTCCTGTTTGAGCAACGTTAATTTAAAAACTAGAGTGCCTATGGCCTTTATTTGTGAGGTACAGACTCTACAAAAATTAACAAGATTTTAATTTTAAGAGGTAATGAATGGCCAGGTGTTATTAAGATCAAAAAAGAACTATTTAACAGGGGGGAGGCCTCTAACAGCTAGCATGCTTGCTAAGTGTCTCAAAGTAACATAAAAAGTAAAATGTTAGCAAGCTAATTTGTCGCTTAGCAAGTTTATTAGCTTGGTAGCTTTTCACATAGTTTATTCAGCAAAAGAGTATGTCACTCTGTCCTAAAGCCATAATGCAAACCATTCTTCTTTAGGGGGGTTTTGTATATTTGACAAAAGAGATAAATACATGTTTAAAGTGCATCAAAGCTAATTAACTAGAATAACTTTCTCAACGGTAGACTCATAAGATCTCTGTTCTGCGAGAAGCCACAGAAAAAAACCTCTGACAAAAAAAATCCAGCATTTGAGAGGTGCTAATGTTAGCATTTAACCACATCTTAGCTAATATACTGTTTAATGTTGTTTGACATTACAACAGGAAAGGCATACATTCATAGCTAGCGATTTTGTTTTTAAGCTAGACATTAGTTGAATGCTCATGTTAGCTGCTTTTTGGTAGCTAATGAGTTATCAAATCTGTTGTTTTAACTTGAAATTTGGCCCGATGTCCCAGTTTGTTGTCCAACACTTGCCTATCAATCAATAAGCGTTGGAGTAATAATGATTTCTTAGATTCACTTTATTTAAACGATTTCCAACCAGGCCAAGGTAAATGACATTAAAACAGCATTTTTGCTTCCCACATCAGTAAAAAATAATGTTGGATGTGTTTTCATGTCAAGAATAACAAAGATCTGGCATAACAGCAGTTGTCATTTCAAACAACAACTGGCTAGCTAAGTGTAAAGGTTAGCATCATGGGCATGCTCAGCGTAGTGAAACATAAAAGACTAATAAAGTTCCAACACAGCAGTAGTTTTAAATATAGCCATGGGAATCAGAGGCACAGAAATCTAAAACTGCCATATGGCATCCCACTTCTGGAGCACCGGTTGCTCGTGGCATGCTAGTTTAACAGCAACACGTGCTCTTAGTTTTCAGACATGGCACCGTAAGTTCAGTGGCATCTGCCATGGCTGATGGCATGCAGGCAGGGGAAGTGCATGTACCACTGGTCTCTCATACCAGTCTATCTTTCACCACCATGATTCATATGTAATTTCATATCAGTGGTTTTGCTCTACGACATTTACTGCCTTAAATGGCAGTTTTCAAACTTACGGTCACTCATGGAAATTGTTTACCTGCTAAAAGTGCATTTATATGCATTTATGGCCAACACAAAGCCACAAATGAAACTCTTGGGAAATGTAAAGATGTGACCCTAAATAATATAGAATATAGCTTAGTACAATACAACATTTAATTTCACTTCACTTACCTTCGATCTCCATCTCTCTGTCTTCCAGATGAGTCTTGCCCTCAGTAGAAGCCAGCCCCCTCGCCAAAATTGCGCATTTGATGAGATCACCGACATTTTGTGAAACAATGTCTCGTTGTTTTTAATTTGAATTGATTGAGTTGAAGAGAGTGTTTGTAATCTTTGGGGTGTTTTTTGTCTCAACTAGCATCAGAAGGAATGAGTGTTGTAGAAATGTACAGAACAATTTGATTTGTGCAGATGAAAATAAGAAAATAATTGTGTTTACTTAATAAAAAAGCATTTAGTTTTATTTACAGGGAAAAAGGACAAATATGAATGTATACGTCTGGTACATATAGTGAAAGACCCTCAGGTGTGCTCTGTAGGTCAATGGAAGATCACTTGTCTATGCAATTTAATGATCAAATTTTATTTTTTAGTTAGTTTACTTGATGTACATACTTTTCTTATTTAAAGTAAGCACTGCATCAGCACTGAAGAGTGATGTTGATATCATCTGGTTCATGTGCCTGCTGGATTATCCCATACAGATGATATGAAGATAAATTTATATAAAATAAAAATTGATTCTTTTTGTTGTTGTTTTTTTTGGACTGAAGCCTTTTTGAATAACCTCCTCTCAGCAGGCGTTGTGTTGAACGTTGCAGAATCTGGGGTGGTGCAATGTGGGATGGTTGTGTGTTTCGTGGGGTTTTCTTGAGCCTTACTGTTCACAATAACAACTCTGGGAACAGTTCAGTGAATGTGTGGATGTAAATAAAAGTAGTATCATGTTATCTTTATGTGGACGAGGAGAGAGTTGTGCGAGTGAGAGTTCCTAAGAGGAAGCTGAAATGACAAATAAACTTCATTATATTAGAGCCACTATCAGACTTTTGGTTGTATTTAGTGTATAATAACACACAAGAGAGTTCCTTATCTGTAAATGAATGTTTAATTGGTGGAAGATAATGCAAATTCTGTGCAAACTATTTTTTTCCAATGATGGTTTAAGAAGCTGGCTTCAAAACAAAAAAAATCTAATAAATATTTCTGAAAGCAGTTTGTCTCTTCTGGGTTTTTCATGACATTAAAGTGGATTGTCCCTCAGCGTTGTCTTCCTTTAATCACAACGATGCTTCTCGTCATTTAAGTCTCAGTACTAACACAGGGCAGTCAATGAAACATGCTACCTAAAATGCATGCTGTGAAGTTGCATCTCATGAGTAAAGAAAACAGTTAATAATACATTTAAGGGGTTTTTAATGGACTTAAAATAAAGAAGACATAGCCTACCATAAAGTGTTTTTGGCGGATAATCTGAAATCATTTGAACACATTTGTCACAACTTTACTAAAAGCAGGTATGTTTATACTCTGCATTTAAATATTTAAATCCATACATCCTCTAGAGCAGGGATGGGCAATTTTGGTCACAGCAAGGGCCACATTCATTTAATTCTCACTGCCAGGGGGCCAAATTGTAGGATACAAAAACGATTACAGTCAATTATGTGTCAAATTTAACTCAACATATACCAGTGATCAAATATTATTATGGACATATTTCTGGTTTTCATGATTTCATGGCAGATTTTGTCATGTTTTCTTCATGTTTCCAATTAATTGATATGTAAAAATTGACCTGAGGGCCACGTTGAGGGTTGATGGGGGCCGCATGTGGCCCCCGGGCCACCAGTTGCCCACCCCTGCTCTAGAGTGTTTTTTGTTATGTTCCCTGTAAGTTTGATTTTTCTTTTGCACTTATTCATTTTACTTTAAGACTTCATAATAATAATAATAGCTTGGATTTATATAGCGCCTTTCAAGATACCCAAGGACGCTTTACTGTAGTAAAAAGGGGGGCAGTAATAGGAGACAACAACAAATAAATAAAACACAAACAAAGAAAAGAAAATAACACAATGTAAGAAGAAGAAGGACTTCAAAATGAAGAGGCCAGAGTACATTTTACTGTTATTATTTCTGCCTAAAGAATCATTTTTTCTTTTCAGTCATGCTTGACAGCTTGGTGAGGTTTCATTCAATAACTTAGCGTCTTATTGCTCATCTGGTGAATTGTTCATTAAAAGGTTATATTGATTACTTGTTTCATTACTTGATCATAGTCTCGGCGCCATCTTGACATGTAACAGCGACACGCCGCGGATAAATGCGGTACTACACATAACATCAAGTTTAGGGAGTCACGTAGCTGTTTACGGAAACATTTTTACGTCAACACGTGTGCAGGCTTGTCGCTCCAGCCCAATACGTGAACGTCTGCATGCTCGTACTTTGACGGAACAAAAACACGGAGGTGGTTTCTTGTTTGCGTTTTGAACTCACGGATGATGCAGACTATTTCCAAACTAGAATCCATCCTGCGAGGAGGAAGACTCCCATCTTCCTCCACCATGCAGAAGTAGGAAGGTTGGGCTTCATTTTGACGCTCTGACGCTGCGAAGATTGTGCAAAAGTTAATGTAAATACAGGGGTAAAGTCGCGTTTTGTTTTACAAACGCAAGGCAGTGTGGATTTCTGATTTAAGGAACATGATTTCGAGGAAAATTCACGCAGGATCGTGCAGATCATGGCTGTTTCGGGTGAGAAGTTTTCTGTTCTTAGAGTACACTGTCAAACTTTAAAGTCTTACTTTTTACACATTTGTCTATTTCTCAACTACTCGTTAGTTATTATAGCAAAATGGCTGTTGAACGAATAAGAGGCAGCTGATCCTGTTTGAACTATCATATTTCCACACTTCCTATTTTGATACGCCCAAGTCGTGCCGTGTTATTTGGCATTTGTTCAAACTTTCATGGATGTCATTGCACTGCGCTGACATGCCTTAAAGGGAGTTTGTAGAGCAATAAGTAAATCACTTATTCCTGCAAAATTCCTTAAACTTCTTTTCTTCTTCCCAGGTTTATTTGAGGCAGGAGCTTTGTTGTTTCTCCTCTGTGCCCCCCCAGCCGGTGCCCCCTCTAGCCCAGACCCTGCAAGGCTACCTGAAGGCTCTGGAGCCCTTGCTGCCCCCTGAAGAGATAAGTCACACCCGGAGGATGGTGCAGGAGTTCGGCAGGACAGGGGGCTTCGGTGCGCAGCTGCAGGAGGGGCTGGAGAGGAGAGCCAGAAACACCAAGAACTGGGTTTGTGTCTGCTGTATGAGTGTTGGGAAATATGACAGATGTTGCTGCTGAGGTGTGTTTGAGGCATGCACAGGGAAGTAGAAAATCATTGTATCAGGTTAAAGCAGAGTTACCTGAATCCCTATAACACCAAAACACCACCTGCTCTTTAGCTCAAGTTCAAAAATAACTCTCAAGCCTAGAGACTGAAAATGATCTAAGATGAAGTTTGTGCGTAGAACAGATAGTTTACAAAGCAAAAACAGTGAATGAACAAGTCTTAAAGCTCATATGAGGAACTTTACGTTTGTGTCCATTAGCGACCCCTGTGGACCAAGTTCACACCTGTCATCTCTTTGTTGTTTTTATCATGTGCACGTGCAAGGAGTAAACAAAAACACTCATCCTGCTTATTTTTGACAGTCGAGATGTACCACTCATCTTGAATCTCTGCAGTGTCTGTTTCCGCAGCGTGCAGTTAATCACTGTCTGACACCCATCTTGCAGCAGCAGGTTTTTTTTAAGAGTTGTAAATAATTATCGAAATATTCAATCTCTATGCTGTTGGTCTATTTGCTTTGGCATGTCATAGAAGGGCATAAGTAATAGTTTTAACCTGCTTCATAACAAGCTAAAAACTCCTACCAGGAGCATTCGGAGCATCTGTGCAAATTCAGTCTTTTAGGGACACAGACTCAAAATACTAAAACCATAATCAGTAGATTTTTTCAAATACTTAAAATGTATAACCCAACATACAAAAGAGGGAGTCACTTGTTGCTGTGTTTTTTATTCTGCTGTATTATCAGCAACTGTAAACCTAATCTGTATTAAGGTTTACATCTCAAGGTTCAAGGTTCTATGTTTATTAATCTACAATACGGGGTTGCACTATGAAACGTAAGCTATGGTGCCTTCATCGTGTAAACAACAACCCAAAAACAAACGGTTTATGATGACGAATGCAGGATGCACTTAGTCACTGTCTGAGAAGCTGCTGTGTGGTTTGGCTGAACTTTGCATCTAGTTCCTTAGAAACCTTTTAACGGGTCTCTGACATACAGTATTTCAGAAACTATAAAAATAGTGGGCGGGGCTGAAGCACACTTAAAGAGATGTTCACACTAAATCTTAAAACTCGTTTTCCATTTCATGAATCTGCAATAACTCTTTAAAAAACATATCACTGCTTTAGTTTAGTCACCACTGTTAAGTTTCCTCAATTTAAACATTGGTGGGGTTTTGTGTTTGTGTGCGTGTGTGTGTGTGTGTGTGTGATCGTGTGTGTGTGTGTGTGATTGTGTGTGTGGTCTCTCTCTTGCAGATCTCTCCCTGGTGGGTGCAGTGGGCGTACTTGGAGAGCAGACAGCCGCTGCCTGTGCACTCGAACCCGGCCATCTCTCTGCCCAGGAGAGATTATAACGGCTGGAGGAGCCAGCTAGTGTGAGTCAACGAGTACACACAACAACAGAACAAAAATACACACACCACGCCAACTCCATGACACAGCACAGTCAAGGCTGCTTTAACGCCGGCTGTCAGACTTCTGAAACTAACTGAGCTGTTTCATTAGAGCGACTTCAGGGACGATGTGAACGTTTCTGAGTGCAACTTTTGATCTGCTCATTTGTTGTTGATTGGTTAACCAATTGGATGTCAGAATCTTCATCAGTAAGACAGACACAAACCATCAAAACAAAGCCATCACTGTGATTTTTCTACTCATGCAGTAACGTTAGCAGTGAACTAAACCGACTGTATATCTTTTTATATGTTCTCTGGTAAGGACACTCGGCGAGGAACATGTTTTGGGTACAAACACGCCTGTTTTTTCTTATTCACAGCTGACATTAACACTTTGTAACCTGATTACCTCCATGAGCCAAAGAAACTCTACGACCTATAAAGCCGGGGTCAGCACTTTTCTGGAAAGGCCAAAAAACCCCAGAGAGAACTGAAAATAGATCCCTCCTCTCTAAAGCGCTCCTCTCTCTCTCTTGAAGCACATCCAACCAGACACATGTGTTCAGCTTTATATGCACATACTGCCTACTATGAATATGAATATATCTACTGTTACAACCTAAACAAACTTCAACAAGTTCAGATGTAACCAGAAAATGAAGTTAGCAGCTAATGTGCAGAAGAAGGAAAGGAAACATAGAATCCCACCCGAGGCGGATGCAATCACCTCTCCATCCCTGAAAAGCTTTTTCAGACATCGGCACACGTTAAATTGTATTCAACATCTGAAGGTGTGTGCATGCGTTGTCACATAAACAGTACCAGCTAAGAGAATGTGCTCTCTTTATAACAATCACATTTTCTTAAGAGGTGCAGATGTCTAGTTGGCACCTGTTATTTTTTCAAAGAGTGCAGAAAAATCAAGTTTGTTGTATCATTAAACAACAACTCACCACCATTACATGTTTGTCTCCATGTAGGTTTGCATCCAAACTGATCGCAGCAGTTCTGGACTTCAAGGCAATAATCAGCACGTAAGTAAGACTGAGCTGGTGATCATAAGAATTGTTATTTTTATGACACTGTGTGTGTGTGTGTGTGTGTGTGTGTGTGTGTGTGCGTGTGTGTGTGTGTGTGTGTGTGTGTGTGTGTGTGTGTGTCTTCATATCTATGGTTGGTGTATGGTCCTGTTTGTGCGCTCTACTAGGAACAGTTGTATGTGTTGTATGGGATGGTGAGGGGTCCTTATAGAAATGTGTTTTGGATTTGAAAATGGCTTTTGAATCTATTTGTCCTTTTTTTAAATGAATCTGTATTGTGTTTGTTTATATTAGTGTGACATGTGCTATACACTGTTGATCTAACTAAATTGTAAGTCCTCCATTCATTATTCTGCTAAGTCAATGCTTTTAAGTATGAACAGTAAATGTTGCAAAGTGTCCCCTTTGAAAGTGTTTGAAATGTTGTAGGATTGTAATGAATCGTGTTTTTATTTGTTAGGAGCATTCTTGGTGTAATTGGACAAAGTTTAGCTCAAAACTCGATTCATTGCCAGGCAGCCAAACAACTAAGTCGCACAACCACGATACTGTATTGAAATGAATCGTAAAAGTCTTATTTTCCAGTGAATGAAGAGTTTTTTCATTTTTTTCATTAAAAAAAATCCAGACACAAGTTGGCCTTAAAAACACAGTGAAATGTTCCGACTACTCTCTGCATTTTCAAGAATATTAAACTATATGGCTGTGTCAGTTACAAACCTTTGCAACACAATGGCTCCCAAAGATATACTTTTTATTTGACTCCTAGATGGTTCTCTTTAAATGCAAATGTTAGTGTTTTGTAAACTGTCCTTAGTCTCCCTTTGTGTCTCTGTCTGTAACGTTGTGTAACTGCTGATTGTATTGGCCAGTTCTCTCTTGGAAAACAGGTTCTTGCGTGTGTGTTTGCTGACTTCTTGCAGTTACAAATAATAAGCCAAATATGGAGAACGATTAAATGAAAAGATCTGATAGAAATGACAAAGATAAAGATGGTGATAATGATAGAGAAGTACAGGGAAGTAGATGTACAAATATCTCAAGACGTCCCGAGTTAATATCTGAATCTGCACTTATGGAAAAACTGATGAGGTGCTGCCCCGTCTGAGAAGATGAAAATGAAAACATGTATTCAGAAAACTGCTGAGTTTGAGAAGAACATTAACACAGACACTTCCCTTTGGTCCACCAGGGGCCAGCTGCCGGTGGAGAACATGCGAGGGCAGCCTCTGTGCATGGAGCTCTACCCGCTCCTCTTCTCCTCCTGCAGGATCCCCGGCCCCAAACACGATTACATCGCCCATTATGGCAACTCCCGACGCTCGCCGACTCACATCACCGTCGTCAGGAACTACCAGGTGGGACTAGTTGACAACAGTAAAAAATGTTTAGCAGTTTGTGCTCATTAAAGAACTGAAACATTTAGTTGGATATCAAAATGTTGTTGATTGTTTATCTTTGGATTAAGTCAGGGATCATCGACTACACTTGTACAAGGGCCAGCTTTTTTTTTCTTGACAGCCAAAAATGGCTTCCTTCTTCTCTGTTCCCCTTCCAGTTCTTCCAGCTGGAGGTTTATAACAGCGACGGCTCTCGGATGACGGAGAGTCAGATCCACGGTCAGCTGCTGAGGATCCGGTCTCAGTCCTGGAAGACGGACAAAGAGCCGATGGGCATCCTGACCAGCGAACACCGTCACACCTGGGGACAGGCCTACAACCGCCTGCTGAGGGGTAAAAAAAACAAAACAAAAAAAACACCCTAACCCTTACACCTCCATGATATGAATGTTTGTGGCACAAAATACTAACCAGTGCTATGTCCATACTGTTAAAAACACACTACTCATCTTCAGAGAATGCTGACTCATCAGTCACTGTTAGAGATCAATTATATACGTAATCTCAAACAAGAGTGAACTGTTTAGAAAGATTATTTTCAGGCAATAATGCCATGAAGTGACATTTGTGGAATGCTTTGGATTATGTCACTAAATGTGATTGTTTTAGTTTTCTTCTTTTTTTTCTCCATGCTGTGTGTGTATCTGTATTTGTGTATCTGTATTTGTGTGTCTGTGTGTGTCTGTGTTTGTCTGTGGCTCAGATAAACTGAACAAGGAATCTGTCCGCCTGATTGAGTCTGGACTTTTTGTCTTGTGTCTGGACTCTCCGGTCATGAGGATATCAGATGAGAAGTATGCACGCGCACACACACACACACACACACACACACACACACACACACACACACACACACACACACACACACACACACAGGTCCACACTCAGGCATTTCTGTGTCTGATTTAAATGTGTGGTAAGCCTGTGTGTATGTTCAGATATCATTGTTCTGTTTGTTGACTTTCAGTCTGAAGCTAAAAACAGCTTCTTCCCTTTGGCAGATTTATATCTAGGATTGTTAAACTCTTTGACTTTAATGTCTGGAAATATATCATTTCTTTGTCTCTTGAAATAGAGGAAGAACTCAGGTCATTTATTTGTTTGTTCGTGTGAATAAAAGTACTTCATCAGGTGTTTTTCAGACCAAACAGTTCTGGGGACTTTTTTGAAGAGGAACTATTTGATAGGAAGTTCCCTAAGAACTACTCAACATGGGGACTTCATTTCTGTCTGCATTTGCACCGCCATGGTGCTGGGGGAGTAGCTACTTTGAAGCAGGAGCTTAAACGGTTCCTCTAAACGGGGTTCTAGGATCTAAAATAGTTCATAGTTTCTGCAGTGCAGAGTCACTATAAAGGGGGAGGGTTCCAACAGTTCCTAGAACTATGAAAAAGACTAATCAAATCAAAAAGTTCCTGCAGTCTGAAAACACCTAGTGTAAAGTAGTACTGCATTATATTGTACATTGTTTCAGCTTTTAAAAAATAAACTCAAAGAAACTACAAGTGTTAGTAACATTAAAATATAGCATAAACTATACTCGGCCAGTAATCTCCCTTGATGTTCATTCCTTCACTTTGATTGACAGGTATGCCAGCCGTAAAGCAGCGCAGGTCCTCCATGGAGGCGGGACGTTCTCCAACAGTGGAAACCGCTGGTTTGATAAAACTCTGCAGGTCAGCAGCAGCAGGAATAACCACACATGACGATCAAAGGTTACGTAACATTAGCTGATGCAGAGGAGCCTGAGGTTCACTGTTTGTTTGTGTGAGTAGTTTGTGGTGGGAGAGGACGGCTCGTGGGGTCTTCTGTACGAGCAAGCCACCGCTGAGGGTCCGCCCATCGCAAACCTGCTGCATCACATCCTGGACTACTGGTGAGAGGGGGAGGACATATACAATGTTATTCTGATGCATCTGTGGTGCTCCATCTGATTGGCCCAATTTTCCGTGTGAATGAATGGATTGTGCAGATAAAACTTGTATTCATTACATTTCAGGAAGTCTTAATTTGAGAAGTATTTGCTGCTTACAGTATGTGATCAGCACTAGTAGGAAATGCAAATGGCTGGTTTTCTTTTACGTCTTGCTAACTCACCAATACTCTTTTTTCATTTCTCGTCCTGCAGTGAGAAGCCAGACCCAAAGAGAGCCCCGCTGGTCCCTCTGCCGATGCCCAAGAAGCTCTACTTTCACATCGACCGAGAAATAAAGAGGGACATCGAGCACGCCAAGCAGAACCTTGACATGTAAGCTTCTCCCTTCTTCTTAAGAGCAGTGAGTAGTGTTCAAGTGTAAACAAAGAGTCTCTGCAGAACTCTCACAAAGATATGAGGAGAATGGCCTTGCTGCAAAGAGTGAGCGTCATGTTTGCTTTGCCTCAAACTCTAACAACACTGACGTGAAGAGATGCCACAGGAGTGTAAACGTATAACTCTCCTCTGTGTGAATGTGACCTTCGCTTCACAAAAAGCCGTCTTTTGGTATGTGTCTTTTTTTGTTAAAGATTTATTTGTGGGCTTTTCGTGCCTTTAATGGAGAGATTGGACAGTGGATAGAGTCGGAAATCAGGGAGAGGAAGAGTGGGGAATGTGTGATTATGATATGATAAAAAACCTTTAGGTGCCATGACATCTCGACAAATGCTCCAGGTACATGATGCTTGACTTTGGAATCATTTTGTAAAACACAAGTTTACATTTTCCACAGACTGATCAACGACCTGGACGTGAATGTGTTCAATTTTAAGAAGTTCGGCAAAGATCTTCCCAAGCAGCACAAGCTGAGTCCAAACTCCTTCATGCAGGTGGCTCTGCAGCTCGCCTACTACAGGTGAGTCACAGCAACGTCACAAGTTTGACATTCAAAACAGAGGATATCATTTCTGATGTTTCTAATAGAGGAAGGTTATTATTCAGGGAACTCTTAGACAATCATCGCTGGTTATTCTAGATGTTAGAGAGTTCACCGGCCAAGTTTTATATTGCCTAGAATATAACAAGAAACTACTCAAAAACAAGGGGAGAGGTGGAGGGACTGATACCACATGAGATAAAAAAAAAAAATGCTCCTTACATAGAGCAACAAATACAAATCAAATGATGATCATATTTTTAGATTTTGAGTCAGACTTCAGATGGATAACATTGTCTCGGATGTCCATCGTAAATAAATGTACATAAATCCTCCTTTTAAAAAAAATATCCATATATTAGTTATTATGAAAGGACAAATATGTAACTCTGACACCTAGCTTTTAAAAGTGGTAATACAGTCTGAAGTCAAAACATTGGAAAGAGCTGTCTCCCCCTCCTCCCTACAGTCGTTGTGCATGCTGGTTGCCATGTCAGACACCAGCTCTGCATCCGTCTTGATCCTTTCTGCACTCTCACCTCTCTCCATTTTTTTAAAAAGCATCTCCAATATTTAGCCTGGCTAAAGCATGTTTCTGTTCGTGGAGGTTATTAGAAAATGCAGAGGCTTTTTAGGTCGGGTAGACGTTATATCTGAACACGTTCTCTTTCCCACTTCCATCGCTGCTACACCTGTTAGTTGGCCGTTTACATAGCAAACTGAGGGGCGTCCAAAATGGCCTTGTGACCTTTCTCTGGTCAAAACAAAAACAAACCATTCTGCACTAATCTAAACACAGAAGGAGGACATACTGGCTGCTGCATTGTTGTCAGAGAAGCCAGCACTTCAACATAGCATGTGTCCTTAATGTCTGATGATATAGTAAGGTCACTTTATGATTTCATTCAGTAGATATCTTACTGATTGGACCTTTAAACACAAATATTCTTCATGCAAGACGTCTTCACATTACGCATACAATATTTCTGTAAACAGCTGTATGCTCCCCAGCTAACTCGTTATAATCTATTGAAATATTGAAGTTCCAACACTTTGACATCTCCCAAACAGAAGTAAAATAATGACATAATATGACAAAATGGATCAGTTGATGATCTAAATGTGTCTTTTAGCACAAATGCAGACTTGCTAACCCTTTAAGATGATCTGTTTCTGTATTCTTAGTGTTTTTTCCTGGAACGTACATTGGAGATGGACTATTAGGACTAAAGATTTAAAGTCGCTGTGTCTGTGTGTATTAATTCACCCCTTTTGTTGTTGTTTTTTTGTTTGTTTATAGAGTTCACAATGAGGTCTGTGCAGCCTGTGGTATTGTGTCTCAGCGGATGTTTCGGGGAGGGAGGACAGAGTACGTCCGCTCGCCCACAAATCAGACGCTCAAGTTCATCCTTGCCTTTGACGATCCGTCTGTATCGGTGGGAAACCCCAGAGGATTCATGATAGCTCGTTTGGTTTTAGTCGACTGACCAATAAAGAGAATTTTGCTTTGTTTTCTAATGAATGTGTCCTCTCTGTTTTTATGTCGCAGCGGGAAGCTAAGGTGCAACTGTTCAGAGAAGCTGCTGATGCATATTCAGCTCTGACTGATCAGGTGAATAACAGGATCTTTCTCCAAACAGATTTTGTCATGTGGTATTTATTGTTATTCACTTTTTCCTTTTTTTCTCCCCTGCTCTGTTTAGGCACTTAAAGGCCTCGGCATCGAGAGCCACCTGTTGGGGCTGAAGCTGCAGGCCATCGAGGAAGGGCAGAGCATTCCCAAAATCTTCATGGACACGGCGTACGGCCTGGCGACGCACTGGAAACTCCGAACAGGGCAGGTGTGTTTCCCTGTGAGGAAGTCTCTGTGTTTGTTTGTCGGAGATTCATTTTACTATAGAATGAGACAAAGTGCATGCTTTGAAGATTTATCATTAAAAAAAAAACATAAACCCATGTCACCCCTTCAGTATATTTCTTCTGGTCTAATGGATTTGTTCGGATTCATTCATGTTTTTCTCCCTTTTGCTCCTTCAGGTGCCTGCCAACACAGACAGTGTGATGTGTTTCGGGCCCCTTGTTCCTGACGGTTACGCCATTTGCTACAACCCACAGGCTGACCACGTCCACTTCTCCATCACCGCCTTCAACTGCTGCGAGGAGACGAATGCAGAGACGTTAGCCGTCACCCTGAAGGACACCTTGTGTGAGCTGCAAGAGCTGCTGCAGCCGACTGTGTAGAGCTACGGGATGAACCCACTTGTCTACACCTGGAAAACATTTTTATTTTCTTGAAACCATATTTTTTAGAAGCCTAGACGAAGATGGTTTTTGATGTGGATGTTTTTTTGTGAACACCACACAATGCTTTATGAAAGCAGTGGAATCTGAGACAGTGCTGAAGACTGAAAACGGTGACTGAGGTTGCCTGTGATGCTTTTTTTTTTTTTTTTTTACAGCTTTTGATAAAGCAATAATCACTTTTCTTGTCTAGATAAAGCTAAGCAAGCAAGCTGCTTATAGTTACATTTGATGCACTAAGAGTCATCTAATGCTAATATATCTCTGGGTGCATAGTAAAAGCCAAGCTGACACTCCATCATTAATCGAAATAAACCAAAAACAGCTCTGTTTGACCTGACTGCACTCCTTCTACAAGTCATGAGATGACTAGCAGCCTCTTCGGAAAATAAATATATATTTTTGTGTTTTGCATTTCCATCAATGTTGATAAATATTTGATTTTGCATGTTAACAAGTATGTTTGAAATGGACCAAAAGCCAGAAAGCTGACTATATAAGGTGGCAGTGCTTGTGTGTATTTCCTGTATTTCGAGATGAATGTAAGAAACTTTTGGCCCTCACACTGAGGCGTGCTGTTCTGCTCCAACCTGCAGAACTTGTTAATAAAGCCTGTTAACACACGAGTCCTAGCTTTATAGTTTTGTGTGTGTGTGTGAGTGGAGAACGAGAGTATCGCAGTAGGTCCTCTGAGCAGTCTCTCCTTGTAGTCCCTTGAGCGCAGCAGAAACTCAGGGGCGACCGTGGCTTATCAGTGGCAGGCCCCCTTCTGTGGAATAGATTGCTTCCCCCAATCAGAGAAATTAACTCCTTAATTCATTCAAATCAAAACTCACCTTTTTTCCCTGGCCTTTGAAACAAGTTTGAACAAATGTTTGCATAAATATGTATGTGTGTGTATATGTATGCATGTATATATATATATGTGTGTATGTGTGTGTATATGTATGTGTGTGTATATACGGGCTTTCTTGTTTTCCTTTCTTTTAAATGTCTTTGTTGGTGTTGTTTTTATGCATTGCCTGTAAAGCACTTTGGTCAGCTGAAGCTGTTTTAAACATGCTTTACAAATTGACTTGACTTGACTAATCAAGAAAGGTGAAATACAGACAACTTAAAGCTGTTAGTTTTGCATTAACAATCGTCCCTGCATAAATCACTTGGATATTTCAGCTACTCATTTACAAACAACTCACTGATTTGTAAAATCCTTTTAGGTTAAGGGGTTTCATTGCGTGTTTAACTTACATTTTTGGAGTTTTACAAAAAATAAAAAGTAAAGTAGCCTTTTTTTGTGTATCCCTGTTTCCTATTGGAGAAGACTATACAGGAAATGACGTCAGCAGCGGTCAATCACATTTAATTTAAAACCGGAACAAACAAAAGAAACCAAAGCAAACCGGAGCAGCTGCTCGGTGTTATTGTTGTAGTGAGAGAAGGCAGAACTCACACACGGGGAACATTGTGTGCAAAACGGGATTATTATCACTGACGAGCGGACTTGTGCTCCTCTTTTCTTCCGCCTGGAAAAAGAAATGGAGTTGAGGAAGATAGCACAACATTAGCTAAAAGACATCAGGACTTTATGTTCTTTTATTTTTTTCTCAAGTTGTCTTTTTTTATGAAGCTAAAGCTTTGAGGTTTTATTTACTGTTTTTAATATATTTATTTAGTTATAATGAAGGGCTCGCTTTCTGCTTTGAGGAGGAGACGTAGGGGGGGGCAGCAGCGGGGCGGCCGGGCTCTTGTACCCGCTGCTCGGTGCGTGTCTCTGGGCTGCAGTGGTCGGGTACAAGCCGGTGATCATAGTGCACGGTTTGTTCGACAGCTCGGGGGATTTTAAACACTTACAGCGCTTCATAAACGAGGTGAGTGGTTAAAAATGAACAAGGAGTGTGTCAGAGTGGTTTGTTTTTGTTGCATGGTGTGTGTATATAATAGTTTATGTGACATAGGTTGCCTTACATACCACAGGCCTGCAGCTTGTGTAAGCACATGTTATCTGCAGACACATGGACCTGTACTGTGCAGTCTGTGCTCTGCAACATTAGTCAGCATAACTCAGGAAGTATTAGTCATAATGCTTGAGACAGACGAATGTCTTTTAATGTAACTGAACTAGTTTCCTACATTATTCCTGTAGCAACACCACATACTAAAATGACTACGTGCTCTAAAGTAGGTCCAAAGAGTTAACATACAGTTTTATAAAAGTCTAATATCACCTGTAGCTTGCACTGATAAATCATGCATAGATTGTTTATAAACTAGACAAGCTATTTTTCTCTTATAGCATGCTACTTTTTTTCTCATAGCAACATACTAACATACCTTGTATTTGTATAGTTTCCAAAACTTTCTATTATCATGAAGATGTTTTAATGCACAGTGAAATGTGCCCTCTCCTGCTTTTCTGCTGGTGTTCTCCAACCCCCCCTCTCTCACACACCTATAAGAAACAAACACTCTGATTGTGTTGGTAAGTTCAGGAACGTACGTGGTTATGTTTTCATTTTGTGTACTTTTGGAGAATTTCACAAGGCTGAACCGAGTTCCTCAATTCAACTCTGTTTTATTAGAAAGCCAAATACTGAAACCACACAACAGATGCTTGTGGAGGGACAAAAAATAGAAAGCGGAACCTCCGACCTCGCTCTCTCTGCTTCATTTGTTCTGCTGCTTTGAAACAAACAGCTTAAAGAATCATCAATATTTTACACACATGCTGATCAATAAGGAGCTAAACATCCTTAAGGACCTTTAATAACACTGAAGGTTTGCCCTCATGCTGAGGTTGGCCTGGTTTCTTGTAACTGTTTCACGCTTCATTCAGCAATTTCAGGAGATTATTTAGAGACACTCTCTCCCTACACCCTGTTTACAAAGTGATCTTCTTAATTTACAGTCTCATCCTGGAACAAACGTGACCGTCATCGACTTGTTCGACAGAAGCGCCAGCCTGCAGCCCATGTGGAAACAGGTTGAGGGCTTCAAGGCAGCTATTTACCCAATAATGCAAAACGCAGAAGACGGGGTCCACTTTATCTGCTACTCACAAGGTCTGTGAGACATCAATGTGCTATTTGTTCAAGATGATAAAACAGTCTCAGGCTGTGTCTTTAGTTACAGTGCCATTCTTTCAATAATTGACCTCAGAGTGACACAGCGTTCTGTCAATATTTGACCTCTCAATTTAAAGATGGGACTTTACATGACTCACTGTTTGTTGTTTTATTGGCTGGATGGACTTTTTATTATGACTTTTGGGATTTATTCCTCATTCAAGAGCTGGAAAATCCCAGCAAGCAGCAGCTTGTTCTGTAGACTGCTCAGTAAACAGCATGACATTTTCTTTTCCACACATACATGTGATGTTGGACACCACAAAGCATTAGTACTTCTCAAATGAATGACTTGTTTTAACATGTTTATGAAGATTTAAGGTCATGCTTTACTGACAATCTTTCTGCATTATGTTCACAAGAACACTTGTGGGAAAATCCTTTGCACTGAGTAAAGTCTAGCTTCTGTTTTGATCAATTATTAACCATCAACGCTGGTTTTTAGGGAGAATAGTAACATTTCCTTTGATCTAATGTGACAGAATATTGATTTTCTTTAGATTAGTAACTGTCACTTAGACAAAAAAAAGACTGTTAAAGAAGTCACCTTCAGAGAGATTAGATTACCACAGACACTTTTCAGCACTCAGTTCAGTTCAGACCTTTATTGTCCCTGGAAGGGAAATTTGATTTACAACAGTGGACAAAAAAACACAAACTTTGGGGCTCTTTTAACCTGAACACTCAGGTTTTATGGGGTAAAAAAAGCCAAATTAAAGGGTAGTTAAATTTTTTTTGAATCATCTTCCTGCACAGCTGTTAGAAAGAAAACGTAATGTGTAAAGCAACTTTAAGTTGTATCTTCCTGTTTAAATATCAAGGTTTCAAGATTCCAAACAGCAACATTCACACAGGAAGTGATTCCCCCGGTGTGTGTTTTTATCATTGCTAAAAGTCTAACACAGAGAAAGTTATAACATGTGGTAGTGCTGGGAGGTCAAAAGACTGATGTCAGATCATGTTTACCACAGGTGGGCTGGTTTGCAGAGGAATCCTCTCCACGCTGTCGGACCACAACGTCCAGTCTTTCATCTCTCTGTCCTCGCCTCAGGCCGGACAGTATGGAGGTGGGTTCAACTTCATACTGAACACATGATCAAGTTTTAAGCACCTGTGATCTTTGTTTTTTATACACAATGAAATGTGGCTAAAGCACCAAAAGAAAGTTGCTGATTTTTGTTAGATATTTCACCTTGTGTTCCATGAAATTTAAAAGAAATCATTTCAAATCTCGCTTTGAAGCGTCACATTAAATGTAAGTGTACATTTTATTGTGCAATAGGACAACATGGTCAACAAATACACTTTCATGACAAACCTCACTGACAGGATGTGTTACTGTGTCATATCGGAGTAGTTAGAATCCACTGAGGACTCAAGCTAACTCTTTGGTTGATATCTGTGTAACAGTTTACAAGGGTCACAGTGGGATGTTATCGGAGTAGAGCTGAAACGGTAAGTCAAGTAATCGATTAGCTAATAGAGAGCAAATGAGTTGCCAATCATTTTTTAAATCAATCAATCTTTTCAGTCATTTACTCAACAAAAATGAACCCAGAGTAGCTGTTTGTAGCTTCTTAGATGAAGACATCAAGGTATTGGTGTGCAGGTTTGGCAAAGGAAGAAAATTGAAGACATCCATCAGGGACTCGGAGAAATTAACGGAGCATCCTCCCCATTTTTGTAAACATTTCATGGATTTATCATGTTAATAATCTGTAGTGGAAACAATCATTAGTCCCCGGCCTGGATTTAAGAATGTCATTCATTACATTACTTTTATTACATTATTAGTCGGTATTACACTAATATTGAAGATCAAGTGTTGATCGCTTCTTCTTCTTCTTCTCCTTTCTTCTGATCTCATGTGTGCCGATCACACAGTGCAACTATGAAACTAAAAACCAAATCAAATGCTTTCTCTTTTTTTAAGGTTTATTTTGGGGCTTTTTATGCCTTTTATTAGAGAGACAGATAGGAGTCAGAAATCAGGGAGAGAGAGAGAGTGGGGAATGACTTGCGGTAAAGGAGCCACAGGTCGGTTTCGAACCCAGACCGCCCGCTTTGAGGACTACAGCCTCCGTTCAGGGGGCACGTAAACTAACCGCTAGGCTACCTGCGCCCCTTAAAAAGCTTTCTAATGACATTTCAAACAAGTTTTGGCATAATGAAATGAAGTATTAAAGTTATCAGGAGTGAAACAAAGTTAAAATCTTCTTCACAGATTGTCTAATAATGAAGTGAACACAACCTGCTCAGCAGAGGAGCGTTTAGCACTCTTATGCACAGATACGTCCGTCAGTAGTGAGAGGAAATCAGGAGCTTTAAGAGTGTACGTTTTGGACGTTAAACAACTTCAAATCAATTGTAGGGTTGCTCCTTAACTGATGTGTAAACTTTTTCTAACAAGTACAACATATAAACTAAAAAGGTGATTGAATGTCAATTTCGTATTTCACAATTTTTTTTCTGCTGCCTCAAACTCACCTAAAATCATTTACTGCAGGATTTACAAGGTGTCCTCGCTCCAGCTCTCACATGCTTGTTCTTCACCGTGCTCTTTGTTTTCTCTCAGACACGGACTACTTGAGGTACCTCTTCCCCCAGTTTGTGAAGTCCAACCTCTTCCACCTCTGCTACACCGCGATAGGCCAGAGGATTTCCATCTGCAACTACTGGAATGGTGAGACTCCCAGAATAACTTTCTCACACAGCTGGCACATAGAAGGTGTTAAAGTCTGCAGCCCGTCGAAGGCAAATGACTTATTTCGTTTATTGACTGATACACATGGATATACTTTGAGACAGGAGTGGTGTTACACGTTGTTTAAGGAGATGTTTAAAAAGTGTTTGACACACTGTTTATTTCTTCTTCTCTCCTCCTCTCTCTGCAGACCCCCACCATAGAGACATGTACGTGAACAGCAGTGATTATTTGGCTCTGCTCAACAGTGAGAGACCCAACCCAAACTCAACAGGTCAGCACATTCCTTGTGTATAAAACTTCAAGATGCCTTAAAAGAAATGTCAATTATTAATAGAGCTTTGTTGTTGTTCCTGGCTAACACTAAATACAATGTGTGTTTATGTTGCTTTAGGTGTAAAATAAAATGTCATTGTTGCTTAGAATTAGGATGGATCATGTTTTTTTTTTTTTTGTTAACCTCCGTGGGCCATGTTAAGGGGGTAAGCAAGTAGGCCATCTTTTGGCACACTCGCTCACAGAGACGAGGGTTACCTTGAAATTCCTTTAAATAATCAGTCAGGAAATGTCTCTTAAAAACCCCAAACAAACAGGAAAATATGCCGACCAGTTTCTTCACGATGTGACAAGGAAGTGTCAAAAGAAAAGATGGCACTTTGTGCTGGATTGCAAAAGATTGCACAGGTGTAGTGAATAAAGTGGTCACTGACTTCACATGATGTTCAGTTTTGTTTATGTCTCATTACAGAGTGGAAGAAAAACTTCCTCAAAATAAAGAAGCTGGTGTTGATCGGAGGACCGGATGATGGAGTCATCACTCCGTGGCAGTCGAGGTGAGTTCATCATCTGCCTTCTGTCTTTTGATCTGACTTATGATTTCATTTCATAATAGTTCTTAGCGATAACACGATTAGTTGCATGAAACTGACTCCAGTGCTACAGTAACTCTAAAAGGCAGAGAGAATGAATGTCATGCATGTTAGTGGTGCACTTCTGAACTCTTGATGGAAGAGAAAGACTCTATTGTTGTTTGCTTGATACAGTTGAGGGTCTGAGGTTAAGGAGTGCAACCGTTTGTCTTGTTTGATTTTTTTTACTTTAAAGGGATGCTTTCAAAATGTTTTTTCTAATGTCATGGAAACAATGTCTGTGCTATGGACGCACATTACTTGCCGTTGGCAGATTCTCTTATTTCGTCTGCGGATGATCAGATGACTTTCTTGTGATGCTCTCACATTTAACTCTTTTTTTCCTGTTGTGATTTTTAGTCAGTTTGGATTTTATGACGACAACGAGACTGTTGTTGAGATGCAGGATCAAGAAGTGAGTGAAGATCGCACAACAGACACACACACACACACACACACACACACACACACACACACACACACACACACACACACACACACACACTCTATATGATACTATACTCTCTATGATCGTTAGAAATGCTTTGATATCATTTAGTGATCTTTTCTCTACTGTCGTCATTTGTGACATTAGAAAGGTATCATTGACTTTCTCAGAAGTGAAATCATATTTTTTTTGGGACAAGCACAGAACTTCCTGACACTCATATTGTAAACTAGGAACTTTATCATCTGTCTCAGTATTGTGGCGGCTAAGATTGAAAAATGCCGCACAGAGACTAAGTGGGCCTGTACCTGTGACTCGTTCGTATCTAAATAAAATTAAAAGTCCAGATATGTTTCTTGATTTATTAAACAAAAGAGTGAGAAAATAATTAAAAACAAAAGTCCAAAAGATTATGATAATTACGATGATGATGATGAGGATAACGATGACGGTAAACAGAAAATATTTCAAACCCACTCACCCTCTTTCTCTAGCCTCCCACCGCCCCAATGCACAGGGAAAAAAATAAGGTAAACCAAGCACACTGCAAATTACCGGAAATCCTATCAAACACATATAAGGAGCAAAATATAACAAATAAAAATACACATTATGGCTCCTACAGACAGGATCAACTCATCGCACATCTCAGGTTTTTCTAATCATCCAACCAGATGTAGTTATCAGAAATAAACATTAATCTGAAAAGTGTAGCTCTAAAATCATCACATAAAGAACAAGCTGCATCGAAACATTAGTCCTTTGTACCTTCATATTTTACCTTAAGTGATTAGTTTGCTCCAGTATTTTCTTTTGTTTCTGCCTGTGTGCAGGAGTCCGTTGAATTATCTGTTGTATATCTGAAGGTTATGTCACATCTATACTACAGGAACAGTACATTCATAATAAAGATTTAAACATCGTCTTCCTTCGGTGTATTGCCTTGAGATAACCGGGCAGAAAATGAACAGGGGTAAATCATCCTAAATTAAACCAACGTGTTTTTGTGTCTTATTTCAGATATATCTAAAGGATGCTTTCGGTCTGAAGACGTTGGGGGCTCGTGGGGATCTGATCGTCTGTACTGTCGCCGGAGTCGAACACGTGTTTTGGCACTCGAATGAGACCGTGTTCCACACCTGCATGGAGAAGTGGCTGGAGTAAAACTCTTTTACAGCACACAGATACACACACAGATATACATGATGGAGTTTTATAAGCTCATACCTTCCACCATTTATAAAACTCTGCCTTTACGACCACTCTAAAGTAAACACACAACCATCTGTGAGGATACTCTTTCAAAGAATGTTCTTTGGATTACAAATCACTCGGTTATCACTGATGGTGTTGCCACTGATGGTTTCTACTTTTATATTCTGTTGAAAGGTTTGTGTTTCTGCAGATAGATTACATTTTAAAAGCTCATCGTGGGAAAAACGAGGGGAGATTTAAATGTTCAAGCTATTAAATTTTTTTGTTAAATGTTTGATGAGAAGATTGACACCACTCTCCTCCTGTCTGTAAGTTGTATGTGAAGTTACAGCTAGCAGACAGTTAGCTTAGCATGAAGACTGGAGGAATTAGCTGGTCTGTCTTTGTCCAGAAGATTTTACTAAATACACCCACCAGCACCTTTAAAGCGCATAAATCAACATTTATTTTGGCTTTTCCTTTTAAAAATGTCCATGCAGGAGTTTAAGGAGAAAGGTATGCAGGACTATGTCTTGGCCAGAGTTCTTCCCTGAATAACTGTACAGATTGAACAGATATGATATACTTTGTTATCTACTGAGCTTTAGGTTTTCTCAGAGGCAGCCTAGTTTGTAATACAAAATGTATTCATTTTGTATTTTATACTGTTGCTGTTGGACAACCAGCACATCACTGTGTGTGCTGCTGAAGTTATTTCCACAGAAAATAAGCTCAAAGCACAAACTTTCAGGGGCAACACATGAAAAGGCTTCCATAAATAAAGGTTAAACTGATTAATTTAGCACAACCAGAAAGCATGAAATCAGACACATGAGAGCAATCCTGCAATCTAGTGTTGCCTTTTCATGAAGCAAAGGGAACGATCAAAGGGAAGTAGAAGAATGGGAAAATAGATGTAGCCAAAGTGGAGGGGCTGAAACTAGACTCTAGACTTTTTTGTCCTTTTTGACAGCTGAAGAGAGACAGGAATTGTTGGGAAGAGAGAGTAGGGAATGTCATGCAGAAAAGGGCCAAGGTCGGGTCCGAACCCACAGCTGCTGCGACGAGGACTATAGCCTCTGCACATGGGGCACGCAGCATAACCACTAGGCTCTAAGCGCTCCTAGACTCTAGACTTTTAATCCCAAGTGTAAGTTGGTTTCATTCATTCAACTCCATTTTTGTAACATAGCCTGCCATGGGTGAAGAGTCTCTGGTGGTGACTGCTCTTGAAATGTATAATTTAGTGGCATGCCCCTTTAATGTGTATGAAAATGTTAGTTTATTAGGTTAGAAATACTAAACGTGCATATTTACAGTCAATATCTACGTGTGTGTCTGTGTGTGTTTGGACACACATACCTCAAAACATCACACACAAACCCAGTGCCTGAGCGACATTCTGTCATCCTCTCTACATGTACAGACTCACTGCCCTGCTCGTCGGATGATGCAGTAATTTATATCTTCTTAGTCCTTCTGTTTTAAACCGGAGAATCGTGTTCTCCTTGTGTTTGTTTCTTCTTCTTTGTTTTAAATAGTGTACATATGATCATGAATCTCATGTCTAATATCATTATCATGCAGTGCTTTGGAGCTTTTGTAGATTAAGCCTTAAATTTTCCCTACATGCCTCAGTGTTTCATGTTCCATACCGAAGTGCTAAAACACGCTGCCTTTAGGGACGGTGCTGCAAAGAAATGGATGAGATTAGTGTGGAGAGATCAGAGAGTGGCAGTGCTATATTAGTGTTTACTTGTCCACCTGACTATTGTACATGGCCGTCTTTACCTCCCATCGCATTTAGATATCTCAGGCGTCATAGCAACCTTCTTGTCTGTCCGTCTTTTTCAGTAAAGGGAAAGTTTTTTTTAAATTGATGTTTGCAATTTATTGGATATTTATGGATGCCTGTTGTACTTTGATGTTTCTTCAAATATTAAGTATGGACTTTTACAATGTGTGGTTAAACAAGAAGTGAATTACTATTATAGAGGAAAAAAGTACGGATTGCACACTGTTTACCCAGATGAAAACAAGTGAAAGGTGAAGATGGGATGATTTAAACTGTTTTTAAAGTTGTAAAAATGTCAGTATTATTTGAATGTTGTTGCATCCTTTGTTTGATATTTGCTCGCTGATATCAATTACATAAAATGCAGGTTTAGTAAGGGAAGTCCTCTCTGTTTTGTTGTCTTGCTTCAAAAACAGTAAATGTGGACATGGAGAATTTTTAACCAAACAGAAACTTCTATTTTGTCAATCTTCTTCAATTTCTACAGTACTTGGACTACAAATGAAATTAAACCAATTCCTCAATAAAAGACGGTTTAAACATCTCTATTTGTATCAGAATTATTTGGTTTTCAATGTGTATTCAAGTTCAGCCAGTTTGGAAAACACATGAGAATAAACAGCCACACAAGAACAAGAATGACTAAACTTCCTGACTCACTCATTAGCATTAATTCAGAAACAGTAAATTGAACTCTACATGGTTTAATTAAACATTTTTAGATGAATTTTTGTGATTATCTGTTTACAATCACTTATACATTAAACGTTTTGTATTGTTTATTTCAATACATTTTAGTGAAGTATACTGTCAAAACATTTTCAGTTATATTTAAATTAGTAAACTAAAATGTGTTTGATGAAAACTTGGAAAAAGTAAGATTACTGTCAAATGTTAGTTAAGCTATTTGTTTACAGAGAAAAAAAACTAAATTAATATTTCTGGATCTACCAAACTCGAATGAATATATGTGGTACATCTGTTTTATAGTCGCATTTTCTAAATCCCTGCTCTAACCACATGTTGGGTTAAATGCTTTTTTATTTACACTCCAGCGAATATATATCTTAATTAATAAATGCTCCTTTCATATGATCATGTATGAATCATAACATCGTCAGAATTCTTCTATGATTTTTTAAAACCTTAATACACTTACAAATGTTAAAAAAAAAAATTAAATAAAAAAGGTTGACTATTTTTTAGCCGAACGCTTGAAGAACTACAATTCCGAGCATGCCTTGAGCACCGGAAGTAACCAACCAGATCACCGGATATCTGCACGCGGCGCCCCGTAAAGGCCCTTTTCCGTCTCAGTGAAGTGTGGTACAGGACGGCAGACACAAGTGAGTGAAAAATTAACATTTTTCCTGACTCAAAGGTTCTAAAAAACATTATTTTCCGATGCTTAGAGAACGTTTTGACCCCCGCTGCCCGGGATGTATCAGCAAAAATCTAATTTTTACCGAAATGTGGTGTTTTTTTTCCATAAAGTGTTACCCTCACGGCACAACAGCGCTGGTCGTTAGCATGCGGCTAGCTTGCTAGCACATGTGGAGGCGGCATGTTGATGAACCACGTCTATAGAAGTCGCAGATACAAATCCATTTAAAAATAGGATTATTCTAACTAATTCTACGTTTTGTGCTATAAAAAAATCCTTACCGCTGCGTACTGTTCGCGATATGTAGTTATTTATAAGACCAGTGATTAGCTCGTAAGTTGACGTCGCTGAAGTTAGCTCAAGCTAGTTTAACATTGGAGAAGCAGGCTTCAACTCGGGCCCTTCTCTGACAGTCTGGCTATGTTTTCCCTAATTTACAATCACCATATTATCTTTCACTTATCTGTGTAAAGATGCATACCAGGGTACAAGTATTATGGTCCGTGTGTGGCGTTTGTAAATGCGACTAATATAGCAATATCCAGCTGCGTGGTTATTGGATGGTTAAGGCTGTATATCATTACGATGCTGGCAAATTAACATAAATGTAGCTACGCTCAACTTGACCAATTGGTTTTATTATGTAGTCAAAGTTAAGTTAGCAAAACATATGACACTATATTGCTGCCTCCTTTGAACACTATTACAATTTGTCAACCTTTAGACACGCTTCACTTTATAATTGTTCAACCAAAATGTAAAAGCGTAGATGGACACTAGGCGCTATTGTCGTGTAATTCTTAAACACACAAAACTCTAGCTGTTCTTGGCTTCATTGATAACCTGTCCTTCTCTCCTCAGTGACTGAGTGGGAGACTGCCCCAGCAGTGGCTGAGACCCCGGAGATCAAGCTCTTCGGAAAGTGGAGCACTGACGATGTCCAGATCAATGACATCTCCCTGCAGGTAAGCAGCAAGGGCAGTATGCAGAAAGTGGTTCTTCAAACAGGTTAGATGTTTAATTTGAGTTTGTAAGCGAGGCTAGAGTCACGCCTAGGCACTGACCCGTTGTCCTGGTGTGCTAGAGTGCTCGCAGAGGAAAACGTCTGTGCTTATTCATTGGCTGTAGTCTACTGTGACCCAGTCAACCACCAACACAGACACATTCTTAAAACATGCTGTACCTCAAGACCTGCTGGTTTCAAATGTGTGTTCTTTAACCACTCTCTGTACATTTCAGGATTATATCGCTGTAAAAGAGAAGTACGCCAAGTACCTGCCACACTCTGGAGGCCGTTATGCCGCCAAGCGTTTCCGTAAGGCCCAGTGCCCCATCGTGGAGCGTCTCACCAACTCCATGATGATGCACGGTCGCAACAACGGCAAGAAGCTGATGACCGTGCGTATTGTGAAGCATGCCTTCGAGATCATCCATCTGCTGACTGGAGAGGTATGTGCTGCTGATAAAACCCTCACAAGCCTTTTTTTTTTTTTTTTGCGACTGTCTGTGCTGTCTCACAGAGTATGTTGCATGATTAAGACCACGGATCAAGACTGGTATTTGATGGGCAGCAATATTATTCAGAAAAGAATAAGTTGTGACACTGGAATAGTGTTCTTAAAACTGATACA
Organism: Tautogolabrus adspersus; assembly: GCA_020745685.1. Lineage (NCBI taxonomy): Eukaryota > Metazoa > Chordata > Actinopteri > Labriformes > Labridae > Tautogolabrus > Tautogolabrus adspersus. Next base: position 21,607,877 of record CM036550.1, read on the forward strand.
AAGATTATCCAGAGTATATTTCATTGTCATCTTTGGTGAGTGGTTAGAAAAACACATACAGGAGTTACTGGGAATCTATTACCAGTTTCTCTTGGATCTTTGTGTAACATAACTGGCTAAACAGCTAGTTTTTATAGTGTAATACCAAGACCCATAATATGAGGGAGTCTAACGCATGCAGTAAATCTGCACTCAGTATGTAACCATCATTTCAGCAGTCATGCATTTTTTTCATTATTGATGCATGTTGTGCATAAGTCCTTAATATTTACAATTGTGTCCCCAGAACCCCCTCCAGGTCTTGGTGAACGCCATCATCAACAGTGGACCCCGTGAGGACTCCACCCGTATCGGTCGTGCCGGTACCGTCAGGAGGCAGGCTGTGGATGTGTCCCCCCTCCGCAGAGTCAACCAGGTAACAACACTGCAGCCTACTTTCTCCTTCTGTGTCTAACTTAAAGGTTAACATTACTAATATAATGTCTATAAGTCCAACAAAACTTCTGTACTCCTTCACAATTGTATATGTTCTGTTTTCACTTCTCTAAAATATTAGCTCTAATTTTTGACCTTTTTAAGTGCAGGAGTGATGGGAACTTGCTTACCTTCAAGTACATAAATAAAATGCTAGAAAATATTTTAAGTGTCACTGTTGTAGTTACACTTCAAAAAAAGAAAAACGCATATGATCACCTTTTTTATATAAAGATGCGTTATCTTCTTTATCTGAAATATTTGCTTTTGAAATGTTACCCGAGGCTAGAGTCACGCCTGGACACTGACCCGTTGTCCTGGTGTGCTAGAGTGCTCGCAGAGGAAAACGTCTTTGCTTATTCATTGGCTGTAGTCTACTGTGACCCAGTCAACCACCAACTCAGACACACTGACTGTTCTAATACTGATGTTTATTAAACCAAAGATCTGTACGCCCGACTCATCTACTCCTGTCCTGCTCTGTCTCGTCTTTCAGGCCATCTGGCTGCTGTGCACAGGAGCAAGAGAAGCTGCTTTCAGAAACATTAAGACCATTGCAGAGTGTCTGGCTGATGAGCTGATCAATGCAGCCAAGGTATGCTTATCCACGTATATCATGACAAATCGAATTCTAAGTGTAAAGTAATATAATTAATCTCAATGCACCATCCTGATGGTTATTGACCTTGTTTCTGTTAAGACTTAAAGCATTACAATTGAGCGATCGTAAAGTGTAACTCTGTTCCTTTGTGTATATTGATGTGTTCATCTGTTTTTGTCCTCATTTCAGGGTTCATCTAACTCTTATGCCATCAAGAAGAAAGACGAGTTGGAGAGAGTTGCCAAGTCCAACCGTTAAACATGTTTGCTTTCTAACAAAACAAATAAATTTGAAGAAATTTCTCTTGCTCTCTGGTGTTTTTTCTTTCCCTAACGGGTAACTAAACTCTTTCAGAGGTGGCCACTAACTCGTTCAAGCAGTCGCCATCATCCACAACATAATGAAGTCTATGCCACACAAAGGTACATAAACCAATTAGTAAGTTTAGCTAGGTTATTTAGCCATGAGAGGCGACTCGAGAAGCACCAATAACACTGAAATGACATATGTGGTTTGAAATTGATGACTTCTCTCCCTCAGTCTCCTGTTGACCATGGCCGCAGCTGTCTTAAGATGTATTCGTTTTAACTGTCAGCACAGGCGGCGAGCTGAGACCGCTGATGCTGAAGACATAGGATGGGGACGTCTCTGAATGGTGGACTAGGCCCCCCCCCCCCCCCCCCGAATGATTTGAATTTTGACCTTTAACAAATACTCCTTTTTACCTTTACAACTGCAATACTTCACAGCAAGCCACTTGAGTTGCTTTTCATTTCATGCAGGTGATTTATAGGTGTGAGCAGATTAGGTATTCACCCTCCATAACTGCTCACCCTTGTCTTGAACCAGTTGCCCTTAACCCCTACATGCATGCAGCTCTATGCTGAGAGATGCAAAAACCAGATCTCAACAGGTAAGTTTTACAACATCAAAAATTATACACGTTTAAAAAAACCTTTTTATTCACAACGTGGTATACAAAGTCAGCAAGTATAGGCACCTGTTAAGCTAACATTCACATTACTCTTGTTTTGCATTACGTGGAATTACTCAACATTTTGGACACCACTGCAAAGCGGATGACCATTTTGATCAAATATTCATTTTTCACAGTTACATAAGACACCTGGACCTGCACTCTTAATGCGGTCACCTGCATCAGGGGAGAGTTCCCTGAAACTGGGGAATCTGGGACAGGCAAAAATATTGTACATGGTAGTGTTCCATGTACAGTGCTGTCTGCATTTCACAAGTTGTTGTGGGAGCGGGATATTTTACTACCACATACCTTAATGCAATACAGGTTTAATTGTAAAATACAGCAGGAGTTCGACATGTTATACACATTTTATAGAATTTATCAGTTGGATCCCACGTAGATGCAAATGTCCTTTCAGGTGGTCTTGGTTAAAAGGTAGCAGCAACTTCACATGGTAGCATGTCATAAAAATGTTATATGGCCCTTTATCAGAATACCAGCTGCAGTAGTTGTTCAATAAGAATAACCCTAACCCCCCCCCCGATAGAAGTACAACACTGTCCGAGATCCTTGACAGTTTATGATCAGGGAGGGGCCTCAATTTTTACACGTTTATTAACTGCTAAACACACTGTTCTGTTTCACAGCCAGCCGATAGGTAATATCTGTCCCCACAAGAACTTCAGTGTCCCCCTGTGTGTCTGTCGCTGACAATGGCCTTGAACAGAACTTCTCTACCCCTCCATGAGAGACAGACTTCAAAGCCCTCCTCCATCGGTAAGCTGTTTGATTGATTGATTGATCCTGGTGTCTGTTCCCCTGCCCGTTGGTGGTGGGGAAACGTAGCATGGCCCGACGTTTGTGGAACGTTTCTGAGACTCCATGGAACTTGAAGGCATCCATAAATGAACTAAAAGAGAAACATCAATGTGATGTTACAACATTTACTATACTATACTGCTATAACAATACTCCTGGAACAGAACCTGCTATAACCACTTTAGTCGTCTCTCACCTGTGATACCTTGACAAACGATCAGCCTGGAAACAGAACTGCTGCACACAGCTGAAGGTTCTCTGCTGGTGCGTTTTCCGACGTTGGCTGGCTTGACCACTGATGTAAGTAGTTGCAGTGAGCGCAGCTCTGCTTCACGTGCAGGAGTGTCCCAACAACTGTTTTGGAGATGTCACAGCTCTGGGAACAAATAGGACATTTTGTGAACAGCTCCATTAAATCCTCTGGATGCAGAATAAACCTGGTAACTGTAGGAGCTGGCACTTCATTGGAGGTGCTGTGAAGAAGAGAAAAGAAAGAAAGTAGTTTTAAATAACACATCATTAAAATGATAATGATAAGTCAGAGTGCTATATAATATTGTAACAAAGATGCCTCAAACCATAGCATAGCAGAAACAGCAGTAGTATTGTGCTCTTAATCCTTTACCTTGTACAGTTCATAGTGCTGTTGGTTCCTTCGAGCTGATCTCTCGAGTCATCAGTTGACACCTCGCATCTTGTTCTCTTGGCTTTGTTGGAGGTCGCCCTTGGAACCTCAGGAACAGCCATGAAAATGCACGTGTTACATGACACACTTCTGTTATGAATTCGAGCCTGAGTAGCTGCGCACAGAGAAAGGAGTCGACAGTAAACTTGATTTCCAATGAGCAACAAAGCTCGCAACACTGGCTATGGTCCAAAACTGTCACATCTAAAAAAAATAATCTGAACAACTGCAAAGGAAGTGAGGTTTTGACAGTTTTATCAATATTATTCTTAAACATGTTATACACACCAGGTCTATAGATCTAATAATTATTATGATTTTAATCATGTAAATTAAATGACAGAAAGGTGTAATGTGTAATAGCACATCTTATGTAAATGCAGCTCATTATGATTCACCTTTGCTCCTCCTGATAGGCTTAGGCTTCAGGTCAGCTTGTGCAAAAGCATGTTTGGTCCTCGTTGGATTCGTCTGGCACCCGATCACTCTGGTCCTTTTAGGCTGAAACAGAGCACAATGCTATTTCACAATTCAAGTTGATCCCAGCTACTATTTAAACATTCTAACCAACGGCCACGTTACGTGATACGTGTTAGTTGTTTTGTAGTTTTTACACATCCTTAAAAAGGCGGTTGCTATCAAGTGGCTAAATGAGACTACAGCTGCAGTGGTTGTCGGGGACATTAAACGTCATTACGTCGGACACAAACGCCGGGAACTATGCTGCGTTCCAGTTGATCTCGGAAGTCGGAAATTCAGAGTTCCCAGTCGGAAGTGTCAACTGGAACGCCCCCTGAAGTCGGAATTCCGACTCGGAAACTCTGAGAAAATTTAGTAGCCCGAGTTAAAATCCAACATGGCTGCTACGTGCATCAACCGTAGTGTTAAAGTTGTAACTATGGTGTTTATTAGCAGCTTGTTCCTCTTTTTGTGTGATTAAATCAATCACACTGATAGTATCGTGCAAGTTCTATCTGTGGACATGTTGTCATTTTATTTTCATGCACAAACTATCACGTAGTGTGTTGTTATCGTCTGGTATTAGCTAACAAAACAAAGGTACTCCTGGAGGTATCCATATTGCTTTTCCGACTTGCAACTGGAACACGCTCAACTCGGGTGTGACGTCGTTCCCATCTCCGAGATCCGAGGTAAATGGAACGCAGCACTATCTCACTAGTCCGCCTTACAGCCTCTAGTCGTGTTTTTCAGTGCTCTCGCAAACTCTTGTAGATTTATCAATATAAAGTTTTTTTCCAATTGTAGTTATTTAAGGCAAATATTAGGGTTAAAAAACAATTTATTAAGCTACGGTTTCGCTTGCTTGTCAAACCCGCTTATTAGCATATTAGAGACCATCTGAAGCATAGCCGTAGTGACGTCAAAATCATCCGACCGCGGTGTAGTTCGCTATAGCATAACGTTGTGTGTATTTCAGCCTATGTTTGTGTTCATGTTCATTAAACAGAGTGTAAAAACCGAGTTTCCCCTCACGGGATTAATAAAGTATAAATTATTATTATTGTTAGCTTTTTACCTCTGTCGGCTGCATTAACGCTTCAAACATCATAAAAATTGTGTTCATTTGTGAAGATTATCCTGCTGAACAAAACGCCTACGCATTAGAAACGATTTTCTGCAATGATCCAAAATCCAATGCAAAAATCCCAGAGGCAATACCCCATGGCGATGCTACTTCTGGGTGGGCCTTAAAAAAATACAACTTGGTTTGTTCTCTATTGTGATGAACGCTGGCTGGGGGTGGTGGGGGGGGCCCACGGTAAATCTTTGCCCAGGGCCCCAACAGACTCTAAAATCGCCCCTTCTTGGCCAACGTGATTTTACCTTGCTAGACATTTTATTTACATATAACAGGATTCAAGCAGCCATGTCGTTGTTAATGCAATGCCTATCACCAACATATACTCTTTCAACACTCACCGGCGGTGAGCGGAGTTGCCGGCAGCAGGCGCTGTAGCTGTGATTGTCCACTACTCAGCACCGGGAGAGCAACGCATGGCACTGCATCGGGTTTCAGCCTTGTCAATTTACAAAAACCCAAATCCACTTCCACGAGATTGGAGAAACAATCCCTGGAAAAGTGCCGGTTGCACAATTTAGGGTTCGGCGGGAGATTCCGGTCCTGCAGGCCTAATGCACGGATCCACTGTGACCTGATGTCCAGGTCCGCTGGGAAGCTGTGCAGTCCGGATTTGTGTCTGCAGCCAGGGCAGGAACACTTCCGACCCATTCTGGCCACAAGCTAACAAATGCTCAAACTAAATAACAGAAAGATGAATCAAACATCTGGCTAAGTCTCTTTAAAAACAACACGTGTGTTGAACTACGAGCGTACCTACAACAACTAAAGTTACCAGCAAAATAAGGCATGAAACCTTTTTCTTCTTCTTGATGTGATTGGCGGGTTGCAAACCAGTTACAAGGCGCATTAACGCCACCTACCGGACTGGAGTGTGAGGCAGTAGATTGGCAGAAAAAAAGGAAAATAAATTAAAAACACAATAAAATATAAATTTGGGTAATGTAGTTTTTAAAGGGTTTGGGGACGAACGCTGACACCTTCATCTATCAACCAATTCAAGTGCAGTAGCCTGGTTTCAACCTGTAAAGGGCATTCACTTTGCATATTTCTAACACAATATGTTAATACTTTGTACTCAAATGTCAGGATTTGGACCCGAATTGATCAACAACACCACTTTTTACCCATGTACATAGTTTTTAGCTGAACAAAGTGGTCTGTGGGTTTACCTACTCTTTAATCTGGTTCTAACACATTCACACAATCCGATTTCTCCTCAAAATGATTCTTATTAGTCTGTAGTGTATGGAAACATTTGACTTGCATAACTAAATTAGCAACACATGTGTTACAAATGTAAAGCAATCCATGTACAAACAATATTTCTTCAACAGCAATTTGAAGTCTAAAGAAATGACAACTAGTAGAAATCCTTTACATTCTGCAGGGATTTTTAAAAAAGTTAGTGGGATTTAAATTATGTAATTTGAGGTCAGCAATTTAGTTGACTTGATTGTCCCGATTGTAACTGATGCCTGACCCAGCTGTCTGAGTGAGTATTAGACTGATATCAGTAACTGAACCATCTGTAAGTACCAAACTACACATGAGAAAGAAAAGAAGCATCTTTTGTGAAGAATTTTATTGTCACTGCTAAATTTACTACAAATTCCTATCTAAGAAAGCTGAAACATTTAAAATCGTACATTTGTATTCTTAGCAGCTACATGAGACTGTAAGGGAGAGTCAGTAAAATAACTACAAAGTATAGAACGAGATAACCGGTTGAATCATAGACATGAGAAATGGATTGTCATAAATCTGAAGACATGAATTTTAGGGATCAAAGGGTCATTAAAGTTCATGTCTTGTTGTAGATGTATGTGATCTCCAGAAAAACGTTATATTCTAGATAAATTAGGGCCATGTATAACATATTGGTATTAATACTTAGGCCTGTGTGATCATGACACAGATCTTACTTTGCATTCTGTGTTTTGTGTTAAGGTGGATCCTGGAGGTCTTAATGGACAAACCTCGTCCATCTGCACAGTTGTGTTTAATGCTTCTGTACGTCCGAGTTAATGTGATCAGCTCAGTGGTTGTCACAAGTTAGAACAGTGTGGAGCTACAGCTGAATTTAGTGGTTTCAAGGATACGTATTGATTTACATTCTTGTGAAGAATTCGACATGATGCACTTTTTGTCCAGCAGGGGGAGCAGCTGTGCTAAGGGTCAGCAGATGTTACATTTGGATCACATACGCATACAGATGCTGTGTGGCAGTGTTTTCCCCTTGGCAATAAATAGAAAAGAATTTGAATTTGTTTAAATCCGTGATGGGCTCAGTTTTGGATGCCCCTCATCCCATCTGAACATGTGCAGGTCAAAGCTGTGTAATGTACCGATAGGTACTGTAATGACGTGTTTTCAGAAATAAGTGTGTTTTCTGTTGATGAGCAGGCAAAGCGAAGACAAAGACGCTCCCAGCTTGGAGGCCTCGCTGCAGGCTGTAGGCAGGAGGGTGTAGTCCTGGAGCTTCTGGAAGGCCTGCAGAGACAACAGTGGAAACAACACACTCATCATCGTCATTATGGCCACAGACTGCCCTGGATCATGTCAATGGAAGAAGTAAGTGGCTCACAGAGAAGGAAAAAAATGTTTTCACTGGCTGAAAGTCGCAGCATGACTAGTATCACTTGATGACAGATGTATCTGTAAGTATAGACTGTTTAATAACGTTTCTCTGTGTAGTTTTGGGATTATGTACTTCTGCTAAATTATCAGATTAATCCCATTCTTTTCCACTCCTCAATATTTTCATGAAATAACACGTGCACAATATCCAGTAGTGAGATCAAAGTGTAGACATAAGATTCATACAGTAATAAAGGTAGCTCAGGCGGATTATACGAAAAATAAGAGTTATGCTACATTTGCATACGCAGGGGCGTGTCAAGTGTACTGGCAGGCGATTGCATAGTTGCTGTTTGCCAAGAGGCGTAAAGGCCGCCTCAGCTCCACCTCTTAGCCTGTTGCTAGGTTGATCAAAGTTAGGGTTAGAGTCAACATTTCTAATATGGCAATGGCCATCATTTGGTTTCAAAACGCCTCTTCAGTAACTGAGCCTACGTCAATGGTTTATACAGGCTATGATTTTATTCTATTCTATAGTTAACAGATTAAAGGTACAATGCATAGATTTTGTAGCTAAATTTAAACTGTCTTTCTCTCGGTCTCTCCCTCTATCCCACTCTGCAAACCCAACACATTGGAGGCAGACAGCTGTTCAACACGAGTCTGGTTCTGCTCAAAGTTTCTGCCTATGTTAAGAACATTTTTCTTTGCAGCTGCTACTCTGCTAAATGCTGCCAAGTGCTGTGCTCATGGTGGATTAATGTTGGGTCTGTGGTCTAGTACTCTTTATGTAAAGTGTCTTGAGATAATATTTGTTATGAATTGGAAATGCTTGGTAATTAAAAGAATATCTTCAAATCGGTAGCTTCCTCTTTGACCATCTTTATTCAATCTGTCTCCCGTGAGCTCTCCAACTTTAGAGTAGCTGTTTCTCTCTCTCTTTTTTTATAGGAGCTTGCAATAAAAAGCAGAGGCTCAGCTGTACTCACTGGGACGCTGTCAGGACATTCCTCTGCAGGCCGGTGGAGCAGGAAGTCCCGACTAGACGGACCTCTGATGTAGACGCAGTTTGCTGCTGATTCCTCAGGAACAGTGAGGACTTCATAGTGGTGATCAGTCAGCTGTTCCATCATCTGGAGACAAATACACACACCCTGAAAATTAGTGTGCACCACCCTGACTGCTCCACACACACGCATATTGCAGCAGACCACTCCCAGCATTACACACAGACTCAAAGGCAACATTACTAACATTGTTAAAATGACCTCAGCAGATGGGAAGCTTGATGTGTGCAGTTCACATCAGGACAGAGAGACGGATAACAAAGACAGCAGCAGAGATAACAAGGCAAGTTTTCACTGTTTGAAGCTTTAAGGGCATGGCTTATGACTGATATTACTCAGAGCAGAAAACTGTCAATACCTCATCTAACGGAGTCAATATATGAATACAGATGATGTCAGGAAAAGAACCTACTTAACCCAGAATTCTCACTTTCTGGGTGTATGTTTGGACTCATCCTTAATTCTTTGTTAAATGTGAGGCTAACATTAACATATTAGCACAGCTGCAGAACAGCAGATGAAGCAAAATAAGGAAGTGTGTTATCTGCATTCAAACTGAACACATCAGTTTGGGGTTCATTGAATAATTTGACATTTTGGCCAACACCTTTAATCGTGAGAAGTGTGAATATATTTGTGAAACAGCTCAGTGTGTAATAAAAGGGACTCGATTCTTGCTGGTAAAGGGGCTTTGCAGCTTGGTGCCAAGAGGGAAATTTGCGCTTAGCCAGCTGGATGATACGTGGCTAAAGCTGCAAAAAATCCAAACGAAGGAAGTTACATTTGTTTTTGCGACCAGAGTCACTTCCATTGTTTCCCCCTTTAAGCCCTTTTCAGAGTGTGATTCCTCAACATGCGCTGTAACAAAGCTCCGCCTTCATTTTGCCTTTGTACGTTCATCTTGATTCCACAACAGCGTAATATTGGTGTCCCAGTCTATGAATTCACATTGCATTACGACGGTGCAGAAGCAAGACGTGTAGAGAAACATACGCACACACACTCAGACTTCACTTCATCTGTGGGATGTGGGATCACTTCGTCCCCCCATTACGCCTCTGTGACATTCATAGTGAAAGCTAGGCGCCAGAGGGGCATGAATATCCCACCTTGAGTGGGCAGTCTGAAAGGGCTTTAAACTCTCCTCACCTCTAAGCCTAAAACAAGAAGAGCATGTTTTGTTTCAGCAGTTGTTTGTGACCCCCTGCAGGATTGTAATATTTCAGTCATAGCAACAATATACTTACTTTTCCTTTGAGCGTTTAGGTATAACATTTATATTTATAATCACCACATGCCTAAACAAACATTTACTTTGCAGACACACACTCACCCGGAGTGTCTTCTTGGCCCCGTCACTGTTGTTGATGATGATTGTATCCGGCCCCCCCATGGAGCAGATGTTCTTCAGTCGAGCTCCGCCACAAACAGGAACAGTGGACACAGCAAAGTCCTGAACAGATGGAGGTGTACATGTTTAATAAACACACATGACGGCTCCACCTCTTGTTCAGCAGAAATCACCTGAAAAGTCTTTTACACAGAAGAGGTTCTGTCATGAAAGGAAAGCTCAAGCGTTACGAGCAACATGGTGTCAGACTTTAACCACATGTAGCTCCACATAAAGCAGCCTGCTGTGGGACTCTGAGTTTTCTCTGAGGAATCAGAGGCAGTCATGCAGCTGCCACCTCTTACTTTGAATACTCCTTTTTAGCTTTATGCTTTGCGGTGATTCATTTAACTTTGGATCTTTTGTGATGTTATTGTTAAGAGAAAAAAAGGAAACAAAGGTTACACAAGGCTAACATTTCTCAACAAAGCTAGTGGATACTTTTTTAACTGTGTAAAAGAAGGTCAGATAAGTTCTTTCTTTTGATGTCAGTCTCCACATTTTCAATTACTATCTCTTGGGCTGCTCATATAATAACTGCTGGTCTGGTTTTTTGTTAGGTCTCTGGTATTACAGCAAATGCAAAAGCTTTCATGTTTCGGGCATCGGCTCAATTTCCAAACAAAGTATTGTAACATAAATAATTAAAAGAGTCCACACTTCTGTAAAGCTGTACTCTGGCACAGTGGTGCTTTGAGCTTAATGCTAATGTTAGCATACTCAGATTCTGAATGTGACCATGCAGACGGCCAGCGTTATAATTTATAAACTGCACAATCGTATTTAGACTTATTTAGCATGCTAACACTGCTAATGATTTTGAAATAAATACATTAGATAGCCATTGGAGTGTATTTTATGAATGGAAAATTGAAAGAAATGTAGCAATTGCACAACATGAGACGCACATTGTCTGGTTTCCTTTCTTCATCCCCCATTTAGATAGATAGATAGATAGATGTACTTTATTGATCCCAAACTGGGAAATTGTGGAAATTTCTGACCATACGACCCCTCCCACTCACACTAATTCATACCAGACACTCACACACATTTCACACAAGTAGATGCAAGTGTGTGTTTGTTTAGAAAGCATGAGTGCGTAAAATGCACTTAAGAGAAGTGAGGGAAATCAATACTAATGGGTGGAGTGGAGTGGAGTCAGAAGGGGCCCCGCTGTGTGGTCTTCATTGTTTGGCCAATAAAACAACCCCATTCATCACTGTTTACACACTACAATTCCCCAAATGCAATACAGCAAAGTACCACCTGCTCACTTTGGCAGCTGTGTCACTTGACTGACAAGCATCTTGGCACTTTGACTGTCTTTGCTGCACCGGCTGAAATATCTAAATATTGATTATTTCATGGTTCATTAGTGCAAGCTGTTGTCGGAGCTTGACATGATGCCATAATCCATCAATGCAACAACAACGGCAACAAATTGCGGTTTTTTAGAGCATCCAAGATAAATAGCATCACACAAAAAACAGACTTTGTGTAAAAGTAACTCACGTCACTGCAACCATCACGTCTTCATGTTTCTTACCTTGAAAGTGTCTGCCAGCACTTCGGCTCCTCTGCGGTTGGTGTGGGAGGAGAGGCCGACGAAGAACTCCCTCCCTGTGAAGAGGACATCACTGCCCTCCAGCGTTGCCCCTCCGGAGTCCCCATCAGCAGCCCCCATCTCCACCACAGTCAGATTGAGCTCTGACATCACTCTCCTCACAGCCTCCACCTGGAGACACGAAGAGGAGTACAGAGGAGGAAGTAGAGAACTTATTTCAGTTCGACTAACACGGTCAGTGATTAAACATACACATGCTTAGATCTCTTCATCAACCAGGAAAAATGTGAATAAATGTCATTACTTTCTGACTAATTTAAAAGAGTAACTTTTGTTTCCGCAGTGACCAAGCTTCAGGATTTAATTATTTTATTTAATACATTTTCAACAGAGAAATCAAAAAAAGGAATGAATCTTTTCATGTATTTGTGAACATAGTGATTCTTCAAAGGAGATTCCTCTTCAGTCTGCATTAGGACAGAAATAATCGTTTTCTTTCCACTGAACTTAGCAGAAGAATATTAAGATATTTAAAGACCTGTTATGTAAAGCATATTATTATACCATTATGAACATTTCCCCCTATAATTAGTACCAAATTGCACAGTTCTTTTCATGGTTTGTTCTGGAAAATGTTCAGAAATTATTCACCCCTGAAAAAAAGACACCTTAAAGTTAAATATTTAAAGACACATAGACTGGTTTTTGGAGAAATGGTCTAGTCTCAGAGTCTCCAACAGGACACTGAATGCACCAGCAAGAAACCAAAGGGAACTTTGACCCTGATACAATTATTTCACATAAAAAACATAAACGCAACTTATTGCACAAACTAAAGTAATCCTGTCACTGATAAGAACTGCAACATGTGGCTACTTCTGTAGACTAAATGCAGGGGGGAAAAATGGCTTAACAAAGCAGTCTGTGTCTCCATGGTGTTACCTCACTGCGTCTCTGATGTTTGTAGGGCCTGGTGATGAGTGCTGTGTCTCCCTGGATGACTACCACATCGTCTATCCTCCAGCTCTCCGGCAGCTCAGGGTCAGGGGGGATCTCAATCAGCTGCAGGCCCACTTTCTGCCTCAGAGCTCCTGTCAGGCACCCAAACTGTCGCTGCGCTTTGGCCAGGTCCACAGATATGTCCCCGTTCTCATGACCATCTCCCAACTCTGCTTTCCCGAAGGTCTCTGGGATGCTTCGCACAACGGCGTGAGTGAAGCTGCCATATTGGCAAATGTTTGCCATTTCTTAGACAAGGACTGTTAATGCCAGAATACAAGCCGGAGATGACAATAAGATGTGTATGTGGGTATGCAACTTGGTAAAAGTCTAATTGGAAAAAACAGCTGCTGAAATCTAAATGATTGAGTCCAGGAGAAAAGGAGAGGGCATCTTTATCCCGACCTCTCTGCCTCTTTAGTACTCCAAGAGTTACTCATCCATCTGCAGACATGAAGAAGAAGCAGGTAACTCCAGCCTAAGACAGAGAAGGGGACACATTAACAATGTACAAGGGACAAACAAAACATCAATCAAATGATTTGATAGTAACCAATTGTTCGTTTTTAAAATTAAACTTTTCAACCACCTGTGAAAGTTCCAGGACAGCTGAACTTCAGATAACAAAGTTGAAAGTGAACAAAAGTAGCATTGTCGAGGCAAGATTATAAAGAAACATTATTCAACTGCTCTGCAAGATGCTGCAAAGCCCTTTCCATGTGTGGACAGTGGGTGAGATATCGGACAATTGCCCTTTTATCTTCTCTGTAACTCACTGGAGTCGCCCACTGTGAGGCTGCAGAGAGGGACTTTGTTCCCTTCCACACAGGATGTTTCCAAAATATGCTTCAGACAAAATGCAACAAGTGCTGAGCTTTGATAATCATTTTCTTATAAGGCATCATATAATTAAGAGACTATCCTGCAGCTTGAGGCCAGTAGCCTGCATCACAATTAACAGAGCTTCAGTTTTGCAGATAATTTCAATGTTTTGTGCAACAGTTAATATTTAGTTCAACTTGAACAGTAAAAAAAAGAAGCTTTAAGACTAAGTAGTCCAGTTATCCAGCTGCAATAAAGAATATGAACATGAACAAAACATCCTGAGTGTCTGGCTAAAGGAGTGCACCGCCCTCCTTCTCAAATACTTCTTCTATGATGTTCAACATCTTTATAACAGCGAACTAACTATCGGCAAAGGTCTCCAGAAGTTAGAAAGACAACAAATAAAGATGTGTATTTGTTTTCACTAACCTCTTTTTTTTAAGGCTCGCAACTTCTTCTCAAAGCAGTGTTTCCCCCTCGGTTAATTTAATTTCCCAAGCAGACCCAGTTCCCGTTATTCACTCGCTGGCTTTTCCCCTCTGCTTCTCTCCGCCGACAGACGACGCGACAAGCTGGAGAATGTTAATACACGTGTTTCCGGTTGAGACCTTCAAAATAAGCCACTTGATTTTTTTTTTTTGATTTTTTTTTTAATGTAGTTTATATAAGTAAATCGCATCTAACATTATTTAAAAAATGTTTTAACACAGGTAACACCGTGTTGGACAAGCATCAAAACAAATCAGTTGTATAAGGTTTTAGAAGAGACGGAATTTAAGGACCGTGTTCGTCTTATTTTCTGAAGCCGTGTCGTTAGCATCCGGTCCTCTTCGTGGATTTATCATGAGCTTGATAAAACTCTCCCACCCTTTCATCCCTGCACCCCCCATCCCCCACACGTCCTGTCCTGACTAGATGTTGAGTTTACATATCATAGTAACCTACCTTAAACAATGATAGGTGTTCCTAGCTCTAAGGTAGCAACAACAAAATTCACTAACATTTCTTTTAAGGGTTTATTCAGGGTATTGTATCAGTAAGTTATTTGGCATTTATTAACAAAGATATTTTAATTACAAGACATTAAGCTGGCATCCTCTTTGGACTTAAATTCCTGTTGTTAAAAATTTGATTACATGTTAGCCTAGCCTAGAGTTAGCTTCATGGTTAGCTAGAAAAGTTATCAAAGCTGATTTTTAAATGTAGGCCTATATCAAATCTTAACGTATGTTTATCAAATCACATTAATGCTGAATTAACTTCTATGTTGGCATAAAAGCAGGGGCATGTCCAGACTTTTTTGACTAGAGGGGGCCCAACTGGGGCGCAGAATTAAAACAAGAGTAGTAACCTCACATAAAGCTTACTTCTTTTAGGATTCAAAAATCAGATGTGTCCAAGGTCAGAATTTAAAGACCTGAAAGAATTGCAATTTAAACTCTTACATGCTGTGCAACTTGCAAATATACATTTTATTGGCAATGTTTTGGGGCTGATAGAAGTATTTTTGGACATTGTGCTGGAGTTTGGTTGCAATAGTCATTCCCCTACTTCACTCCTGTCTTATGAAATAGATGTGTTAAGCATTTGTCTATTTTTACAATGTAAACTACAAACAAGTGGAAATGTACTAGGCTACATTGAAATTCAAAAAAGCTACTGGAAACTTATTGTAACAAAGCCCTAACAGTTGATTTTGACACAAATCCTCCCTCTGACGAGTATAAAGCTAATATTATTACGAGTATTTTGTGGTGGCACCCAGGGTGGCTAATCAGATTTTTAAGTAAAGCCACCCATCTGGACACACCCATGCATAAAAGTTAACAAGAAGCTTAATGTTGGGACTGGAAAACAAGGCGTAACTTCATAGAGATATGAGTTTATGTTTTCATCGGCATCTACAGTATTAGAATTCAAGCAGAACCTATAGTTTTAAGTAAAGAGTAGCCCATCTGTAGTTTATTAAGATAACTAGACATTAAAAACCTTGAATGTATCCTTAACAAGGCAAACTTGAATCCATGTGATTCTTAAAACATAGAAAGATTATTCATTAAGTATCAAAAAAGCCTGTTTGTGACTTTATTACCTGCAACATTAGGTCTGTTTTCCATGACAAGTAAACATTATCTATGAACCTAATGTGATTAGGGTGATGGTTACTGCCGGAGTAAGGTCGTATAGACATATAACAAGTGTGACTTTATCATGTTTGACTACATAATGACCAGGACACAATTAATCAGTGTAATTAATGGTTTGATTTTACTTATTGCAAATTTCGAACATACGTTTGTTTGAATCAGAGTTGATCGTTTTTACCCAAAGTTCCAGTCCCTGCTCTGCCCTGACACCCTGTCCTTGTACTGAGACACTGGTTTAATGATGGATTTAAGTATTTCCATGAGGTTCGGATTAAGGGCTCAATATTCTCCCCCTTATCCTGATGAATTGTTGATAAAAGGTCAGATACTGTATCAGATGTCCTGCCTCTCTGCCTGTATCTGCCTCTGCAACGTAAACCTGGACTGTCTGCTGGGAATCAATTAAGTTCACAGTTGATTTATTTCACCAGGATATCTTTTAAGCTTGTCTCCTTAGCTCTCCATCTGTTTTAATATCATTATAGATAAAGGCTTTATGCTGTGGGCCTATTACAGAGCCATCGTTGTTGTTTTTGGCTGTGAGGCGCGACAAAAGAAATAATCTGGCTTTTCCTGAAATGTGGGTCAAACGATGTTGGTTTGACATTGTTGTGATTGTTGCATAAACAGGTTCCCTCGTCAGTAGGTCTTTACTTTGAAACAGCAGACTTGTAAACTGTGTTTACACTGAAGCATGGCTGATAATGAAGGTTTTGCAGCAGTTACATAAACATGCATAAACAAATCCTGGCTAACAAATGACTGTGGCTGTGTATACAAGCAACATTTGGACCCGTGAAGCAGCACAATATTCCCTTCTACTGACTAGATTGAGTTACTGCAGCCTAGCTTGTTCATTTAGACATTTAAAGAGGCATTTAGAGGATGAAAAAAGATGAACTATCTATTTGTATTGCTGTGCACAGAGGAAGAAAAACAGACATTATGTGTGAGACTGATATTATGGTGGAGTGATGGAGGAGGGAGGGGTGGTGGATGGGAGGTAGAGGGCACAGACAGGATTAAAGAACACCATCTGTCCACAGAGATCCTACAGCCAGCACACAAAACATCCCCGTCCTATCAGCAGGTTTACCCCCCTGGCTCTGTCTGTGATTAAGCAGTCTCATGACGTTTGGCAAACTTTTGTCCTATAGTGTCCACGGATTATATCATATTAACAGTACGCATTATATATTCATAAAGGCTATATATAAAGTCACCTATAAACCTCTCTGAAGGAGGTCAGTTTGGAGGTTTTTCCTTAAAAAACAGAATCATTAAGGTGAAGAAACTGATCACCACAAAAAAAATTCTATATCTGTATTAATATCTTTTATTTAAAAAAATTATACTATTGCATTTTGCATCGTGGTTTGGAGAGATAAGATTTTTAGATTTTTCTGCAGAGGCGCTGCTTGTCAACAGGCCAGGCAGGAAACTGCTTGGGGCCCGTGACCAGTAGGGTTAGCAGTGGCCCAAGATGTGCAAAGACATGTGACAGTAGGAAACCTCCCTAAGGTGGCCCCATCTGACAGCTCTCCCTCTCGTTGCCCTGCTAAGCGTTGCGTGCATTATTGCTGTGAAAACCAAAATTTGTCCATGAAAGTCAACTAAGAAAAATTAAGTAGAATTATCCGTCTTTACCATCTTTAGGAGAGGGGCCCCCCAAAAAATTGACAATAAAGTTGACTTCGACTTGACAAGGGGACACATTAAAGGGGATACATTAAATCAACTCTAATGCTGATGCAACATATTCACATTTACAACACAGAAGCTAGTTTTAATAATGTCTGTATTTTACACCAAATCTATCATTTTAGCATTAAGCACGCATGTCAGAAATAATAAGAAAATCTAAAAAAATATCTGACTTGCCAAAGTCTCTATTAGCATAAAACACATCGTCCATATTAAACTATTACTAAGTATTACACAACTCATTAAACAAACAAATAAAAGAAAACAGTTTTAAACACAATTGGTCTGATTGCAGCTGAGTTTTAAGATTTTTTTTTCTTCCGGGTTCGTCTGTGAGTAATTAATGAACTCGTAAACAGCTTATTCAGCCTGAGCCAGCTCGGCTCACTGCCTCACTCCATCACAAGACTGCTGTCAGCAGACCGTCCTGCATGCTGCCCTCATGTCTCCTATTACGCCCTAAAGGATAATTCAGTTAAACTCACTGCCTCTCTGTGCCCGACGTGCTGAATCTGCCTCTCGTCCTGCTTTTCTTTCTCTGATGCTGACTCCGTCTACACTGTGCTGACTTTAAAGCTGTTTGCCTTTCTGCCTGTCCTATTAGCATCTTTCTAGCTGCTTTCTCACACATACACAACAGACACAAACACAGATAGTTGAATTTTACTCAAAGACAGGATCGTTTTCTTTAACTCAACACCACTGAGCACAGAGATTGTATTCAGGAGTGTATAGACATACCAACATTACGAGAGGAGTTCCCCCAAAGCCAACCAAACCCTGAACAATTTTTTGAGGATTTAAGAAACACAGAAATGTCACCGTCCAGGTCAATTAAACACGATGTTTGTTCAGTACATGTTCATTTTATTTTGTTAGCACAAAGCAGCTATACATTAGACTTATTATTTGTTATAAATATTACAGGTCCAGAAGCAAAATTACAAGAAAGATGACACAGAGCCTTTGACAATAATAAATCTAAATGTTGTATCAGAACAATTCAAGGTTGTAAAGAATACAGTTTTACTATGAATACACAACAATAGCTAACACATGTTAGAAAAAAAACTATTACGATACTATAAATGATTGTATATGAACATGTTTCAAACCTAATGAGATATGTGAAGACCCCAGATGATCACCACCTTACAAGGTGTATAGATAAAGTTGTCATTATTTGTTTATTTTTAGCTTTACTTGCAAAATCGTAGAATATAAACCCACTAAATGCAGAGAATAACGTCTTCAGTTAATTTAACATCTGAGAACTCGAAATGGTCCTGTGTTTGACTGCTTTCTGATGAGATCAGAGGTCATAATAATCAGCTCTAAATCACACATAAACACTCTCTTTCTGTCTCTACTTTGCCTCCACATCCCCTCATAGCACCTCCCGGTCTGTCATATTAATTATCACTGTTGTCTAGAGATTAATTATCAGGACAAAAAGATGAATTTCGAGTAAATACGAGACAAAAATCTCCCACCGTAGGCTCTCTTTCACCCTGTCAGCTGATCATTATTAACTCTCCAAATTAAATTAGAAGTGTTGAGGAGGAGACGCTGACAGAGTGAGGTGGGTATTCGAAACCAGGTCCACAACAAATCACAGAAAACAAGAACACGAAGGACACTGAAAAAAAGCCCCAAAGGGTGCTGAGCATTATTATAGGCTACTTCAAAGAGAAATATCATTAATGAATGAGTTTAGGAACGTTTCAGATTAACCTGCAGCACTTGGTTTGAGCAGTCTGTACCAGGAGGGAATTTTTGCTTGAATTGTAACTGAAAACAATCGAGGACTGGAAGCATCATGTCTCATTCACAAGTGGTGATCGTGCTGCTGTGTTGTTTACCTTTGGCAGGTATGTAAAACACTTACACACACAAACATTTAAAGACTGTTCAACGTACAGTATGGTAAGGTCTGCTACCGATGACAAGCTTTTAAATAGTGTCTTATTCCATGGTATTTAGTGTCAAGTTGAGAAGACGATCTGTAATCAATTAGTAAAACTTTTGTCAAATTCATCCACATCCTGAAAAAGTTTCAAAAAGTTTTGGTTTCTTAATTCTTCCACAATTTCCCAGTTTAAGATCAATAAAGTACATCTATCTATCTATCTATCTATCTATCTATCTATCTATCTATCTATCTATCTATCTATCTATCTATCTATCTATCTATCTATCTATCTATCTATCTATCTATCTATCTATCTATCTATCTATCTATCTATCTATCTATCTATCTATCTATCTATCTATCTATCTATCTATCTATCTATCTATCTATCTATCTATCTATCTATCTATCTATTCTAAGGTTTAGTCATTTAGTTTGGGCACACCAAAATCCAGTCACAATTACTCACACAAAAAATCACCACAACAGAAGAACCTCTTTGTGATTGGACAGTCAGATGTTTTCAGTATGTGAAGATTATATCTTTGGTGCAGACTAAGATAATACAAGAAAATATTTATTTAAAAAAGTTTGTCCCAGTTGCCATAAAAACAGCCCTTCAATATTCACCATAAGAACCTAGCCGTGCCCTCCTTTAGTGCAGCTCTTTAGCCTTTGTTCTCATGATATACACATGTTGTGTTTTAAGGGTGTTCAGTGTTTTTTTTTTACATGTGCCACCTTTGTAAATGTACAAGTTTGTCTGTTTGACGGCATTTATTGACACATGCAAGTCAAAGACAATTTTCTGCCTTTTGCATGCAAAAAGGAGACAGTACTGTAATTTCTATTATCTTCTGTTCTTCACTGCAGCCGCTCTAGTAGGATAATATACATACAGCATAAACCAGCTTTCTAACTCAATTATTTGCAACAATCTTTTACCATTAAGATATTTCTTCATTCCTCACTGTGTTAGAAAAAAATCTTTCTATGTTTTTGTTGACATTGTAGATCTTTTTTGTGGTGTTGGAAGTCACTTCTTGTCTTTTGTGTCAACCAATGGCAGAATAGTTGTAATTGTAGTTAATACAGTTGATCCTGAATAAATAAATAACAAATTTCCTCCTGGTTTCCCTCAGCGTGTTTGGACTGTTACACCTGTGTGTTCCCCTCCATCTCTCCTCTGGACTGCTTCAAGTTTCCTCAGGAGTGTCCAGCTGGGCAGCGCTGCCTTTCCAGTACTGCCATGGGAAGACGGGGTGAGACACAAATCTCTCTCTCTCTTTTGGTTTTGCTTTGTGTGTGTGTGTGTGTGTGTGTGTGTGTGTGTGTGTGTGTGTGTGTGTGTGTGTGCGTGTGTGTGTGCGTGCGTGTGTGTGTGTGTGTGTTTGGGAGAAGGAGTTTATTTCTGTGTCTATAGATGGGATTATTTTCTGAGAATCTAGGGCATTTTGGCCACAAATTGGCAGACAAAGCCTCATTGCACACAACATTTTCCAGCACACGTTTGATAAATGTTTAGTACAGTGCAGTTTGTATTTCTGTATTAATACAGCTTTGCTTTTTCTCCTCAAACTTCTTCTGAAAAGAAACAGTGGATATTAACTTAAACTGAAGACTTTCATCTTTAATTTAAGGCTTTTCCATCCCATCTAAACAACTAACTTGCATTACTCATCTAGATCTAAATCTAGAACAAATGATGTAACATGTAGATTTCAATGAGCAACATCATCAGCAAAGAAAAATATAAAAACCTGTCCTCCAAATATTCACAGACTGGTCTGTTCTAGCCGTGTGTGTTGCAACTTTTGACACTTTAATACATAAAAAAAATGCAACAGCTTTGAGAGCCATCTCTTAAGCGTGATCCTCCCCTTGGTGTTCAGACAAACGGAGACAAACAAGCGACTCAGTAGATCAGATCACTTAAGCATTTCTCTTCAGGCTGGTTGTCAGCTCTCTAATGCTTGGGATGCTGTCAAATTATCTCTAAAAATAGCAACATGGGTGGGGCCAAACGCTCACTGTGTCTCATCAGAAGCTGACCCCATCATCCTCACCCCTCTTACTTCACATGCATCTTAACCCTTACATGCTCAGGTTGTTTCTCATGTGTTACTCCATTTCTCTCCTCTTCGTATCTCAAACACATGACCAAGAAATCATGACTTGTTACCCCACCTTTAGGTGCATACGTTTGGAAGTGGGAAATGATGACAAATCAGAAGGAAATGAGGCTTGAATGGAAAGAGTGACTCTGAAATTAAATTTGTAAGAATGAAGGATGCAAACAACAGGTTAATTACATTACATCAAACATTTCAAAGCTTATTGCATTTTTGTAAAATTATAAAGATTGTTCCTAATAAAACCTCATCATAATCCTTGTACTGTAATCACTCTTCATTGTTCCAGATATCAGTAATAGTGGGTAAAGTCTGGGGAATTACACAGATAATCAAATGTTCTGTCTTCAAAAGAGAGCCACAAAAAATGTTATCAAATTGGATTAATGGAGCACAACTAATGGGTTTCGTACGGAAGAAATAAGAGGTCACATCTATGACATCGACATAACTTTGAAAAGATCTGTCAGATTTCATGATGCTTCACTAAAATTGTATTTCAAGATGTGCAACATATTTATATACAGTTATATTTCTAGTTTTAGAACACTTTTTTTTTTTACTCAAAGTCAAGTTAAAACAATATGACTTTCCATAAACTTCGAATAGCATCATCCGTCATTAAAAAAAAGGACAAGTTCAATGTTGAAATATTATCCTCAATGTAAGACATTCTTTATTACACTCTTCAAACGGGGTTTTGATCCCACATCTATTTATTGCTGCATTAAAAACATTGGGAACCACTTTCACTCACTTGTTAAATATTTATTCACGAGTCATCAAAGGTTTGAGGTCGGTCTAAGCAGGCTTAAAAACACTTTCAGGTCTGACTTATTACAAGAAGACAAACTTTAAACAAACTGGATGACATTTGTTACGTTAGCAACACCAGGGCTCAAAACAAACCAGGATGTAGCACTCCCCGTTTATAAGTCCTCTAATATATTATCAACCCACTTTGTTAAATGCAATGTCATTCCAGTTCCATAATAAAGCGGTCATATCAGTTATTTAATTTTAAATGTACATCATTTTGGCCTTTCTTTGCCTTCATAGAATTTGTTTTTACCAGCTTTTATTGTGAAAATCCCCTCCTTTTTCTGCAGGCGCCCTACAGGTGACAATGTACGAGAAGAGCTGTGCGGTCCCCTCTCAGTGCGGTGTGAGTGGGCAGAAATACGCCTCAGGCCTCTACTTCAACTACACCAACGTGTGCTGCGACACAGACCTGTGTAACGGAGCCGTGTCCACTGCTGCCCTCAGCTGGGGGCGAGTCGCTCTCTGCCTGCTGCCTGCACTCTCTCTCCTGCTGGCCTGAACACCCGAGGGGGGTGACAGGGAGGAGGGAGGAGGTCGGGTCACAGTTCACAGGAAATATCAAAGATGAAAACGTCCTGGACAAGAGGTGCCCTCACAAACCTACAGTGTTAAAAAAGCAGGTGGTTGTTTTTGAAAGATTTAACAGGGACTGTGTCCTAGTGTCAGCCCAGACAATTACATTATAGTGAAGTGATTATTCAAGGACTATCTCCTCTGATATCATCGTTCATATTCATAGTATCCCCTATTCTTCCGAATTAGGACAATGACTTGTGTCTTTTTTCAAAAATCAAAATGTGTTGCACATGACATTACCAATATCATACATATAGCAGAAATAAGACACTGATATCAAAAGAAATACTGTTAACTTAACAACCTTCCCTTAGGGTCTATTTAGTGGCTGTTCAGGAGCTTTCCATCATATTAAATACTTTTCATCAGGAGATCAGAATTTGCTCTTTGATGAAGAAATGTAAGTTTGTTTTTGGGAACATTTTGGCTTTAAAAATGTTAACACTTTAGGCACAGATGGCCTAGCGGTTGGGTCGCGCCACATGTAAGGAGGCTATAGTTCTCCAAGCGGGCGGCCCGGGTTTGAGTCTGACCTGTGGCTCCTTTTCCGTATGTCATTCCCCACTCTCTCTCCTTCCCTGGTTTCCCACTTATACCTACTGTCCTATCAAATAAAGGCATAAAAAGGCCCCAAAATGTATCTCCCAAAAAATAAAATCAACTCTTAATCTTTTGAGATGTTACCTCAAAGTCCATGAAGTAGGTTTTCTGGAGTTCTTGATCACTCATCGTCACAGACTTTGAGTATTTTAAGACGTTCTTTATCCATTTAGTCCTTTAAGTGGGTTCATACTTCATTCTTGACAGTCTACAAAAAATAAATCTCACCTGAAAGTCGACTGAGTTGCTGTTGCAGCACATGCATGATCTTCATGAAATAACTCGTTCATTTTCAAACATTTACATTCTACTGACAAGAAAAGTTTAAGTCCAAAAGTTCATCTATGAGCTGAGCTTTGTTGTGGAAGAAGGTTCACAGATCAATACCTTGCTTTTTAACAGAGAGCTCCAACACAACCACTAAATGAACCTTCAAATTAGATTGTTTTGTAAACTTCTTTTAGATACAAACAATGGCCTTTTAAAGGAAACATGGACGATAACTCAATTAAATACTCAGCACAAGCGGAACAACATGGGTCTATTTTTTCGTGTCAAATGTCTGAAAACTCCTGAATCAGAGGTGCTGCTTGGGGCCCCTGGCCAGTAGGGGGCCCCTGAGAGCTGACAGTCTTTAAACTACAATAGTGGAGAGACACTTGAATAGCATCACTTTCGCTAGCATTACATCATGGCGTATTTGTTCTTTGACGTTTAACATTAGTTTACTTAGCTAGCAGTGCAGTCAAATGTGTGTTTGTGTGTGTGTGTGTGTGTGTGTGTGTGTGTGTGTTCTGCTGGCTGTGATCGAGTTGAATACACACCCCTGGGAGTCAGTCGCCATAGGAAGGGCCTCTCTAAATTTTAGCCTTGGGCCCCAACAAACACTAGAATCGCTGCTGTCCTGAAGTGTTGCTACATGAACCATCTAAAACATTAAAGCAACAATATGCAACTTTTTCATCTTAAAATAGGTTTTTTTTTTTTTCAAAGTGGATCTTATAGTACAACTATCAACAGGCAGAACAGCGTCTCTCTCACGTCCACAGATTGCCCCGGTCGCCTGCTGATAGCACTTTTTAAGTTTGACAGCAGGCCACAGTTCTCTGGCGTGAAGAGTGTACGGCTTTACAGCACTAGCCAGTTTGCCCATAAAGATACTGTGTTAAACAACTGCTGAGGCTTAGAGGAAGAGGACGGTGATGGATGAAGCCAAGAAGAGGAACTGCACTGTGTTTTACAACAGTGCAGTTCCACTCATAGACCTTCGGGTGGTGCCAAAGCGCACCAAATCGAATTCCTACATATTGTTGCTTTAAAATACTGTTTTATTTGAGATAAAGCTCTCAGTATTTTTTTTTCATTAGCTTCTCTTAACAGTAAGGTTATATACATTACAGTCTGAGGTTTGCTTGGGGAAACTACAGATGTGGTTGTTTTTTTTGTTCCCTTTCTTCTCGACCATCTTCGTGTTGGTGCCTTTAATGACCGTTAAAAAGATGAATAACAACACACCTGTCACTGGTTCATTTATTATGAAGATTTTTTTTATTAGAATATTAATACATGTGTCTTTGTAAGAGCTTCAAAGTACAAAATACAATTCATCTGTGCTATTAGTTTGATTGTCTTCATTGTACACTGCATTAGTGTCCACACTGTTTGGATGCTGTGGACTTTTGAAGTGCAACTGAGTTTGACTACATGACAGACAGCATGAAAAAGGCTCAAATATACTGGAGGGGGGGGGTGGGGAGATTCAAAGTGTGAAAATTATAATACGGGTCTCAAAATGTGAATTTATAACAAAGTTTTTAAAATCGTTATTCAAAACAGTGGAGTGAAAAAACAGATGAAAACATTATTACGATTAAAACAAGTTTAACGGTCCCTGAAAAAGTATCAAACCCTACAGTAAAAAGTGAAACTCAAATACATCAGAACTGAAATTATTCAGACTCTGTCCCTTTAAATGTCCATCTCTTTTAAGTATTCAAAAACAATTCAGTCAAGCAAAATGAACAAGTGTCATCTTTTAGATCCACACTTACGCCATCAAACCCAGCAGTTCACCAAGGAGGGATTTAACTCGCATTCTTTAATCTTGTAAAAAAACAAACAGAAGAAGCAACTGTGCTCAGGCTGGGTGTCTATTATTGCCAACATTTTTGTACAACGATGTCGTTTTCAATCAGTTTTAATCGCACTTGGGTGAAATTTTCAAGATCTCAATCCTGATCTAACAGACAAGACACAAACACAACGAGACTATCTTGAGCTCAGAACAAGTAGCTACTGTATAAATGGAGTCCAAACAGCAAAGAAGCTCGATGTATAGCATGTATAGCAATCCATGAAATCCTCTACAGAAGCTGCTCCTGCAGTCAGAGGAGGCGTGTTGTTTTTCATTCCACTTGCTCTGGTTCAGCTTCAAATCACTTTAACAAAAAATTCAGAAGAGCCGACCTTTAAATCCAAACAAATGTGGAAGTTAAGGTTCAACCTGCAAGTATTCAGGGTTTTAAATGAAGAATAAGTCTTGAGATATTAAAAATGTTTCTTATTGTCAACAGATTGCATAAAGAGACCAAAGCCTGCAATGCTTTACCCTGCTGAGAAGAACAGCCTGAGTAACCACATCAGGAAATACAATGTTGAGTTAAACAATATCAGTCAGACGATAATTTCAGAATGAGATGAGCCTGCCATAGATATGTTGCTACTTGTGTTTTTTCCCCCAATGGGTTAAAATGAAATATATGATAGAAAAACACAGCGCATAGGCTGGTTTAAAAAAAGGTGTCATCATTCAGCTTGTCCAGCTGGGCCGAATTTAGTCGACTCTTTACAAAACGTCCACAAAAATCTACACAGAAAAACTCTGCTTTAAGACCAAAACTCATTTTATTGGACGCCTTATTGGTTATCTTGGAAAAGCTACACCTCCAAAATTGATATCAGTATTGTGTCAGATTGCACAGGATGACGTGTTTAATATAGGCACTGGAGTTTATTTGAATATCTCCAAAATGCACCACCCTACTGCTGTTAACACCCACTGGAAAATCACATCTGTATCATTCATCTGCAGCTGGAAAAGTTCCAAAGACATAGAAAGTTATTCCAGTTTGTTTACAACCAGAGTCCTGCAGTGAGAGGAAACAGTGCCTTTTGTTTTCAATGATTCTGCTGAAGCAAAATGTCACAGAAAGGCAGAATACGATATTCCATTAAGAACTGGGTGACAGAGTAACATGTTGATGGTTTTGGTATTTGTTGACAATAAAGACATTTATAAACCTTACATCATCTATTTAATACCGGCCTGCAATCTTAAACTGAACGAGCTGTTTTCATTTAAAACTCTGCACGTTTGTATTAAACTTCCTCTTTTGTTTGATTCCCATGTGACAGAACAGGCCACATGCCATGAGCTCCTCTAGGAGGCATTAAGTGAGCCTTCCTCATAGCACTTCAGCAGACAACAGCCTTCTACCTGTGAATCTACAGCAACTCCAACACACTATCAACTCTATATTCCTTCATCTTAGACACTAAAAAGATCCTTCATACTTTGCAGGAAGAACAACATTACAATTTTTGGAAAAGGGCCCCTTTAGCGGATCAACAACAAGCTGTGTAATCTTGAATAATCCGTCACGCCTGCCGTGAGAGCACAGAAAAGGGGAAGCCCAGGTCTATTGAAATAGTTTCCTGTTTCTGTTTGCTGCCTCCATTAAGTGAGTTTGCCTTCCATTCTGAGGCTATAAAGCACAAGATGTTTCTACACAAGATTGGTTTGAGAAAAAATCTGATCTAATCCGTTCAAGGCTTTGTTTCCCTCATTAAAGAAATAATAAAGTTATGGCAAAAAGTCCAAACCACAAAAGACACTTTGGCAAGTGAGCTGGCGCTGGTGTTTATGTTCGTTATTGTGTCCTTGATACCGAGAGTGACAATGGAAGATAAATTGGCAGGTGTGAGGGTTGCACGTTACTAATAGAAGTTTGATCTGATAGACGGTCTTACGTGTGAAACCTGTACAGTGAGTGTGAGTCTGTGTATGAGTCTGCAAGCAGCATGATCAACCAGTTAGGAGTTTGTTACTGTCCTGGAAAATTCCGATGATAAGCGGGATATACAAAATAAACGTAGCCACAAAAAGAGCAGATTGTAGAGTTTGATGATAGTAGAATAGATGTATGTAACATTACTTGCAGCTATAAAAGCTGATGAAAAACATGTATATGATAAATGAAAGCCTCTTGAGAAGAAAGATATGGACCATGCTGCTGGCAGTGTGCGTGCTCGCTGTGTGCAGAGGAGTAAATGTGTGTTTTGTGCTTTTGATTTTTGTTCTGCTGGTGCATCCTTTCTCCTCCTACTTGAGAGCTTTAGCGACTGAGGAGTAGGCCATGTGGATCTCCTCGTCGACCGGGCAGGTGGAGGAGAACTCCTCCCTGGCGTACGCTGCCTTCAGGTACCTCCACAGGTTTGACAGAGTCTCAGGGATGTGGAACTTACGGTACTTTAGACACACCACCTGGAGTGAGAAAAAGCGAGACACAAGCCTTCAGTTCAGGGCCAATAAAACGTGGATTTGTAATCTTTTTTGTGCTGCACAGCTTGAAACAGAAGATTACCTTCATGATGTGGAGCTTAGGCAGCAGGTTGCAATCAGCCAGAGTGAGGTCTTGGCCGTCCAGGAAGGGGCGGGACGAGGAAGTGACATCGTCTACACTATTCTCGTCGATCTCGTCAGGAAGTGGGGAGCCGAGGAAGTCATCGAGCTTCTTCAGAGCCTTCAGCAGGCCTTTCTCTAGATCTGAGCACACAAAGAGAATATCAAAACACGGTTTGTAATCGAAGCTTATTGGAGAGTTTAATTTTCCTGAAAGTAAATATTAATCTGCTCTTGAGTCAGACTACTGCAGGTATTTTTTGTGTTATTTTCCCT
The DNA here is from genome assembly GCA_020745685.1 of Tautogolabrus adspersus. Taxonomy (NCBI): domain Eukaryota; kingdom Metazoa; phylum Chordata; class Actinopteri; order Labriformes; family Labridae; genus Tautogolabrus; species Tautogolabrus adspersus. The sequence goes on from CM036550.1 coordinate 21,636,313, forward strand.
TTTAAGAAATAACAGTTTTCACCCAACAACAGTGACATTTCCAATCAGATCACTCTAAACTAAGCGAGCAGCAGGTGACCTGAAAATCTCAGGCCAGGATGTCATTAACTCAGATGCTCCCTGCTGGTGTTTTGTCCTTTAGAGAAACACAGAGGGGATCTCTGCTATACTTCAGGGACAAATAGTACTAAAAGGGTTTATCAGAACGTAAAAGAAACACGATTTTTCTCTCACACATGATTTTGAATGACTAAATCCACATACTTTCATTGGTTTGAGGGTTTGAGTTCTTGACGTAAGCGGAGAATTTGGAGAAAACGTCCATGCCCGCTGTGTTGGACTCTGGGTTACGAGCAGCCAAACGGGGATACCTGAACAAACAGACACAGCAATTATGATTCACATGAGGAAATAAGAACTTTAAAAGTGAAACAAAAACTCTGAATACAGAACTGAGGCAAAAACATAATGGCTGCTGTTTACAACATTTGTCCTCATCGATTAAACGGCCAATAATTTCCATGATTAATCCATTAAAAGTCTGATCTAAAAAAGGCAGAGAGTAATGAAAAGTTCCTGCTAAAATCCCCTAATGTCAAAGCTAAGATCTGTTCAGTCTGAAAAAAGTTTGACTTTTTATCACATGAGGAAGAGAAAAACCTCACAACTGAGACACTAAAATCTAACAAAATGCTCTGCTTTTCTGCTTGAACAAATTAAAGACTATATCAAATGTGTCCATGATTCCTTTTCTGCTGATTTCACTATTAGTTCCAGCTCTAAAACAGCAAAACAATGGGTTTGTAAAGCAGATGGATGTGGAGACAACCTTGGAGGGCTGAGGTTTTCCTCCAGGAACTCCTCAATCTTGTTGGTGTCTGTTTTCACCTCGCTGCCGTACAACAGGAAGGGAGGCTGGGCACCCGGAGCCAGGTCCTTCAAGATGTCCGGTTTCCTGAAGGTGGGTGGAAATTAAAATAAAATAAAAAACGGGTCAGGCAAAAGAGGCAGAGGGTTTAACAGCAGAAGTAAGATGGAAGAAAAAGGGGAAAAGAAAATAACTAACCACAGGATATTACTCATATCTGCAGCTAAAAGCATTGCCAGAGAGGATTTACTGAAATGTTCCTTTACTGCACAGTACACTTAAGATAGCTGCAACAGAAGATTGTTATTTCCCTTTTGTGCTAATAGAAACCCGCAGCACACGTGTTATGATCTTCATCTACCTCTTCATATCCACCGTGGTCACGTCAAAGGTGACTCCTTTCAGCCACAGCACCATAAAGAGACGCTGGGAGAACGGACAGTTGCCGATGCTCTGACCATCGCTGCCCGCCTGGGACACACACACAAAACAACTTTTTACATGATTTCATTCTTTACATGTTTGTTGCTCACATGCGTATGCATACATGTGATGTATTAGATTAGAGACAAAGTAAATAAGGGGGTGTATGTTATAAATTTTGCAGTTTTTTCCGTTGAGTTTTTGATGATCTCTGTTGCAAAAAAAAAGCTCAATATGAGGTTATGAAATGGAACAAAATGTCCGACAGAAGTTTGCACATTTGAAAGAACAGGCAAGTCAGCATATAACATATTACCACTACACACCCAGCATCAACCTTTGACTCATAGGGAACCTCTTGCAGAGCCCTCGCTTGTTTACAGACAGAGAAAGACAGTAAAAGATGAATGAACTACAAGTGGTTAAACAAAAAGCTTTCTCAGCCAAGACATCAAATGGAAGCTTTTGTCAACCCTACAAGTCTGCAGCACATCTCTGAATGGTAATATTAAACAGATTTTTTTTTAAAGAAATCTGAGATGAAATGATCGTCAATATTCATTAAATTAATCTGCAACTATTCAAATAATCAATTCATAGCTGCTAAAATGCAACCATTGGCTGCTTCTCTTTTATTTGACATAATAATACATCTGTAACGTACAGCTGTTTCCATAATGAAGACATTTGTCAAATATTTTTGACCATAACAATAAATAAATAAATGTTTGAAAATGTGAAAAATCGCAATTTCCAAATACAAACTCAACATCTATAAATGTTGTGGTTTGTCTTTCCAACAGTCCAAAACTAATACTTTTCAGTTTAAAGTCACACAGGATAAACAAAGGCATCTTTTTAATCAAACTACTTCAACAATTTATTACTCGGGGCAATGGCTAGCCCAACGGCCATGACACACCCCCTATCACGGAGGCCACAGTCCTCGTCGTTGCAGCCATAGGTTCGAATTCCACCTTGGCCTTTTGCTTCATGTTGTCCCACACTCTCTCCTCCCACAATGTCCTGTCTCCCTCCAGCTGTCTTCACCAATGAAGGCAAAGGACCCAAAAATATAACTTAAAAAAATAATTAATTACTTGCCAAAATCTTGTTTCGGTCACACAAACAACTAGTGGAGTCATTTTTTGAAAAAAAATAAAATAAATGTCAGTGGACAAAAACTCGTCAAAACTTTTGGACAGAATGAGACATCACATTTGGTGATTTTCTACATTTTCTTACATTTCTTAAGCCAACAGTTACAAGATTCTTTATTTCTTTGTTAAAGGAGTACTAGCTCTATTTCTGGACTGTTGGTTTGGACAAACAAGGGATTTAAAGACTTAATACACATGTGCCTTAAACAGGTCTTAATCAATTCATCGGGAACATTTGTTCTGCATGGCTACAGCTAACTTTTATAGTTATAGCTGCAGCCATGGAAGCCACATTTCATAGCCTACTTGTATTCAAGTATAGGCTAACTCAGGAAGTGATCATACAGCTGTAAAATGTTCCCTGTGTGTCTGCAGGAAGCCATATTTCATGCTCAGTCAGTCTATACATCTGTGTGTGGCATATGTAGGCCACCGTATAAACTTGACCACTGCTTACTTTCTGTTACTAATGTGAAACTATACTTATGTGTCCTGCTAATTACTGGTTTGAAGAGGCTCACAAGAAACCAGGATTTAGAGAAGTTACAATTGCATCTTTCACCCTTGAAAAAGAGAAAAAAAAGAGTAGAGGGTGGCGCACATGTTCACACAGAGGAATCATTATGGAGACTTGTGTGAGGGCATGAAGGAGGCAGAGAAAGCCATATTGGTTATATTAGAGCATGTTTGGCTCAAAGTAAATGGGATTAGTCTGCCTGGCCAACATACTAAATATAGATTAAAGACGCCTGTCCGTTATCTTGACGTGCATTTAATTAGATTAGTCTTACTGTCATGTATTAGTGACAGTAAGTCACGGTTAGTGACAGCTACTGACATGAATACTATTAACACAAATGCTGTAATTTAAAACAAATAAACGACGTTAAGTCGCCAAATACGAGCAGAGTGAGATATGTTGTGTTATCAGCATTTAATAACACAACATTGCTAAAACTGATACAAATGTAAGCTAACACAGGTTAGCGCCGTTAAAAAATGAATGTCACATCGCGTCGCCATGACAGCGTCACTTTATGGGTGTGATGGATTACTTGGCTCACCACTCAATCGCTTACCTTCACAAAAAGTTCAACTTTGGGCTGATTCGCGTCGCTCATCTTCACCTTGTTGATGATGAGATCTATTTAAAGTAAACAGACACATATGTTGTTAGGTTAAAGCTGAAGAAAAGTTCAAAGCTGCATTTTCTAAGCGAGAAACGACTTCGAAACTCGGGGAGCCAAGCCCATCTTCCGCTACAAATCCCAGTCACTCAAAACGACAAATTAAAGACTGTAGCGGCGACCCAAGCGATGAAAACCTCACACGTAGCAAACATTAGCAGCTTAAAAGCTCAAATAATGTATCTAACTGGCTGTTTTAAAGTCAGCAGAGCTTTTACCTCGCAGTACAGAGAGTTGTCGCTGACGATTGAAGCTGCCTGTTGCTCGTTTCTCCTCCCAGGTCTGCTGCTGCAGCGACGCTCATCACCCGCACAGCTCCTCCATTTCCTGGTGCTGCGTGACGAGCTGAGCTCTCAGCAAATAAAGCGCCAATGTGCGGCTTTGAAGTCGGTGCAGGCCGGGGTGACATGTAGGGTGAGGAGGGTGGAGGAGGGAGGGTGTGGATGTGAGTTAAGAGTATAATGGTTTTCTAAAAGACAAACCTCTATGCCACGTCCATGCAGAAGTTATAATTGTATGGAAGCCCAAACCCTCCGGTAAACAGTGGCGATTCTAGAGTCTACTGGGGCCCCAGGCAAGCAATAATTGGGGACCCTACAACCCGCATCACCATTACGTCTTCCATCGTCCCAAAGCTTACTCCTCGTCCTCTATTTTCCTGTTTCTGATTTCTCTCTGATAGACGGATACTTCCTCTTTATTTTTCTTGGTTGACTTTCAATGACAAACTTTTGGTTTTCACAGCAATAAGGCGCGCAACACTGAGCAACAAGAGTGAGTGCTGTCAGATGGGGCACCCTTAGGGAGGTTTCCTACTGTCATTGCTAAATTTGCACATTTTGGGCTGCTGCTGTGGTTTAAAGTTTGTGAGCCCTCAGGGGCACCCTACTGGTCTGGGGCCCCAAGCCGTTGCCTGCCTGTTGACAAGCAGCAACTCTGCCAGTTAAACATGAACATAACATGAAGACTTCACATAAATAGGCCGATGAAAAACTCTGAGAAGTCATAATTAGGCTATACCATAAATGGTTAAATAAATATAGGCCTATTAACTCACAAGTAGCTATATGAGCTAGAAGGTCGATATTGTGAGGTACAAATTGTTATGAATGAAAAGACATCGGCCCATAACAATGAAATGAAAAGTTGAAATCATTACATAAAAAGTATTATTTATTAGAGACAGGTTTTCAAAATAGTGAGAAAACAATTCACGATTATGGTAAAGAATGTTAACATTTTGCGATAAAAGCAACAAATATGAGATAAAATGACAACATAGTGAGATAATTAGTCACTACTATAAGAAATAAAAAAAGAATAATGAAATAATGTCAAATAATGAGATGAACATTTTGAATTATTGAGACAAAAAGTAATTAACACTTAAGAAAAAGTTTAAAATATGAGATATAACCTCGAAACAAACTGATGTCATTTTTAAATTATTGCAACAACAAAAAAGTCAACAAATAGATTGTAAAGGCCTAATGTCAAAATGATGGGATTAATGTTGGTATGAACTTTAAAAAGTTATTTTCGGAGATAAAAAGTCACCTGAGAAATTTAAAATTATCTCATATTTCTTTTTTTAAATCTTATTATTTGGACAAAGTTATGGATATGTGTGGATATTTTTTTATAGTGTAAGTATGTTTATAGTGAAAATTGTCTGTCCTTTAAATGGTCAGATAATGTGTTACATTTCATTGGTTTAATAACAGCTATCTGGTATTTACTGCAGTATTTCCTTATACTCTTATGTGAAAAAATGTGTGATGCTTCAACTCATCTTTGTTCCATCGTCCTGGAAAGCAGCAAAATATACATTATTTTGTTCATGAGTCCTTGCAAAGTACAGTATGTTCTGCTGTATACCAAGTGGCCAATAGAGGGGGGTATTGAGCTTTACTTTGCAAATTCATGGCAGAAGATTCTTTTTTTTTTTTTTTACTTTATAAAGTCTGGTCCATTTACAGTCTATGGTCTGGTCCTAAAATCTGGAAAGTGTCATCAGAAAGTCCTGCCGGATTGTCAGTCAAAATATAACTCTGACAGTGGACTCAGACACATTATGGGATAGAGATTTATGAATTCACAGGGGAAAGTTTGATAATTTATTTGTCAGTTTAACACATGAGATGTTAAAGATGTAGGTTCCAATGAAAGATTTTATGTTGGGACAAGGGCAACTAAAAATATCTCACATATGGGTCTTTATTTGGAATAATACATGTAACTTACGACACAAGAACAATACAAACAGACCCAATACTTTTTTTTCCATTTTTTTTAAAATTTATTGTCAGATTGCTGGCAAAGCGAGAAAAACTTTCAAATCCATACAGAGACGACAAAGAGCAGAAGACTAAGCTGCCGGAAAAAAAAGCTAGTAAAGTTTAAATTAGGAGAAGTGTCTTTTTCTAATTCTTTTTCATCGTTTTTCATGGCAAAAAACAATCTCTCACACGCATATTTGACCTGGTTGAGTTCGTAGATTATGAATTAGAAAGATATAAGAGAGAGAAAGGGGGGTAACATACAATATGCTTGTCTTACCCTCTCATCTTTTGTTTTTTGCTGATGTTATAAGCATTATGGCAAAATCTAACAGCAAATGAGTTATAGAGGGACTTATTTTTATACTATGTTTTCAAACTATAGCATACATTTAGGGGGAATATTACATTTTTCTTTACTAAAGAACATGGTATAATAATTATACCATGTTCTATGACTATGACTATGACTTAGTCATGCTTGCTGTATTTTGCAGAGAGCTTTTTCATTTTTGTATTCAGCCTGTTATTATGCTTGTGATACACTAGAGGGCGTCCTCCGTGCTTTCATGTCTCACAGGTCGGGTGGTGACACAGGTTTAATCTGATCATCAGGTTGTTTGTGAAGACAATAATGAAGCACTGTTGGCTCTGTTTGGCAACTGTTGACAACATGTCACAGCACAGATCCTCCTGACAAACCAAGCCCTGCTTATTAAATGCTAATAAACCTGTTGTGCTCTTTTTATTGTGTCACTCAGGAGGCTGAATTGAGTCAATGTTTTCTTAAAAGAACACATCACCAGGGTGGATGTTTGTTTTGACACCACTTGACCCTCCGGCTCTCAGTTTAACACCAGGACATTTTGGCTGGGGAGGTTTTGTTTTGTGGGATTTTAACAATATTTGTTGTGTTTTGTCACTGACATTTAGTTCGTATAAGATAAGATAAAACCTTTTTTTTAAATAAAGAATGTATAGTTTGCTAAATGTTGCTTAGTGCTGTGCTCGTGGTGGATTAATGTTGGGTATTTTTAGATAATATAACAAAGCGTACGGTCTAGACCTGCTCTTTTTGTAAAGTGTCTTGAGGTAACATTTGTTATAAATCGGCATTATACAAATAAAGATTGATTGATTAAAGTTGGATCTTGAAGTCATTGTGTACTCACAAACTTAACAAAGCTAATTATCTAAGTGTGTATTCTTATAAAAGATAAACTAACTCTTTCTATTAAACAAGTAAAATATTAGGGAATTAAAAAAACGGAAAAAACGGAAAAATAGATTTTCTCAGGCCCTTCCTGCGCTGCCAGGAACAAATGATAGTGGAGACATATTGAATTCTTTCCAGATTGATTTTTTATTTAATGGTCTGAAAGTCTTCACATTTTAAAACAGTGCAGAAGCTGTAACTACAGAAAAAGATGGTCTCTTGAAGAACATTTTAAGAGAAGGAAATAAATGAAAAGAGATGACATTTAAAAGCTGAAAGAAAATGTCACAATTATTGTTTTCAATTAACAATCACAAACTTAATTCAAATGATCAGTTTAACTTTTTAGTGCAAGTGGGCAAAAACATTTTTTAAAGTCTACACATGACTTTTAGCAACGGAGACAAGCTTGTCAAACTACAAATCCCATGTGCCCAACAGAGAAGACAGCATGGCAGCACAGAGGGCCACAGTCAGAGGGAGCTGGATAGAACTGGCTGCGTTGCACAGATCTGTTGTGCAACACTGGAAACTGCTGGTGTAACCAGCTCCCAGGATGTTGCCAGTCAGCGTCCTACCACACAGGTCTGAGTCCAGACAGCCGCGGATGTGCAGGGTGATTGCCCCTGTAGCATTGAACTCTGGGAGGACACGGATGATAAAGCATGTAAGAAACTTTTAATTTGATATGCGTGGCACTTTTCACACAAACATAATTTTGATATGCTTTATAGAAGATCAAAAGCAAACATGCAAACGTAAAACCAACCAGACAATACACAGATCAGTTCAAAAACCAAATATTACAACTTCAGTATCATGTGTATTAAACAACCCTTCCTGATGGAAACAGATGTATTCTCATTCCTCCCAGGCGCTTCATTTGACCTATGACCCTCAAAACCACTTCAGTTTTGACATCAAATGGACGTTTGGGACAAAACTTTCTAGGAAATTCCCTCAGGGTGTGCTTGAGGTGGAAAATGTCCAGAAAAAAAGGTTGTACAGGACATCGTGATGTCACAGGGATGTTATACATTTAATTCTTTTCAACATTCGTAACAGTTGTGTTATAAATTTCATATGAAGACTCGAGTAATTGTTTACTTCTAATTCTTTAATCCTCGAGTTCGAGCGGACGTTGGGACCAAAGTTGAACGTGTCTCCTTCATGGCAGTTGGGAAAATAAAGACCAAGTCCAAATTAAGGCTCCAAAAGCAGCTACATATATGAAACACTATGTGTGTTTGTTTCATTTATTACTGTTTCAGAGGTCAAGATGCACATCAGATAATATTATTAACTCATGTTTTAGGTCATGATTGGAAGCAAAGTTCCTTAACTAGACTGTAATCCCAAATGAGCACAAGCAATGATTTTATAGTAACGTATTCAAAATGTTGTGTTGATTTCCTTTTGTTCTTTTGATCTCTTACTCATTCTATATGTGTAAATCCATTTCCATTGTACAGAATATTGAGTGTGTTTTTCTTACGTGCTTCTCCACGGAAGCAGCTCTCAGTGGCATTATTACATGTGACGTCGCTCCCAAAGAAACAACTCCCAAATAAACCAACGGGGCACTGTCGACACTGCAGACTTTGTGCTGTTCAAAAGAAAAAGAGACATATACACATCTTATTGGAAGGACAGTAACTCACTCAACAACATAGTTTGGATGTTTCTCAAGAAGACACTACTGCCCTCCCTTTGCATCCACAATATCTTTGTTCCATCTTCACTTAGTCACGAAGCAGAGATGAAAAAATGATAGATCAAATGTTTTTATTTCCATTCTTACACAAGAGTGGCATCAATCTTCTCATCTTACTTTAAGCTAGTAAATGTGTTTTCCAAATGTTCCTCTGAACATATCACTGGTCAAATGCTTCTTTTTGTTATAATTGCATATATTGTATGGAGGAGGGTCTTGTGGTTAGTTATAAACTGCTCAATCCTTTTGTACAAAAAGGAATCAGTTTTATATCATTGTTGGTAACTCTGATTTATCACAGGACTTAATGCTGGATGTATGTTTTAAAACAGTCAAATACAGCTTTTACTTTAATTTATATCAGGATCAGCATCTTTATTTTTTATGTTTTTTGTAAATTGTTGTTTGGTAAAGAAACCAACACTACCTCTAAAATAATATAGAATTAATCCAATGTAAGTACATTTATTGAACCTGATGTTACACTTAATTCTCTGGCAGCTTTGGACTTTCTCTCCGCTTGTCTGACCGTCATTCGACAGCACCTGTTAGAGCATTGAATGGAAAATGCTCCAATTTAAGATTTAGACAGTTTTTTGTTGTTGCATTTCGCATCCTTATTTTCTGGAAGTCTTATTATTCCAACATATTTTATTGTTAGTGCCTTTAGTTTCACTATGCACTTTATAACCCAAAAAGGAGATTTATCTTAATGTATTAATCTTCTATTTTATTAACCTAAGAGGCTCTAATTTGAGTTTTTCAAACTGGCTTGATTTGTGTGCCTGAAGAACAAACCTGTAGAAAAAGAGATGAGAAGAGTTTAATTCTCCTCTTAGTATGTGTCTGATCTGACTTAAAGTTGTTTCTTTGCACCAACTGATGTTGTTTCCTCCTCTCTCGATCCTTGCTTCTGTTGTACTTACTCTCTGATGTTCATCACTTTGGATAAAAGTGTCCGCTAAGTGAATTGTAGAATTATATTTCCTTCTTGTGTTTACATGGTTTACTCATTGTTTTATTGTATAGGGAAGTTAACGCCTATATTAATATTGTTTAAAATCATTTTAAAGTTAGGTAGAAGGCTGCACTCTGAATGCTTTATATAAGTCTTTTATTGTGTCATAGTCTGTTCATTCTGTTCATTTCACAGTTCACTTGATTGGGAATACTCATTTGTATGTGCAACAATTATAGTAGTGGACCATATACCTGTACTTGACTCAATGTAATTAAGCTGCAGCGAAGTTAAACCACCTGAGACTTCATCAAAAACAGCAATTAATACAGCCACCACCAATCTTATTCTTTGTTTGTCAGGAGACTCAGTCCTGAACATTTTGTTTGCCTCGAGTAAAAAGCTTGTTGTATCAGGAAGAAAGTTAGTAGACATGTTCTAGTGACTACAAAACTCCTCCAATTATAGTCTTCGATGACAGACAGACATGAAAGTCAGACCTACCAGGTTCACAGTTAAGGTCATTTTAAATCAATAATAACAAGAATTACAGAGAATATAAATAAAGTTTCTTTTTATCCCCCCATTTGTTTTCAGTGTTTGATGGCTAATTCTCTTATTTCCTCCTTGACATTTTAAGACATAATTACCTGCAGGGATGAGTGCACACAGGGCAATCACTGCCTTCCAAAAGTTATTCATCCTTCCTGAGGGTTTTTTCAACGGATTCTTCTTGTAAAAAAATGCTTCTTAAGGTTAAAAATACAGGTCTCAGACAAGTGAGCGTCCGAGAAAGCAGAGACAACACTTCAGGCTTGACTCAATCCAGAAGCAATGTGAAAGAATGAGGTTCATCAGGTTTTATGTGCTACTAGTTTGAAGAGGAAGAAGTCTTCACTGTAAAACTCCCCTCAGCCAAAACATTCACAGCCTGAAGGAATGTAACAGCTTTTAAGTTTGAGCATGTTCATTTTTTATTCTTTAATCATTACATTGAGCTTTTATACATTTTCTATCATCTATAAAAAATACATTTATAGGCAGAGAAGCTACAATATTAGGAGTTTAATAATATAGGAAGACACAGTTCATCATGTTCTTTAATGGTTGCATTCAAACACAACACCTAGTGATTAATCTTTTGTTGCTTTCTAAATACTTTGGGTGCTCCAAATGGCCACGAGGGCTGCACCCACAGCAGCAGTGAGAGGCAGCTGCACAGATGTGGCTCCGTTACAGCAGTCAGTCATGCAGCAGGTTCTGTTCACTATGTAGCCGGCAGTCAGGAGAGTCCCCGTTTCAGTACGGTTGCAGAGAGTTGAGTTCAGACAGCCTCGAGTCTCCCAGCTCATCAGACGACTGATGTTAAAGGCTGGACGGGGGCAAGGGGATACAGAGCTTTTGTTAGATTTTTGACTTAGAGTTAGGGTTAGGGAAAACAAAAAGCAGAGATAACTTTGTCTGTGACCAAATGAGTCATTAGTAGAGGGTGTATTCGGATCCTGTACCAAGCTAAAAGTAGTAACATCTAAAAGTCCTCAATTCAAAATATCACTCAAGAAAAATCCTTTAAGTAACAAATCAACTTTTTCAAAGTTTGTTCTTTGAATCTTTTAAACAATTTTGACATTATTAGCAGTTTTGGATGAAGCATTCAGCTCATTAAATGCACTAAACAACAACAGAAACAACAACTGTCAGCAAAAAGCTTTTTAAATATAATTGTGTCTGTGTCTGTGCGTGTACGTGTGTGTGTGAGAGTATGTGTGTATGTATTCTCTACCTATTGTTACTTTGTGGGGCCTGAACACTGGGAGCCCACCAACGGTATGGGGCCATGAAACCTTATGTGTGTGTGTGTGTGTGTGTGTGTCTGTGTATGTGTCGGTATGTGTGTGAGTATGTGTGTGTGTGTGTGTGTGTGTGTGTGTGTTTGTTTTTGTATGTGTGCATGTGTATTTGTGTATGTGTGTGTGTGTGTGTGTGTGTGTGTGTGTGTTTTTTTTAAGATGTCACAAGCTAAAAATGTTTGAAACGTGTGATCTTAAATTTATTATTCTATAAGCTTTTTATGTGTTTAATGGAACATATTTATGTCCAAGGTAACTTAATATGTAAATAGTAAAATATAGAAACTTCAGAGTGACCTACTTTTCATGGCTAACCCATGTGTACAATTTGTTCTATTTCCTGCCTGACTCAGTGTTTGCTTTGGGCATGGCATGTATTGTGCTCACAACAAAAAACAAGTCAATAGCTGAAGGTACAGAGTGTTTGAGTACATCGGCCTGACTCACTGATAAACCTAAACACTTTATTTACTAAACGGGGTTCTTCATGTTTGATGTAATAACACTCAAATGTCATGTTCACTAAGCATGACACAAAAGCACAACATTTCTGTGAAGACAGGCATACTTGACCCACATAGTTTAAACGTTTCAAGGCTCAGGATTTCTTAAAGCGACTGTCTGGCCTTTTAGACTGTAGGCTAAGTCATTTTCTTTTTTTGTGTGACAGTTAAGTATTTGGTACTACTTTTATGTCTGTATGGTAACCGTGACGCTCAGAGGCACTGCTTTTCAACAGGCAAGGCATGCAATTGCTTCAGGCTTCATGCTGTAGGGGGCTCCAAAGGGCTGAAAAACTTCAATCCACTGCAGAGGTTCAAAATGTGCAAAGTTTGCAATGACAGTAGGAAACCTCCCTAAGGGGGCCCTATCTTACAGCACTCACTCCTGTTGCACTGCTGATCAAAACTTGCATTATTCCTGTAATAACCTAAGTTTGTCAATGAAAGTCATTTAAGGAAAACGAGGAGAAGAAAAAAAGAAAGGAGGATAAAGAGGCAGTGGAAAAAGACAGACAGATAGTATTAACACTTAACCAGTCAACTTGATCTTGAGCAATGTCATTGAAATAAACATGGTCGCTGCCCGTGCCATTTTTACAGTATTGTTTTCAGTGTAAGATTACTTTGGGATGAATCCCCAACTTGCCATAGCCTAACTGTAAGATGTTTAGCTTAGTAACATTTGAACTGGAGACTGGAGCCTGGCTCTGCCCACAGTAGAGAAACATTTATCAACCTGCACACCCTAATTGTAATGTTTATCAAGGTTTTAATTTTTCTGTACTTAATCGGATGTGGATTGTTTTGATTTTACAGCCAGTTTTCATGTTTGTTTCTTCATGTAGCAGAGTCAAATAAGCACCTGTAGGCATATGTCTGTTTTATGTTTGTCTAGAGGACTTCTGGACTCCATGATGTACTTTCGTTGTAGTTTGACGCCTCTCCTTCCTCTGTGGTTATTTCTTTATTTTTGTTTTGCCCCCTCCCCTCTCCCCTTTTGTACTATTCACTTTGGTAGAAGGGGGTGTCTAGGGGCCTAGTTTTATCTTATCTATTGTATTGTATTATTGTTCACCACATTGTTTTAGTGTCATTAACTGTTAAAATCTAGTTTTTATTTAAATGTCTAAGCATCATTTTATTGGTCATATTGGTCATCTAGCCTCACTCCGCTCATTCATTTTCTGAAGAACCGAGAATTAACTGTAAAGGAGATGATCAGTAAGTTGTTACTCACCCAGTTTTCCGGAGTAGCAGCTGGTCTGAGACTCACTGCAGGTCTCAGTGGATGGAAACAGACATCTACCCACAAAGCCCATTCTGCAGGTGTTACAGATCAGAGACTCACCTGCGATGAAACAGTGACACTTTATCACTTCATCAGGGATCAAACTTTCTATGTACTTCTATGGTGATTAAACATTGACAGAAGTTTGTTGTATGTAGGAGAATATAGAAGTCATGAATGTCAGTGTTTGCATGATGTTTTTAAATGCTGTTATCTCCGTAAATAACTATCGTTTTTTTCCACTGTGAAGAAATGTGAAGATAATACACGTACTTAACAGTGCAAAACATTTAAAAAAACATGGTATCAGAGGACAGTTAAGACAGTCACATAATAACAAGAGATATCCAGGTAGAAATCGAACAAATAAACAGAAATGAAAAAGTGAATTATGTTGTTATCACAAGATAGGAAAGCTTGTTTTCTCTTTATGTCAAACTATAAGAAAGATTTCTACAAAAACATTCGTACAAAGAATATCTCTCACTTGTTGCTCAAAAAACAGTGGGGGGAGCAACAGAGTAATGTTTGACTTGTTGTTTTTTCATGACAATACAAAAACCAACTCAAGGTTTTTTGAAAAAGGATGGAAGAAAAAATTATTTCTGCCCCTAGTGTTAAAAAAAGAAAAGAAAATCTTGTAATGCATAACATGAGCAGTTATAAGACTTTGGATTTAAAGTCATAGTTTAGGTTTTATTATTAAGTGTCGATGTATGAATGGTTAATGGTCTTTATGTTACCTAAAGAAGATAACAGTCAGATCAGCTCCTGTTTGGAGAAACAGGCCAGAGTTTGAATCTGAACTAGCATGGACAAGTTTTTTTAGGCAAATTGTGTTTTGTCACCATTAACTAGTGTTGTAGTACTCGAAATCGGTCTTGGTCTCAAGACCACTTTTTGAAGGTCTCGGTTGAGTCACAGAATCGAAAGCATTTTTACTCTGTCTTGTCTCGATCAGGCGGACTCCGGATTTTAAATCAAGACCAGTCAAGACCACCACAGGCTATTTTTCTATACCACTACTGTTATTAGAAGGAAAACTCCCCTTTCTAAAAGAAAAAATAAATTTGATTCATTTGTAGTTTGATTTTTTATTTCCTGGTTACGGCCGCAACCTCCCCGGTGATGTTGTCTAAGTGAGCGACATGCCAGCTGCCCACAAGATGATGATCTTTCAGTGATATTTATGGACTTGGTCTTGTCTCAGTCTCGCCCTGCCTTGGTCTTGGACTTGACTCGGTCTCCATCCCTAAATGTCTCAGTCTCTGAGCACTCCGGTCTCGAGTATGTCTTGGTCCCGGTTGGTGGTCTTGACTACAACACTACCATAAACAACCTTGCCAACAAAAATATCAATGATATTTTAAGTATATTCTAATTTTGAATATTTCTCCCCTTCACCTTACTGTCATAATGCCTTCTTTGCATGAAACATGTAGCATAAAACTAGTTTATAAACTCAACAATTTTAAACATAAACTGTATGTCAGATTGTATTTAACTACCTTTAAAAGACCATTTAAGGGGCGCCAGTAGCCTAGTGGTTAGTGTGTGCACCCCTACACAGAGGCTATAGTCCTCCAAGCGGGCGGCCTAGGTTCGAATTCGACCTGTGGCTCCTTTCCACTGTCCTAACTCTACAATAAAGGCACAAAAGGCCCAAAAAGAAATCTCTAAAAAAAGACAATTAAGGTTACATGTTCCAGTTTAAGCAATTGTACCAAATGTTCCTGTTCATCAACACATAGCCTGTAGCTACCTAAGAATCAGCTGTTTGTTGCTCTTACCTGTAACAAACATTGCGATCAGTGTTGCACAGATCCAGATTAACTTTTTCATCTTGTTTCTTTGCAGATTCAGAAATTTTCGTCAAAGTTAAGAAGATGGTAATGAAAAGCAGCAGGTCGAAGAGACTTTCAGTAATCCAACATGACATGAGCATCTGCAGTTAAATCAGCTCCTGCTTTTATAGGCTAGCCTATATCAGTGGTTTGGCGTCAGGGCATTGAATTGTTCATTGAAAACAAGGAGAATAGAACAATGTTGATATTGATATTCGTCCTTCATTCTTTATGCTGATCCCCATTTAAAAGACCAAACCAAACAGAGGTTTGTTTGACATCAGTAAACTCTATGAAAAAGACCTGACTAATAGAATAAAATGATTAAAAACATGACTCATTCCTGTGTGTTTACACTTGTGTTTGAGCCTTTGTGATGTATTGTTTACACACATCATTATCAAACGACTCTTAAAGAGAACACAGCGTCAGCCCATAATAGTTATATGACAAAAAAATTATGTAATGGCTTTTGTTAGAGCAATGAGCAGACACTCCTTTTATTTTCAAGCAGTGGATAGAATAGCATAATCATGTAGGATTTATTTTTCATCTTAGGAAGTAAAACTACAAATATACAAGATGAGAAGTATATGCCTAAACTGTTAGCTTGATGAAAAATGAATCACAATCTTATTTTATTAATAATTATGACATAAACTTTGAAGTATCAGGGAAGGAAATAATTCAGTTACTGTTTTTTTTATAATCCAATCTTCATCACGAGTCATCCACCTGTTAATCTGATGTCACTCCGATGCATCAGCTGGTTTTGACTGTGTTGTAATTTTCAAGGGTAACAATTAGGCAGGACCCAAGGTAGTCACATCACAGGTATAACAGGAGAGGGCTCAACTGTAGGGGGGGTTAAGGTTAAATCAATAGCAGCAAATATCTGACTTGATTAAGTTCCACCTTTATCAAACAAGCACCTGGAGCAGTCACAAAGTACAGATTGAAGGTTTGTTTCATAACCTCTCAACGTGTTATCTGATGTGTTTAAATACAGATAGTATTACTATGAGGCAAGTTAAAGGCCATATAACCACACACCATTTTTGTTTTCTTTCAAGATAGTTTTGGTTGTTTTTGCTCAAGTCTTAATGGATCCTTTGTTTTTTTTTATTTCTTTTTTGTTGTTGTGCGAAAAAGGCAAACCATTACAAGTTCAAGACAGTGAAAAAAATAAATCACTTAGAAAGGGAGGACAGTAAAGACAGTACTTACTTAAGAATAAACAGTTATTTATTTAATAATGTAGGAAATAAATGTACAAAGTCTTTGGGGATTAGACTCCGTCATGATGACTTCATGCACTCAGAGGGGTAGTGAGGCTAACAGCAGGAAAGGATACTCCACTATGGAGTCTAGATACCGGTGGAGGTGGAGGTGATAGAAGAATGCAGGCTGTGATTCGGAGTGGGTTTCTGAGGCTGTATCTGAACTCTGCTGAGCTGGAATGGAGGTGAGTGGGGCGGAGGAGGGTTGCAGCGATCGCACTGAAATGACAAACTGACTGCAGAAGAGCGAGAACCGGTTTTAAAATGTGACTGCAGCAGGATGATTGGTTGAGAGAGGTTGTGGCAGAGTCGGGTTGGATTATTACTTAAAGAGTAAACATCCAAAATCAGCTGATCACCAGAGCAGGGAGATGATAGAAGTGGTAGAGGTAGAGAGGAAGTGGCTAAGTTGAAAGAAGAAATGTGTGAGAGAATATAACCAGTATTCCTTCTTGAATTTACGATGAGCTCCATTTGTGCAGGGATCAAACAAATTGGGAAAAACATTACAAACAGACGACAGGGCGGCAGTAGCTCAGTCTGTAGGGACGTGGGTTGGCAACCTGAGGGTCGGCTGGTGTGGACCGAAATATTAAAGTTGGTCTGGTAGCTGGAGAGGTGCCAGGTCACTTACCGAGTAGTGCTGATGTGCCCTTGAGCAAAGCACCGAACCCCCAACAGCGCTGCAGTGCTCAATGTGTAGCAGTGTGTAGCAGCTCCACTCTACTAATGCATGTCCACAGGTTTGTGCATGTGTGTATTTCGGGCCTACATGTGTGAGAAGCATGTCTCTCAATAACAGAGTGTAAACCCGAATTTGCCTCAGGGATTAAGAAAAGAAAGAAAGGAAGGAAGGCCTTCAACAGGGTGACTAGAAAGAATGAGAGGGGGGGTATGAATAAGTATTTATGGGTAGGTGTGTGTGCATGTAGTTGTGTGAAAGGTGAAGAAGGTGTGTCTTTGTTAGTGTGTTGTATGTGCAGACATAAGGCAGAATCATGGGGTATGTTTATTGTGGTTGGTGCACAGGCAGAGAGAAAAGAAGGCTGTCAATGTTTTGAGATGTTTTTCTTCTAACCAGCAATAATTGGTTTATGGTGCTCAGAACATTGAAAATAAGATTTAAAGAGACACGTTTATTTCATGATACACCATAAAATACTATTGACTGTATGATTTTTCAAGTCTTGTTCAAATAGCTTCTAGTTAGAATCCTTGCTAAATACCAAAGAAGTATGTATATTTGTTTTTGTCGCAAAAATAATCGTGAATTGATATTGCTAAATCTATGATAATGATTTGGCAAACATTTTTTGGTTTTCGTCAAACAATTTGCTCATTAGGTTTGGCAAATTGTTTCAACTTTTAACTCAGTTTTTCAATTGTCTACAAATAATAATAGCAAATAATTTATTTGTTATAGTAAAAAAAAAGCTTGTATATAATCTAAACTATTTTAATCTTGCAGAGGGTATTCTGACTGCTTGTGAATCATTATGTGGAAATATTGTTTGTAGCTTCATATTTGTCCTTTCCCCACCCTCTGAAAGAGAAGCAGGTCTAACAAACTAATGAATGAATGCATGTGTCATGGTTTTGATCTTTGGTTTTGTATTTCTGAGTTTAGGTTCATGTTTTAATTTCTATCCTCGTGTTGCTTGTTTCCCTTGTGTGTGTTTATGTTTCCTAGTTTGGTCTCAGTGTTACCTGTTTTATTTTGTAATTCCTGATCTTGGTGTTTCCCTTGTGTTTCCTAGATTCGTCTTTAGTGTTTCCTGTGTTACTTTGTATCCTTGTGTCCTATGTTGTCTGTATTATTGTTACATTCTTGAGTTCTGTCTGTCTTCAGTGTTTTATGATTTAGTTTGTAGTCTCCTCAGTGTTTCTTGTGTTTTACTCCTGCCTCTGTGTGTTTCCCTCCTGTCTGATTGCCCTGATTGTCTTCACCTGTGTAACTAGTCTCACCTGTGTTGATTACCCCTGTGTCTATTTAGTCTCTGTGTTTCTTCCCCTCTGCGTCAGTTAATTGTTTTGTCAAATGTTGGTGTTGGATGTTCGTTCCTGTTTCCTTGTGGCTCCCTGTTTTTTTTGACATTTTGGATTTAGTAAGTTTTGCCTTTTGCCTTTTAGTTTAAATAAATCTTTTGTTCATCTGCACTTGGGTCCTCCTCCTGTTTCCAACCCATGACAGCATGATGTTCAAATGAAAGAAAGTAGCACAAGCAACTGATATTCTTCAAAAAAAAAGGTTTATTTTCACATCATTGTGTTATCTCGTAGGACACAAAGTAAAGTAAAAGGATAAATACATTTTAAACAAAAACAAAGCAAAACAATAACTGGAAGATTTATGAACTCAATGTTTCCCTGAAACACGCCATTGATCTACTCCCAGGATCTGCACACCTTAATTTTGGGTTTGATATAATTTGTCATAGTTACACTGAATGCTTACATGACTTATGAAAAATTAAGTTTGTCACAGCACATGAGGATACAAATAAACCCATATGATCCAAAGGGTTTCTTTTGGATTGTGCTTTTGATTTAATTTAAACCTTGCTTGGTGTTTTTTAGTACTAATCGGTTTGTGGAGCGACTGGCAGTATTTAGGTGTATTACAGCATGCTTCCCATCATGGAGGCCAACAGAGCTGCACCAATGGCCGCAGTGAAAGTCATCTTGGTGGATGGAGCGCCGCTGACCTGGCTTGGGTTGCACTTGTCTGTTGAGCAGCAATCAACTTTAACCTCGTAGCGCACAGGCAGGACTGATAAGGTGTTGTTGGTTGTTGCGTTGCAACCAGCAGGCTCCCTGCAGCCCTGAGTGTTGAAGCCCACAGTGCTTGAAATGGATGGGAAAGCTGAGGAGATAATAAAAAACATGTTAGAAGGGAGATGTAACTTTGTACATTTCATATTATAAAGTTTTAAAGTACTGAATAAGAATTTCTGTATCCAACCAGAATAAAGGTAAACTATATCGTGTTGGACTGGATTGTGGTTTGACAGATGGTAACTCTAGTGTGTTCTTGTTGTTCTGTGTGTGAGTTTGTGGCGATGTCACAGGAAGTGATTCGAATCCAATCATGCCTGTGCTGTGGTGTAATGTTTGGATGGAAGAGGTGTGTGCTTTTTGGCAGTGAGGAGATGACTTACATGCTCTCCCAGTAAAGCAGACACTGGTATTGGACGAACAGGTTTCCTCTGATAAGCTAATGCAGAAGCCAAACAGACCATAGCTGCATTTGTTGCAGGTCAGGGAATCCACTGAAACACACACAAAGGAAAGAGAAATGTTAAAATGAATGAATGATTCTGTTCAAAAATTAATTTAATGGCATTTTAGTTTGTCTCATGTTTTTTTCTGTCTGTATTCTCTTGCTGAGTTCTGAGTTCTAAATGTACACATCATTGCCAAGTTATAGTTTTGAACTATCTCCGGTGTGTTCGTTGATGAGGTTTTTCTTCGTACTTTGAGGCCCAAAGGCTGTACATTGTAAAATAAACTTTGGTTTTAAAAGGTGTGCCCTCAATTTACAAGCTTCCTATTTGTCCCGTCACTAATGAACATCAAATCAATCAATAAAATAGAAACAAACTTTACGTTGAGTATATCAAACTTTCATAGTATTTGACAAATGTGAGGTAAGCTCCTTTACTCCAGTTATGTAAAGAGCTCTCTAATATGACTTTTGATGAAACTTCTGAACTGTTTATATTGGTAAAAGTCTTTTCTTGACGTTTCAACATGACCTCTTGCCAGATCTCTACTGCTCAGCAAACATTGTTCTAGGGAGTCCTAGTTTCACCACACCTTGAGCCAAACAAAAGTTGTTAGGCCCCACCCAACATTGTCACACAATCAAACTCTGAATGACATTTCAAGAAGCCACCCTGTTACTTTTAACATTTTCAAAGCTCAATTGAGAGCAAAACATCTGGTGTCAGAGGAGGCATATCAGTACAGATATAAACATGCTGTCTTAGTTTCCTCTACAGGTTGCTCAAAGTTTAAGTTTCACCTGTCCAAGCTTGAGATATCTGCCCCTTAGGTTTTTATCCTGACCCTAAGTTAAGGAGTATATTGGAATTTCTATTGAGGTGCACAAAGCGTTAATGATATCGAGAGAAATCTTTCTACATACATTGAACACCTGTTACCCTGATTTCTGCTGTCAGATATTACGCAACTACTCTCTTCCAATCAAGTATTCCCCCTGAGAATTGCAAATGATTGTTTCTGGTAAGCAACAATGATAATGAGGTTTTTTTTCAGAGGCACAATCAAAATGTAATACTTTTTAGTATCAAATTTCTCTTTTTCTAGGCACACATCTGAAACGATCAGGTTTTCTAGCTATCATAGATGCTCACTATTCAATGAATCAAGGCAATGCCATCACTTTGATCTGTCAGCACAAAAAGAGGATTTCACCTGAGATATGTCTCTGTAGCTTTAATATATATATAAGATTTTATCAATTAAAGCATTTCCCACCTTTTAAAAAAAAGATTCATCTTCAAAATGTAAAATTTATAGTGTATTTTTGTTAATATAGCTTTTTTTTTAAATAATAAATACACAATTTTAAAAAAATCTTTAAAAAGGCTAAAACCACTGGCAGAAGGTTTGCCTGTTTTTCTGTTCTCAATTTTTTTGCCTTTTAAAAGTTATATATCTCTAATCACTGATTCATCATCCAGATTATTGTTTGTCTTACCCAGCATGAAAGATGCGACTGCGACAAGGACTCCAATTAGGATCTTTCCCATTTTGATGTGGTGGTTTGGTTCCTGGCTTTTCGGCTCAAAGACAAAAAAAAAATCCTGTGATGGGATGCTGTGTGAAGTAAGACTGAGGAGCCTGTTTGGTGAGGCCAGAGATTTATACCTGGAGACAGGTGATGGGAGGGGTGAAAAGGGGGGGGGGGGGGGGGTGTGTTCAAGTCTTCTGTCTTCAACTTCACCTCGGGGGAAGTGTCACCGGGAGTAGAAAAAAATGTCAAGGATGAATGACATTGTATAGGGTACGGCTTCATTAAAAACCAAGTGCTGCACAAACCGACCCCACCTGTCGTACAAGTCACAGAATGAGTCATTAATGTGTGACTGAATCACAAGGTTACGTTTGCACAATAAAGAAGAGCTCAGTCGAAATATAAACCCTTCAGTTTGTTTAAAAATACAGAAATTATTTCTACGACCACAACTTGAATATTTATGGTCGTTATATTACGACAGGAAAAAACAAAACAAGTATTATTTATTAAGTTATCATGTTTAAATGGAAGGGCACCAAATGCTCCTGTTTAAGACGCTGATATTAGAGAATATTTAGCATTTTAACTTTAAACTAAATTGGTTTATCAGACTGTTTTCTGAGCTTTACAATAAGGGTCCTATTTTCAAGAGTCTACATATGCCATTAACATCTTCTTGTATGTTTGTATCTGTCTTCAGGATTAAAATTACTGGCCAGACTTTGATCAAACTTGGTGAAAGGATATAGAGAGGGCCAAAGAATAAGACATTCAATCCAAACTAGATCAGGATCGAACTCATGAAGAAAAACCTTGACACTAGACCGTTTTCATGAACAAGCAAAAGTAGCGCCTCCAAATCACAACCCAACAATAACAGTGACTCCAGACCACAAACATGCAATTAACAAAAATTGTTGATAGGCTTCCATCAATTTTGCAGTACACCAAAAAAAATGTGCTATCTATAACACAACTTGAAATCAGACATCACTTTCATACCAAAACCGGTAATGTCTCCCCACCATGGAGCACCGAAACCTGAAGAACCAGTCAGTCCTGCAGGACCGCATTGAGGTGAGAAACATTCAGAATGAGGAAACCAAATCACACCAGTAACACCACACGCTGTTATTCCCACCATTTTGGATTTTTATTGCAATCTACAAATTGTGTACATTCCCAGGTTCACAAAAAAACATCCAGAAACACATTTCTGTTCAGGAAACAAAGTTTTGATTTTAGGAACCGTATGATAAGGTCAGACATTCTCTAAATTGCTGCAATCTTGATATCCTTTCAATATCTGCAAACAACATGGTGAATTTAAATCTTCCTCCCTGCAGTTTTATATACATTCATAGCTAGCAAGATGAAACTTAGCTTTTACCCGACAGTTAAGTATTAATGTGCAGTGTGGATTTGACACAAAAATCAAAAATCAAACAAAAGGTTGATGGATATTTGTGTCGGAAAACAAGAACAAAACAAAATAAAGTAAGAACAGACAGTACAGACAAAAGCCAAGGGACAATTTTACAGTTTGTAGCTTAACGTTTACAAAGTGAAAAGGAAGCAAAACGCAATAAATGCAATGATTAGGAATAGAAATATTCATAGAGCTCTGATATAGACATTTGATTCACGTGTCTTAAAATGGTGTTACAGTGGGTCAAAGTCAACGAATTCTGGGAATAGTTCAAACGTATGAAAAGTGCGCTCATTCGCCTCTTTGTTGTATGGAGTTAGATACAATCCATACTACCTTTTTTAAACTTAAAGCATGAAGCTACAGCTAGGAGTCGATTAGCTTATTATAAACACAAGAAAAACAGCTATCCAATATGCCGTCTACCACATTCAGAGCCAGTTCATTAGCTAGGAGAATAATGTTTTCATAGGACAGAGCCAGGCTAGCGGTTTCCTTGTTTCCAGTACATATGAAACTAATTAACGTACAAAAACTGTTGCTTCACACACACGTTATCCAGCTGGTGACACTCTTGGCCCTGCACCTAAACATGTACTAGTCCTTTGTAAGGACACATTTAATAGCAGGGCACTTTACACAGTTAGAAATGTTGACTCATCCATGATGTCAGAGTTACATGGTTATGTAACACTTTTAATCATCAACTAACGTTTTCATTTTTTCTAATCAGAATTGGGATGGTTCACTGGCTAATCTTAAAATATATTAAAAGAAAGGATTAATTTGAACTGATGTACACGTGTTAAATAAAAAGAGAACGATACACCTCAAAGACAGTAAAGTCAAGACCCATGTGTGTGTGTGTGTGTGTTTGTTTGTGTGTTTCCACTCCGTCATCCTGCGTTGCGTTTTTTGTTAAACCAGGATGTTGGCCACATACAGAGCAGTGATGGTGGCGATGGTCAGGCTCAGCCCGGTGGACCCGGGCAGACCTGGGGCGGTGTTGCACAGGTCCGTGTTGCAGCACGTCTTGGTTAGGTGGTAGACAGTAGAGTTGGAGTCGGAGCTCGGGAAGTTCACCTCTTTGGTCTTGTTGCACTCAGCCACTTTTAGGCAGCCCTTCGTGGTGATATCCAGAACGCCGCCTGTGAAACGACAGCAAAAACAACCGATGTCAGTGTTGATTGCTCTTTGTGATTGACTGAAATATTTGGCAAGAGTTACTCATTGACATACCAGAACTCATACAGTATAATGTTATTGGCTGAAGACCTTGTAACTCCAGTTTGTCCAAGTTTCAAGCTACAATATAAAAGGCTTGAAACATTTTTATCTCCATGTTATGCCTATCATCGCACCTTAGCTTTTCTAAGGTCACAGTACACCACGCTCCAGTGGCGCTTATTGCTTTACTCAACTAATCAAAGGAAATTTATACCGACTTCACTTCATAATGGCCTTTCATATTGTATTTACTTATCAGATTAAAGCTGAAATAATTTTTGCCACAGTCAAGAAATCCAGTGTAACTTTTAAGACTTGAACCATAGCTGAGCTGGGAAGAAGGTTAGACCCTCAAGTGAGATTTTGAAATGCCCTTGTACATTTAGCTAACTGTAATAACTGCATATTTTTAGCTAACGATTCCTTTTTCCCTCAATAGCCTACTTGAACAGCCCTTTCATTACATTAAGGTAGACTTTTAAGCTAACTTTTATCTTTTCATTACACTTTTATCAGCCAAATCTAAAGTACTGTACTTACTTATTCTGTACCAGAATTTCCCCGTTGGGGATTAATAAAGTATATAAAATTAAAAAAATTAAAATTACCCTTAGCTTACTCTTTTCATCACTATTAGCTAGCAATCTTATCTTTATATTTGAATGAAATAATACATGAACAACTTATTTTTTGCTTCCTATTTCAGTGTTTTCATAACATTTAAAATTGTCTACTGCCTTAATGCATTTATTAAGCTTAACTGAGCAACTGAGAAAGTTAGCTAAACACCAAAAAGGATTTTTTTTAAAACGTACTTACTGATTAGCCAACTACTTGACCAGGTTTAATTCCAGCCAAACACCATAACTGCTGACGTTTGAGCAAACTATTATCATAGATTCAGGAGGACCACAATCATTAATGAAAATCTTCTGTAAAATTGATCATCTTTTTTTCTTTTTTTTTAAGTTGCATTGTTATCTGGTAGACCTGAATGTACAGCCAGCTGGTCATTATTGTGGATATACACCTGCAGGGGGGTGTAAGTCTTGTATCACCCTGATAACAACCTGTTTGGAGTTCATTATGCCTTACTAAAAACAGTAAGTTTTTTCTTTAATATGTCCTTGACTCAGTTAATGGGCAGCTTACTATTTCACTACAGTAGTTAATAAGTTAAACTGTTCAACAATCGTTCTGCATCTGCAGGAGTGTCCCCTGAGGTAAAAGTGCTCCTGGATTGGAAATCATTGGTTCAAATAACTTGTTACTTTATTTGTCTGGCACTGTGTTTGTCTTCAAAATACACAAATCCTTTCACAACTGCCAAATTTCCCGGTTTGTTTCCGTTACAAAGCTATGTAATTAGAGAATGCAACTGGTGTCATTTTATGAGAGCGATGACGACTTCAGTTCAGCAGAATGTGGCCCAGTAAGATTTTTAACTTCTGAGCTCCTTACCTGCTTCTCCAACACCACTGAAGCAGTGTTCTCCTTTGCCACACGTCTTCTCAGTGGTAAAGCACACATTAAAGATGCCAAGTTTGCAATTGTAGCACTTCAGGGCTTGACCTGGAAACATTAGAGAGATGGAGGACAAATAATAGGAGAGAGAGAGAAGAGGAAAAAGAATGGTAGGATTAGTGTGAGGAGCTTTGAAACAACCCTATAATTAGGAAGTTCAAATGTAGGCAGATACATTCTTCTATTCAGTAAACATCTTTTTACATCCGTCTGAAGAGGTCTTTGTTGACAACTGAGACCGTTTCAGTGTTTACTATTCATTTAGATGAGGCAAAGTGGCAAAAAAAAAAAGTCTTTGATGGTCGTGAGACATATGGGTGACCAACAATGACCTCAAGCATGGGGGAGGTTTTTAGTCAAGGTCACAGCAGCTGGATGTTTGTGATTCAGTTGTTACTGAAACAGTTTAACATGAGATTATTTTACAGTCAATATTCACTTATTCATTATTATACATGGTTTTAATATGCAATTCATCTCAGAGATAATATTAGTGTTTATAGTGCTTAATATCGTATTTGTACTACTGCAAGTTTTAATTTTTATAAACACGTATTTCTTTTAAATAGGGATAGTTCACATTAATGAACATCATCATCATCATCATCAACTCTTGGAAATGAATTGGGGATTTTGAACTGTGTGAATACAACATGAATAATATTTAACTTCACAGCTGCGATTAGTTTCCAGACAGAGACAAACAACCCTGTTTGGAAGCAGTGAGCTTAAACCATTAGTTTGAACGATGGGAACACCGAGGTCGGTATATAGACGGGGAATGTTTACATACGCTTGTCTTACAGATAACAGGTTAACAAAGGATGCTTTTCAGGATTTTCCAAACCAGTTTGGAGAATGAGGTCACACAAGGTTTTTTTCTTTAACAACAACACGGCAAGCAAACGAGGAAAACCCCCGAGCAGGATGTAGAGATTAATCTGAGGCATATCAGGAAACCAAATGGATTTTTAAAAATGTTATGCGACAACAATATAAAATGGGAAATCAAATATGGGTAACATTAAAGAAACAAACACAGCTTCAAAAGTGAGAACTCAAAAGATTTTTAAGCTTAAGATCAGATCACTTGGATTTAAGAGTACCAGAGTATTTAGAAACAGTACAACTTTTCACAGCTTTGCAGGATCTCTGCAGGCAGATATAGCCCTGCTTTTTCAGGATTGGCAGACTTTAAATTGTGACAAGAAAAGTCTATGATGAAGAAAGAAGTTTGAAAAAGAAATGCAGAGTGTCCTCACTACTCTACATACTAATCGTATGTACGTATATGCTTACTCTAACTTTTATTTTGGCTTGAAGTTTTCTGAGTTAGAACACAAGAAACTGATGTTAAACATCTCAAGATTAGATGGTAGTCAAGAGATTGGGACATAATCTGCAGGCTTTGATCAGGTAAGGATGGTCTAACAATAACAATGCAAAAAAAAGTGTTTTCATTCAGTGTTCATGGTTTCATACACATGTCCTCTTACATTCTGTTTACCTGGTAAAAAGGGAAATCTGCAACACTGACTGTCAGGACTGCACAATAAATAGAAATTTAATCATATTGCAATCTGAGAATTCGCAACACCGCAAAATGCTGATTTAATTGCAATGAGTCACAAAAATGACTTCATGTAAAAACATGCAAAGCTCTCTCACTCATCCATTCGATGGAAACCTGGCTCAAATGATCATGTTCTCACATCATTTAAATGCAGTCAGATGAAGATAGCAGTCTGCTACCTTCATACCGATCTGTGCCGATTTAGTGGTGAAGAGTGTGCAGGTTGTGGCTAAAATGCACTGTTTAATATTAATCTAATTATCACACTTCACATTGTTATCCCAATATTGAACAATGTAACTGTGCATCGCATATTTATCTCATTTCATGCAGGCTTTTCAGTTCAACACCAACAAGTTGAAGAGATATCAATGGTCAGATCTGACAAGAAAAGAGGTTTCTGTATGATCAGATCTTGTAAGACTGGCTAAACAGACAGGTCTTAAACAGAGCTCTCTAGAAGTGGATCCATCTCTTAGTCACATTAACATAATATGTTTTTGTGAAAAATGGGTCCAGAATTACTTCTGTGACTTGAGGGCAAAAGAATTGGTCGTTATCTTTGCTCATTCTGGATGAACAGACTCAGGACCTACTGCTAAAGTCACCTATGGGCCAAGCAGTGGTGACACCCATGACACAGATAAGGCAACTTTGTGTACCATCCCCCTTTTTAAGCCATCTTTGGTTAGACCCAATCTTTAGTGTTTTAGCCTCTGCTGCATCTATCCCTTATAGAAAATGTGTCCCTCGTGAAGCCCAGATGATTTGCAATATGATCACATTTTAACATTAGCTGTGTTATTATGCAGATATGAACTTTCTTTTGATTATAAAATCATGGAAACTATAGGCCAAACAGCAAATGTTGTGTATACATGTAAGACAAACGTAATGAAGTTAACCAAGTGGCTGCTTAGGAAATGTGTCATCCTGGAAATACAAAGTTCACAAGGTTTTGAGAGACTGACATTTATGAGGTCACGCTGAAGTTAAATCTTCCACCTCACGTCACTGAGATGCTAAAGATGGTAAATTGGAAGATACTGTTTTTTTAAGAAACTGATGCACAACTAATATGCACCTCCAAAGTTGATTTCTTTATCTTGCTCAGATAAAGAACATTAAACGTTAAAGATACCTGCAAGTTAAGTAGAGGCCCTGTTTTATAACAAAGTGGGTTGGACCTTGGCCTGGACACACACCAAGTTAAATAAACGTCAGTCAGAGCAGTAAAGCAACCTGCCAGTCAGGAGCTGCAAGTTTTCTTAAGTTTTCCCAAGGAGTGCTGAATTTTAGTAGTAAAATATATAAATAAGAGACAACATATTCAATGCTGTCTGTTGCCTCTGTGATGTAACAAGCCAAAAAAAAAAAGGAAAAAGAGGACCAGGCATTGTGATGATCCTGGGGAGTTTGTGAATCAGCGCCTGAGGGGGAGATACCGTACTATAGTTTAACTCTGGTGAAACCATTGTTCCAAACCTGTCGCTCCAGTTACGAAGTGCCACATGACTTAGCTCTCCAGGAGCCTTCATCTAACTTAGAGACTTAAAAATCCCCCTTTCTTCTTGTGTGATGCATTTAGTTCGCTCAGTGATAACCAGTCACAGAGGATTATGAAAAATGTGTCTAAATGTCTGAGTGTTTACGTCATTGTGTGTAAATGGGCCTTAAGAATAATCTTTTTTCTTGACAAGTCTGCGTTTTGATTTTAAAGGGAGCTCCCATTCTAAAATTGAACCAACATTGGTTAGTTCTGTCGCATCGTACTGCTCAGTCTTGTGATTTTTTTTACCGGGGGCTGCTTAAGATAAACAGCAACATGACAATCAGACTGGGATAATCTTTTAAAGTCAAGAACGATAACAAACGGCAACAGTAAGATAACAATGTGAGCTTTCATATTGATGAATGATAGCATTCTGTGAACAGCCATGGACTTCATGAATCACCCTTATTATTTAAAGCCTTGCACAAAGAAACAAACAAAAAGGGAAGGGCATTAAAACAAATGTGCAGCCTAATAAAGCTGTTTACAGGCATGGAATAAGTTATATATACTGTACTACAGCAAAGACTGATGATAATACATCTTTGAATGTTATTCAAACAGTATATAATATGGTGTAACTCACAATACATGGTCCATGACAATCTTGATAAAGTGATTCTGAGATACTATAGTGCAAAGGAAAACATATAGTGAATGATATCTGATTAACTGAAGAATTTACAAAAAGATCTAGGTTTGATCTGTAGAGATAGATAGATTTAGATATACACATTTATTGTGTCGATGACTCAAATGCAGTTATCAGAAACTTGTGGTAAAGATATATGATGAAGACAAGATGGTCACTCAACTGGAAAGTAACTGTGCATCAATGCTTGACACTCTGGAGGGTGAACTCTGCTGCTGACAGCCAGAAAGAGAACTGCTAGCGTAATTCAACAATTCTCAAATTAAATGCTATTTGACTGGTCAATAAATCCAGATATATCGGCGCATATCTGCGATAAAATGAGCAAATACAGACAGTCACTTTATATGCTCATATCGGCTGATCGATTAATCGGTCGGGCTCTGATTTGAACACTAAATGCATACGGGCCCTCTAACTGAGCCCTCCCTTTATCTGTCAAAACATGTGGCAACATCAGGCTAGTAAAAAGGACCGGGCCTTAATTTGGGATGAGCTTTTATT
The DNA here is from genome assembly GCA_020745685.1 of Tautogolabrus adspersus. Lineage (NCBI taxonomy): Eukaryota > Metazoa > Chordata > Actinopteri > Labriformes > Labridae > Tautogolabrus > Tautogolabrus adspersus. Next base: position 21,666,106 of record CM036550.1, read on the forward strand.
AAAGTGTTGAAGGTTTTCACTGCTATTTGGCGTTAGTTTCTCCTCTCATCACACTTAATCCTTTAACTACTTCCACTGCTGACTGACATTACCCCACTGTCTTCTTCTTTAATCCCGCTGTCATCTTTTTCTAATTAACTTCTGTTCATGTAAGCCTCGTTCATTCAGAAACGTAACTGAGGAATCACGAATCACGTAACTGAGGAATCTCGAAGTGATGACGCTGCGAGTCTAATTGGAATGGGAGCGCTGTAATTAAAATTAATTAATCACACAAGTCTGGACAATTAAATAATTATTGCCCCATCCCTTGTGTATAACGTCATATCCAACTTTTGCTAATATTCAGCATTACGGATTCAAACTTGCAAGCAGACTTTTTTTATCTTTAAGAAGAAAAATGGAGGGAAATAAAATCATCTGAAATGAGCACAAACTTAAGAGTCTCACATCGAGTTACATAACGAGTCATTTCTCCAGTAGATAGATGGCTGACTAAATGTTTAATTGGAGTATTTGTCAGCATAGAAGAATGTTTTTCCGACTGATTTAAAGCCAATTCTTAAGAGGTTTGTAGAACTGACTCATACATTGACGTATATGGACTAATGCACTCAACATTTTTTCCAGCTAAGGTGTGCAAAGCATTGTAACAAACCAATCCCCATTACGTCATATAATTGGAAAAATTACCACATGCACGTGTTGCACATTTTGGCTGTACTGAAAGCCTTAAGATCCTGTGGGACAGCCCCATTTCAATCACAATATGTTGGGGGTAATCCCATTTCTTTAGCTGACAGGTGGAAACACACCCACAGCTTTGAACGCAAACAGCCACACACCCTGTCACGCTGGTTTCGGTTACACCCGAGCTCGAGAGAAGCCGACACTTTTGAGGAACTTCGTGCCCTTCCTTACTGTTCCCACTAACTCTTAACACAATCATTTCAAATATACGTTGTTGTTGAAGTTTGAAACTTTCCAACTCAACAGTTTTTTAAAACAAAACAATCTTTGGTATTTTAAGGAGTGATAGTATTGTAAAGTTAACTGGAGTAAAAACAAAAGGATACATCTATTTCATGAGATACAAAGCAGAGGAATAAATCCATCCAAAAAGTGCACACACCTGCACATTGTCTGAATAAAACACAATTTAATGGTTCAGTACCGAATCGCTGCCAATGTATTTGTGCAGTTTACATAGTGTGCACAGTGCACGAAATGATGACCCAATATTGGGCGCCTAGGACTTCTGTTTTTGTTGCTGTGGCATTGAAACAGGTATCAGAATCATTTGAATTTATTAGTATTATATCAAAGTTTACATTTCTAGTATCATGACAACCCTGCTGTAAACACTAAATGTCCATTTATCTGACAACAAAACCCCCAAAACAGCAGAAACACAGCTATAAATAGCTCCCTTGCTTGCTTTTGTTACTCAAATGTGCAAAAAAATGTTTTTAATCAGCATACAAATTAGTTTACAAGCATACAAGTTTGCCAAAGTACAAGTAGAATTAAAGTGTCATGTGATTCTAGTGCTGCCACACCTTAAAACACCACCTCATCACTCTGAAATGCTGACTGACGGTCAACTCCTCCTCGCTGTCGTCTAGTCGGAGTATCAGGTCAGACTGGATTTCAGATGCCGCCCTGTGTGTCATTTAATCCATCTGCATACACACACACCGTGCAAATCTGTGTTGCCTAAGACTTTTGTAAGCGGAATAATTCATTGTTGTGGCGGGGACAGTCTGAGGAGGGACTTCAGAGGTGAAGTCACATGGGGAAACTTAAGTAATGAGGTTCATTTACTGCACTCTGTTAGCAGCAGCCTAAACGTCTCAGCCCTTATAATTGGTTATCTCCACTTCCCTTGATTGCAACAAGCAGCACATTTCCTTAGAGAACAGGCTCTGGATAAAAGATGTTGCAGGGTGTACACAAACAGGTACAGTTAATCACTTTGACAATGAGACACGAGAGGCAGAGGAGATCGGCATGTGAGATGTAGCGCTACATACTTGTTGGATTAATTAATGACGCAGGTGGCTGAGCAGATACCAGGTGACACTGACAGTGCACTTTGTAACCCTTCATATTTGCTGGAATTCAGTTCATGTTTGTGTGAAAGTTAGAGAAAGAGAAGCCCTAGCTGCTCATGTGGCGTGCTTATACGTCACTCAAGACCCATTGTGAAATAGAGAGGACACACATGGCCAAAAGCAGCAACACACTCGCCGGAAGTCATCGTAAGTGCTGAAAAATGCCTTAAAACAACAGCACAGTATATGACGGGTGGAGGAAGTGAACTTAAGTACAAGAACTAACAACAGAGTAGAAATACTTTCTAAGAGGTTAAATTCCTGCATTCATTTGGTGCAGTAGTGGAAGCCAAAGGATGCTAATGTAGAGTCCCCTCTTCCGCTCTTTTCTTGTTTGTAAGAGACGTAAACATAACTTTTGGGTCTTTACGAGAAGTCGGTATTTGCCGACCTGGGAATTTGATTGGACGACTGCTTATCTCGCTCGCTTCAACTTTGGGTTCAAATAAGACTACAGATCTGTAACTTTTTTTAAAGCTTCGGTACTTTTTGATACAATAGAACGGAGATCGTAACATTATAAAACACACGGTATCGTAAAGTAGAGAAAAAAAAATGTTGACAACTTATATGGATAACTTAAAAGTTAGAGATACAAAATTATATTGTTTGAACCGTTTATTTTAATTTTGTTAAAGTGTAAATATAAATGTGGGGTGCCAGTGGCCTAGTGGGTGGTTCATACGCTCCATGTACAGAGGCTGTAATCCTTAAAGCAGGCTGCCCGGGTTTGAATCCGACCTGTGGCTATTTACCTGAATGTCATTCCCCACTCTCTCTCTCCCTGATTCTGACTCTATCCACTGTCCTGTCTCTTCAGTAAAAGGCACAGAAAAAAAACTTTTTAAAAGTGTAAAAAACTAGGTGTAACAAAGAACGTGATAAATAAATCCAACAGTTTAAGACATGATATCTTTTCCAGAACTCAAGAGGAGTTGTAGATTGTGTACAATAGGCCTTTAATGATCTCTACATCAATCAATGTCAGACTGTATATCTTTGTTCTCATCTGTACTTTACCTATGCATACATCTATGAAGCTGTAGTTTATTAACTTTTCAAAAAAACATTTCAACAATGATAAATATTTGATCTGGGGCACCGGTAGCCTAGTAGCTATGTCGCGCGCCGTGTACAGAGGCTATACTCCTCATTTCCCCCCCCCTGGGTTCGAATCCGACCTTGGCCCGATGCTGCATGTCATCCCCAACTCTGTCCTCCCAACATTTCCTGTCTCTCTTCAGCTGTCCTATCTGATAAAGGCAAAACAAAAATCTAAAACAAAAACAAGTGATATGATCGGGGTGCCAGTAGCGTAGTGTTTAGTGCGTACGTCCCATGTACAGAGGCTATAGTCCTCCAAGTAAGTGACCCGGGTTTGAATCCGACCTGTGGCTCCTCTCCCCCCCCCATGTCATTCCCCACTCTCTCTCTCTCTCCCTGATTTCTGTCCTATCGCTAAAATAAAGGCATAAAAAGCCTCAAAATCAACCTTTAAAAAAAGAATAATAATTACAATTTGATCTGATTAATCCCTATCATGTTCCTTCTGCTCAAGCCCTTCCCTCCTGATTTTATGCTTGGGGATTCATCTTCCATGCCATCTTTGTTACAATGGCTGTTTCAAAATAATAATAATTACTGTATTTATACAGCACCTTTAAAAACACGGGTTTACAAAGTGCTTTGGCATAAAAAAAGAACCCAAACAACAAAATACCCAACATGTTTAACCCGACCATCATGACACCCACCACAAAACCAGTTTACAGTATATGTGCATTAAAGAGGTACATGTAGCCGCAGCTATTGTCTCTGTATCTTATTTAACAGCATTTATATCTCTATCGATCCACCCGTCTACAATAAAACTATAGTAAACCTGTAGACAGTGTTTTAATCTAAAACAACCCCAGTAATTTCTCAGGTGATATAGAAAATACAAACACTGCTGTTAATAAATGTTAAGTACATTTTTGTCACTGACATATGAGTAAGAATATAAGGTAGCAGAAATGTTAAACACTGAAGATCAAGTGGCTTAAATTAAACTACATTACTACGTTCAGTGAGATTATTTATCCAACAGAAAACTACAGACACTGAAAGTGAAAAAAGAGTTTCAAGTTTTAACGCCAACACAGCCTTCAATTTAAACAGTTTTAAACAGATTAATATCCTTAAAATTAAATACGTAACCCATAAGATACTTGACTCTACCTTTGAGAATTTATTTTACTTTTGATGATATCCTTTCAGTAGATTCTCCAAACTTTTTTATTTGTGAATTTTGATTGAATGATTAATGTATCTGTAAAGCCTTCCAAAAAATACAATCTGTATCTGATGTGTTTTACTCTTGACTTGCTTTATAGGCCCCTAAGTTATATCTGAAAAAAAGATTGACACACTCTTTTTTGCAAAAACACAGAAAGGGATGTCAAAGTTAGTGATTTGCAGTTTTTATTTCTCTACACTGCGCTCAAAGAGCTGCAATCCAACTGGAAAAAAAAGGGCAAGACTGGCTCTTCCTTTCCATAGTTCAGCAGTCTGGTGTGGCGTGTCTAGGAATGAACCATGTTGATTTTAGGTGTGGCCATGTTACTGAATCAAAGTGCAGACTCAGCCCTGCACTGCCCTCTACAGCTCTGTTACTAAAACTACAGATCATGGATCAGCCCGTCAGGTTCATCAAGGACATGTTCAGGAACAAAAAAAATAGAGTCAAACACACAAACTGACTACAACAAAACAACAAAATGTGTTGTGTTTTAAAGACTAAATATTCAGTTTGAACTAGCATCAAGGAAATTAAAATTATTTGGGAGATTTTTGTGGTATCTCAGCACTCACTACAGTGCTGAGATTTAGTACCATACTGTGCTGAGATTCAGTACCATAGACTTACACCAGAGGGCATACCTGTAGCAAAATATCTAAACATGGTTTGTTTTTAGTTCAAACAAGTGATTTTTTCTAATGTCAACATGATGTCATTAACTCAATAAGAGTATTATACTTTTGTGACTACAGAAACAGCTGAGAAGTCGTGAAGTAGTTGCCAAAAGAAGCTTCACTCAAGCTCACAATATTACATTTTTAAATCCATTTCCCATCTTTCTTTTTAGCAAGCTTTTTAGTCAGACTGTCTCCACTCACTTTGTGCAATAACTTTGAAGGAAAGAAATGCAAACCTCACAACCTCAATGTAACACACAACGTGAGTCATGTGCTGTCACATCATCCAAATGTATTAGCAATTTGTAAATATTGCGTGCCAGATGAATTTGCAAACGAGTTCATGAGAAATGTTATAAGTAAATATGCAAAGATTATCGACAAAGCATCCTCTGGATTCAGATCAATATCATCCCAACACTAAAACATCACTAAAGGTGAAGCTAAATACAACTGGGCTAGTCTGCTGTGTTGTGTAAATATCTCTCACAAACATTGTTGACAACCTGGAAGGATGGGACTATCCAGACTGAGAGGAGGAGCAGATGGATCAAATTACCTCCTCTGTGTTGCAGACTTAACTTATTTTTAACGTTAATAAAACAAACCGAACAAAACTTGACAATATTCTAAATTCTGAAAATAATTAAAGTCTGAGAAAGCATAATTATGAGTTAACTATGTTGCATTTAAGGTCAGTTTGTAACCTTTTACCCTTAAAGCCCCCCCCTAATTGTACGTTTTGTTTACTTACATTTAGAACTAATAAAAACGGCCGGTACTAAAGTTAATAGTTAGCCTCCAGTAATGGATCAGGTTTCTTCTAGCCATCGTTTGCTCAATACTATTGAGTAACTTCGGCCTCGTTTGTCCATAACTTTAGGCTAACTTTTTCAAATGTTGTCCACGTTGTCTAGCTAACTTTTTCCTCCACTAGATACGTTTTTCACCTGGATATGTCCACTACATTGTGCAAACTTTTTCATCCATTTGTCTAATGCTTTAAAGGTTACTTTGCCCTCTGTTTGTCCACTACTCTTCCATCAGTCCATCCATTATTTTTGACTTTCTTGTTCACCTGGTTTCCATCACTTTAAGCTAACTTATTCTTCCATGTGTCCATTTCTTTAAGCTAACTCTTATAACTGTTCCTCACTACTTAAAGCTACGTTTTACAACTGTCTGTCCAACAAACTTAATTTTTCATCAGAACATTTCTGACCTACAGCTTAGTGTTTCAGTTGCTCTGATCTAAAGTTTATTGATTAGCGTTGGCGTACTACTTTCTAAGAGTTTCAACTGTTAAAAATGTAGCTAAGTGTTAGCAATGTTAAATCAACTGTTTTTCTAAATTTTCTTCTTACAACTTCAAAATGTTCTGACATCTGGATTTTAAAGTAACCAGATACAAAGACAATCCATTTTTTGTCTATTTTTCTTGAAGCTGATGCTTTTGGAAACCTCTCAGTGGTCTGTAACATGTTGACTTCAAAAACCAAACAGACCGCCATCTGAATCATCTAACTTTCCCCTGAGTACACACACACCACACACACGTCCTTCCTGCTGGTCACTTACACGAAGGATATGAAGTCTCAGTATGTTATCTGCAAATATGAATCACTTTTTCTGTCACTAACTCAATTTTATCAAAAGAATTTTATGTTAAAGGTCAATATTGCCTGAAAGTGTAAAACGAATTAGGGATTGGAAAATAGTTCCCGCTAGAAAGGGTGTGGTGTGAAACGGGACTCCAAGACAACAGAGTTGAGAGGATCCCGAGAACAAAAATGGTCAACAAAAGCCACAAAACACAAAAGTAGGACGACAAACAGCCCGTATACAGTGAACGCACTCTGCAGACTAAGTGGAATTCGAGACTTGGGAAAAGCCTCAAACACAGGGTGAGGAATTTCTCATGCAATGGCTGGCAGGTCAGGACATGATTCAGTGTTTTAATAACATTTGTGGTACAGAGATGTTCTTTTTTTTGTTTTTTTTCCAACTAGGAAGCCTCACCCAACCTGTAATAACAGCATTAAAGTAAATCATGGGATGTGCACAGAGTGCAAACATGGGAACACACTGCAGCTACCTTGTGTCATCTGTGGGAATCTGGATTTTACATGTTTTGTTAAACTTGTTAACAATCTTTATTTTTCTTTTCAATCTATACTTATAAAATGCATATCAATAATTGATTTCAAGTCCAATGTATTCAAATTAGCTAACTTTTTTTGCTCACGATATTATTGTGATTCATTTTTCAGAGTACCGATGTTAACCTTGACACCTTTGAATCGATTTATCACGATTAATCTTTACATCCCTACTGTTTATCTACCAACCTTAACTATCTCAACTAGTCTACATGTCCAGTACATTATAGGCTAACTTTGCAACCCTTGTAAATTTCTTTAAGCTAAATAGTTTAACTTACGCTACTTAGGCCTATAGCCTACTATAATTAACATTTGTAAACTGTTTTTCCTCAACTATTCAAAGTTAATTGGGGTTCTTGTTTCAAAACAGTTCAGTTTCTTACCTGGCTAACTTCTTTTTTTGAAACACTATGTTCATTATCTTTGGCTAACTTCAGAATCAGAATCAGAATCAGCTTTATTGGCCAGGTATGTTTAACACACAAGGAATTTAACTTCGGTAGACAAGTTAAACAACTTCCCTTTTGACTTCCCCTTTGAACAGGGAGTGTTATGGTTATTTGACATATTCAAATGTGTTTGCCTGTCAACCAAAAAGATGACCTAGCTGAATTGTTCATGGTCTCTATAAACAACAGTCTACATGAAGGAGGGTGTTGTTAGAGAAAATGAGGAACACATCCCACAAAATGAGGAAAAGATATGTAATCATGATAACACAACATTAACCTATCTCCATGCAACTAGCCTACATTCAATCTCAAATTAAAGTTCCTTCAGTTTTATTTTCGCATGTGCACAAAATTACCCTGGAGGCAGGGGTCTTGGTCCACCTGTCATTTAGATATCAAATAAAGAGGGAACACACCCAGTCCGCAGAATCACCAATTGCTCTGCACCCTCCAACACTGAGCACAGCCAGTAAAACATAAGAAAAATGTAAGGCTACACATGTCCCAAATCCTCTGAAGTAAAGTCAAATATTAAAAGTTGAACTTAAACAAAACGTGTTTGACAGGATTATGTCTGAGTTGCCAGAAGAAGAAAAAAACACAGGGATCGTTTCCCTGAGCTTTAAAAGAAAATTGGATCATGGAGGAAAAAACAGTCTATAAAATAAAATAATAAGAAACTGACTCCTCAAACTTGTGTAAAATAAAAGTCCCCTTTCAACACAGAAACATTTAAGGACATAGTGTGATATTTTAAGGTAAACAAACCGTTAAGTAGACACACCAAACTTAAGGCAGAAAAACACATATTTATTTTTGTTGGTTAACCTTTTTACATTATCTCTGTAATTAACCTAAAGGTTGTCCCGGTGTAATTAATTCAAATAAACAGCCTAGATGCGTGTTCGAGTGGGTGGTGGTTAAATAACCTAAAATGAAAACGTGCATTTTAAAAATTAAAAAAAACAAGAGTAGGTTTTTTTCTTACCGAGAGCAAAGCAGAATCCGACTGCGAAAAGCTGGAGGATAATTCTGTTCATCTTTGCAGACGTGATTTTCAACTGGACGTAGAAACTGGTCTGTTTGCCTGTGAAGACCGTTAATAATGATCAAACGACTAACTTTTGTCCGCCATCGCTGCATTTATAATCCTCTCCTCCCATCCAAAACGTCACCGTTATCCAATCAGAGGTGGTCTTCTGTGACGTCTACCCAGTTTTTTCCTTATTTCAAGCTCTCCCACCTGAAGGTGTCACAGGTAGGAGGATGTGGTAAGTAAGCAGGGAGGTAAAGTTTTGGGGACCTTGGAAATCGATGGGAATTAAACATGTGAATGATTTTATGGGAATGTTGTTGTATTTCCTTATAGCCCTACGACTGTTTGTAACTGTCTGTACTAAAACACAAGTTTATGTACATTTTATTTTGAACCACATCCTTTTAGATCCTTTAAATCTTAAAGTCTTACCTACGAAAATACAGAAAATGTATGACACATCAAATTGTTGAAAGATTAGACCAATTATTTGACCCCAAACCTCACATAAAAGTCCAATTTGTGCATTTTTCCTGCAGATGAGGTCATTTTCCTCTTGATATTGATATATTTTTTCAAACAAATCGCCTGTTATCCTGTTGGATTTTTTTAAATTCAGGACTTAGTTTGTGATACCTTTGATGAGAAGTACCTGATTAGCCAACTTCTTTCAAATTTAAATCCATAACCATTATAAAAATGCACCTTTCGCTATTGTTTTATGTTTCTCTGCAAAGCAAAAGTTACTTTATAAATCCTACAGTGTGCTTATTGTTTCTCACATGGTGGAGTATCATCACCTCTCTGAAATATTAACTGACATACTAACCCCAATGCTGTCCAGTTGGGACCACAGATCTATAGATCTGGTTTTCGCAAAATGTTCTTGATGAATTAGGAAAACTTTCCCAAGCGTCCTCAAAATATACGACTTTCTTAAACTGAAAACCAAGTTTGACTAACGTTTCTAAATGACGCCCCGATACAAAGGAGACTTTGATGATGTCGGAGCACTTAAACCAAACAGCTGTCAGAAAACAGACATAAAAACATGCAACATAAAATCACAAAAAGTTGCCCACATGTAAAACCAGAAACCTTTTTACAGGTAAAAATCTTCATGGATCAGTCTTTTCTTTTATGGGGACCGCCACAACAGTAGCATAATTACTGTTTTTCCTCCTGTTGCAGACTCCCAACACCTCTACTTTACAGTGATACAGTTCACAGATTATATACATCATCCCAGTCTCTCACAGGATGTTCAACACATGACACACACAGTAGATATTCTGTGGAGCGTTTACTTTTGAGTCTAATATCTCCTGTTAAACCAAAAGGTAAAAAAAGTCCCAACAGACCCTGTTTAGGCCTTTTGGCTCCTGTAAGAACAACATGCTTGTCTTTACACACAGTGACATAACAGTGGGTTTAACCTAAGTGGGTTTGGTACACAGCAGCTGGAGGGACACAAAAGGTCGTATCATACTCTCATTTTTCTCTCCAATAGATTTTTTTTCAGACTTTTTTTCTTTGTTGACTTTAATTGACAAACTTTGGTTTTCACAGCAATAATGCAGGGCAACGAGAGTGAGTGCTGTCAGATGGGGGCCCCTTAGGGAGGTTTTTTTTTATTTTTTTACTGTTGTTGCAAAATGTGCACATTTTGGGTCACCGCTATGGCTTAAGTTTGTGAGCCCTCAGGGGCCCCCTACTGGTCTAGGGCCCCAAGCAGTTGCCTGCCTTGCCTGCTGACAAGCAGCGCCTCTGGAATCTGTGTCCTGCAGGACAGTACGACTCTGTGGTCAGCGACTTCAGAGCATTGGATTCTTGTGTGCATGAGCTGATTACTTATAGTAATTGTTCACTATGATGGACAGACCCAACACAATTCTTGATAACAAATTGGTTTATATACTTTGTATTTTATTGTCTTAATTTTCACTTAATGTCATATTTCTGTATTTCTTTTGCATCTTATTTTCTTTCTTTCTTTTAATGGTTTGTTTCAGTGATTTTTAAATCTTTAATTGATCTTTAATGCTGCTTTTTCTCTTTGTCATGATGCTTTTGACGTTGTGTGTGAAGCACTTTGAATCGCCTTGCTGCTGAAATGTGCAATACATTTAGATATAAACTTGTCTTGTCTTAAAACAAGAAATGATTGAGTCAACTCCTCATTATTAACGTCTTCTACTTATTCCGGACCAATCACTTAACTCTTAATTCAGTTTTTTTCAAAGGAAAGTTTATAAACAGAATATTAATTTTTACTTTATTTCACGCACATAAAACTGTAAAAAAACAACAACAACAAAAACATAGAAAATCCCCTCAAGCACGCTGATACCATCACACGGATATTATACAGGTAGATACAGAACATGCTGTCACTGATCTAAGGTTACGTTTATAAAATTATACATTCAGAGTAAGATTTAACTACATGTGACAAACAAGTATGTGTGAGTTCTCTGGAAGCAATGATAAGGAACAACTTGACTCTTTTGCTGACTCAGATTTCCTACAAATCATATGCAGGTTTTTCCTCGAGGCAAGAAACACGTTTGGATAACAGACACAAGACATTCCAAAAAATAACAGATATGAGGAGCTCACCCTCCTCTGTTTACTGATGTTATCTAGTTGGGATTACCTCCTTATGACGTACAGCTCATTGTATCTCATACATAGTAGACTGCCCTGAACTAAAACACAGATTGATACGATTTTGAGGTTGGGGAATGCTTAAAATCTGCTGATGTATCATAGCCTGCATTTTCTTAACAGGATAAAAAGCAGAAAATTGCAAATTCTGCAAAGGGCTTAAATCGTCGCTGACATGCACACATTGAAGTGATTTGTTCTGTTTTTGGTTGTAGATAAGGGCCAAAAGTTGCATGAATGTTTGTGTGTGTAACGGTAATCAGTGTTGGAATTTCTGTAATACTTCGACTTTATTTTTCCATTCTCTTCGGATAATTGTGTTTTGTGGGTTATTTGAAGCTGAGACACAAGCTACAAGGAATCTCAAAGGTCACATAAGAAAAACAAAAAAGATATCAAATGTAGCTGTGTACTCAAAAATATTCAAGGAATGCGTTGTCCTGAAGTACAAAACAGAGTCAAGATTCAAGATTGTCATTTTCCTTATAATGTATCTAAATGCTGTTCTCCCAGCCCCAAGACGTGTGACAGAAAAGAACAGTCATATAAATATACCTAGAAAACAATCGCCAAAAAACAACCCTCAAAGGAATAAAATCACTTCTAAAAGTACTTTAAATCTTTGGTTCCTTACCTGGGCTTAAAACTTACTGGGAAATGTATACAAAGATGTTTGTGTAAGAAGAAGTGTGGAGGCTTAAATGCATAATGTTTTGTGTGTGTGGGTCCTGGGGGGGGCTCAGCTTTTCTTAAGTAGGGAGTGCTCCAAGGAAAAAAGGTTGGGAACTAGTGACCTAAACAATGACAATAAGAAATAGCTTAGATAAAAGAAACAAGCAATGAAATGATTGAATCTGTAGAACTGACACAGACCTGGGACTAATGAAACGACTGCATGCCCTGTGGATCACAATCTATTCGAATGACCTGAAGAGTAAAATCGTTGTTACTGTTTATTGTCAGATGACTCAATCCTCCATGTTGAAGCAGACCCCTTGATTGTGATACAAGCAAACTGAGGAAGGGAGGTGTCTGCAGGCCTTTCCTCTCATTCTGAGCTTTATAAAGGAGAAGTGGTGATAAAACTATTTTCCTTGACTGATCTGATCCTAGTTACATTTTCTGACATAAACAAGTCTCCGCTCGCCCAGTTTGTCCTCGAGCATATTTCTGTGTTTGCCTCAGAGTGTTAGCAAATTAACTTATAAAGAGATGACAAAAGAATGTAGTGAACGACAGACAAGTGGAGTCGTGCCCTGAGTGATTACTGAGATTTTCACAGTTTGTTTGTCCACATTTGTCCCAAAATGACAGACCGTCTTTTTTGGGTGGGATGGCATGTTTGCCATTGGTGTGTGTGTGCTGTTTAATGATTATCTCTGCATGGGACTTTAAAAAGGGGCTTCATTTTTCCCGCTGGGGGGGGGAGGGGGGGTTATGAAATGGTATCTCCAGAGTCATCGTTTTGAAATACTTTGCAGAGAGGGAGGCTGTTTGGACCCAGTGAAATGCCTCTATTGTCTTGCCCACAGATCCTCTGAGTTTCTCAACCCTTGTTGCCTGGAGATGAGGGCGTGTCAGGGAAACCAAGCCAAACTAATCCTTATTCCTCAAGTAGCAGCTACAACTGAGCCAATACGAAAATCCACAAAGTGGCTTTAAAAGAAGACAAGGAGGCAGAAAGTATTAAAATGAGTAAATATTCACAAGTGGCTTTAAAAGATTGAAAATGTTATCACTGAGAATTTAAATTGGATCTTTTGAGACGGATCAATAGAAGAAAAAAAAGGAGTTCAAGTGAAAACATCCGTTCAATTTCTCTAAATTAAGTATAAAACAAAACAAGAGATGTCACACATGTTCAGCAATGTGACTTCTTATTGAATGTAAAAGAAATTAAACAGAGTTCACCTGTGAGTAGTTCAGGGATTTTAGTTGACCAGAGAAAAAAGCACATCTCACGTAAGAATTCCAACTCTTCGTTGAGTCATGTTGGTGGAAAACAGAAAACACTACAACGAAAGGTCATTCTAAAGGTTAAGTCAAAGGTTGGACCCTTCAGATCTGACAAATCTGGTTTGTTGAATACATTTGAAAGAGAATGCAGAAAAAGGTAAAGTGTCCATGTTAATATTTAAAATCTCACGTGAGTCCGGCCAAGGCCTCTACATGCAGGTGAAGGCCTTTTGGACAGGTAACTCCACATCACGAGTATGTGCCATTGTGCTCAAAAGATTGTTCTCTGCAGGATGCTCTAGTTGTTACCCTTCTAATGCAGGAAGGGACAGAAAATTTGGACTGTAATGCGAAAAATAAGTTACATATCAATTGGAGGAAGATAAACACAACACTGACTCAGAGCATTAAACCAAACCTTCACCGAAGCAAAAAAACAACATTGCAGAGGCCGAGTCAGAACCTGAATCTAAATCCAAATAAGAGTTTGTTGCAACCTGACAGCCTGGACAGAGACGAATGCCAGAGGAAATTCTCAGAGCCCAGATATGTAAAATTGATTGAGACCTGTCGTGATAAAATCAAGAAGAATGAGAACATAAACTTTTTAGTCCTCAAGTGGAAACTATTTCTTTTCACTCTGTTAAGACATGCTACACACACAGGCCAAAATGCATGCATGCACAAACAGGATCCATATAGACACGATAGAGAGATGTCAGATTGAGGGGCTGCACATGGAAGAGTGCCCAAGCAGTTGGGGGTTCAGTGTCTTTTGAAAGGTATCTAGGCATTGCTCAGTGAAGTGAACCAGCAACGCTACAGCTACCAGACCAATTTTTAGTGATGGTCCACAACATGACTTGAACTGGTGAACATCCGGTTCCCAATTCAGGACTGAGCTACTGTCCCCCAATCAAGCTGTGTATACTGCCAAAGGTTAATCTACAGCTGTTTTCACACATGCACAAAAATCTTGGATTTACGCAGTGTAGGTTTTTTTTACACCTCATAAGATCCCTCGACCAATGCCAGCCATCCACTCATCCCCAACACATCCAATCCAACAGGGACGCTTCGCACTGTGGGGGACATGTGAATAAGCAACTCGGGAAGATTCAAGGGGCAGGCTGTCCTGAAATTTCCTAGAAATTTTCAGGAGCGCAAACAGGAATTTTCCATGCTTAGATGTAAGAGAGAAAAAAAATCCAAGAGAAGACTTTCTGTAGTTACTAAAGAGGCAAAATCAGTGCCATCAGTCAGCTTTAACTTGTTTTGTTAAGTTAGTTTGTACTGATCTCAGCCAAAATGTATAACACTGCTCCAGCACAAACTGAAGAATCACATGTGTAAAGTAGAGCCAAATTTTCAACCAAGAAAAAAACATTTGGAGTATATCTTTGGGTGTGGTTTAATCTTAGTGGCAGACATGTTTCCTTTGTAGTTGAATCATCTGAGAAGCATCCCGAAACAAATCCAAGAGGGGAAAATGGTGCAATATGTCCTCTGGGTGTGGCAAGGCAGAGGCTGAACATTTCACATGACTGCAGTATGAGCACTGACATGATTATAACTCTGCAAAGTGTCACATGTGCTTAGTGCAACATCTGGGAGTTTCCTTTTTTTTTTAGCCCTAACACCTGTAATTTTTCAGGACAAACATTTAAGAACATTTAGTGACATTCACATAAAAAACAATAAAAGATTCCTTTTTCTTAAAGTTAAAAGGAGTTTCTGAAATAATCTGGGAGGAGGTGCAGGAGCAGGGCAGGTCCTTAGCTGTGGTTTGAGGTTATCCTGACTCATGAAGGAACCTCCTCCTCCTCGGCTCCCTCTGGAAAAACTGACAGGGTACGGCCACATGAAGACAACTCAGCCCTGCCAGTCATTTTGCCAAAGACAGCTGCCGTGCAGAGAAGAAAAACAACTTTTATGAGTCATACATAAAGAAGGCTGTTTGTGTCACAAGGTGTTTGCTATGTTAATTTGCTTTAACCGAATGAAGAGGCAGCACATTTTCATATTAAAGCTGCATTTTGCTAATTGGGATTTTCCATTCAGTTTTTTGCTTCACGTAATCAAAGCACAGGCCAGAAAAAAAAGTTGTAGAAATAATTACAAGAGGCTGACCAAGGTCTTATGATCATGTTGATCTGTTAACACTGTATTAGTATGCTTTGTGTGTTTGTGGATGTTTCATCCACTGCTGGTACACAGAGTCATGTGAAATGTCACTACCACCACACCCAGAAGAATGACAACCATCTCTGCCAGAGGAAATCTTCCAACACAGCTAAAAACATACAAAGAAGGAATATAACAACATGCCAGTACAGCGGGTTTTGTAATCTTTTAGTGTTGTAACCGTTTCTTAGCTGAGATTAAACATCTAAAATAGAGTTTTAGAGATTTAGAGATGTTTAAACATATATTATAGAGCTCTCTACTGACACTGTGTGGCAGGATGGTGACTCTGCAGGCTGAAAGAAAATCACACAGACGAACGAGTATGAAAAGAAAATAGAAGTTTATTGAGAATTCTGAATCCTGCTCACCCTTCCACAGTAGCAGAAAGACGACGACAACACAGACAAACATTAGTTAAAATCTGGACACATAAATACCTTTTCTCTTGTATCATGAAGTCCAAAAAACAAAAAAAACAACAACCTGTTCCAGTCACACTAAAGTAAAAAGGGAGAGAAAGGAGGTGGGACAACTGTGTGTCTGCCCCTGAGAGAAAAACAAAACTAAGAAGCAGCTGGTGGTCTGTCTGTGTCTAAATGTGAACATAAATAATACGACTGTGCTGTGGAGAGACACCAGTAGGATCAGTGCAGTGGTGGAGTGAGCTGAAGGATTCAGATTGTCTAAATTCCTCTTTCTCTCCTCCTCGATCTTTACTTTGACATTTGGGGCAGCAGGATATATAATTACCTCTCATATCCTTACATCTATTTCAACTAAAGCTACCACTAGCAGTAGGTTAGCTTAGCTTAACAAAAAGACATGATCCAGGGGGAACAGCTAGCCTAACATGCTGTCCCAATCTTACTTATTAAGATGTTGTATCTTATTTGTTTACCAAGTACCCCAAAAAAAGCATTATGTCATGATTTTAAACTCAACTTTTTCTCAGCTGGTACTGCTGACTTCCTGGGGTCACTACAGGTTGTATAGCAACTGAAAACAGTGCAGAAACACCCTATAAAAATGCTTACTGTTGTAACTTTCTCGTGGTTTGTGAACAAGCTAACCTGTGGCTACCAGCAGCAGCTGTAACCCTCAAAAACAAGCATATTATGTATACTTTACTAAAGTCATTTCAAAAAACGGAGAAAAGCAGCATCATGTGGGGTTAATGACAGTTTAAAAGGCGGACTATTTCTCAGATGGGACAAGAAAAATTTGTCGCCTACTCACAGCTGCATATATTCCTCCCCTGTTGAGTGACTTGTTTGTTAGTTGTACTCACTAAACAACGAGATAAATCAGGTTGCATGTACGAGGATTTTGCTACTTTCAGACAGAATCAGGCTAGCTGTTTCCCAATATCTGACCTATGTGCTAAGATAAGCTAACTGACTGCTCGTGCTAGCTTACAATGATCTTCCTGAGGTAATCTTTTATCTGTACTGCTTTTGAAATATAAATGTATTTCCAATAACGCCAAACCATTACTTGAAGGGAGATAAAGCTACAGAGGGTGACGATACAAACGCAGATCGTAAGGGGGGGGTGGCTGCTCTGAAAATGTAGCACAGGTTCCATTCTCATTTAGGTACCATTACAGACAGTTGTTTGACACATGCACAGACAGCTTGAAAAATGACACAGGCCGATTACAATTGTCTGAAATGTTAGAATGATCTATTATCGATGTTCCTCTTACAGCAGAAAATGGAAAGAAAAAACAATCTGTGTTTTCTCTGAATCTTAAGGCAAATTCAACAGAATGTTTGGACAAATATCAGACAAAACGAGGAACCAAAATCTTACAACCGATACTGAAAAACATCCGCTGCCAACATCCAAACTGTCTCTGCGAGTGCCAGCCAGAGTGTGCATGCATTGAAGGGGGTGGGGAAGGGGGGTATTGAGGAGAACGGGCTTTCAGTGATGGGGGGATTTACCACCACTTTTTACCAAACTGTGCCAAACACAGAGCCAGAAGCAAAAACTGACTCAAGAATTTCACTGATTACAGAATTTCTCATCAGCGTGCTTGTAATGTGAGTGAAGCAGCGTCAATCCTCTGTTTTTGTTCAGCTTTCTTTTATCTCCCCTCCTGTTTTTGGCACTGATAAGTTTGGTAAGGTACGTGCATGGAATCCCAGGTGTGTGGCAGAATTTGTGTGTTTATGTATGTGTGTGTGTTCAAGATAATGGCTGTGCGTCTTTTTTTTTTATCTCTCTCTCACACTCAAAAAGCATTACACTTTTTTCATTTAATCTAAACCAAAATAATACAGTCTTCAGGCTGGGGAGGGGGCATCTGGAAAGCTTAGTAAAGTGCAGGTGACCCCTCCCCTTCTGATGATCATTCTTTCCTCTCTTTCTCTCTATGAATTTTCCTCTTCTTCCTTCTCCTCCTCCTTTGGCCACGACGCTCTAGCGGATGGCCTTGACGGGGCTCTTGAAGCTGGATGCGGCTTGCAGTTGCAGCTGGTACGCCATGGGGTGGATCTTGAACCCGTACAGCCTGAGGCGAAGGGAAGAACAAGGGAAGAACAAGTTTTAGTTACAAAGGCTACAAATATTAAAATTAAATAAAAAGGGCAGGCTGCAACACAAACACGCACACTAAAATAATGAGGGCGTTCACATTGTCATCATGGTTGTGTTTGCTTTCAGGGAGACAGTAATGATGTATGATTCTAGGTACTAAATGTTTCCCATCGCACCACCCGGACTGTGACAGGATCTGTAAACTCAGGGATGCCAACACATGTCACACACAAAGAGAACAGTTAAGCTGGAGGAGGATGCGGATGAAATTTGTTCTGCATGTCCTGAAGTGATCACGTTGGTCAGATGTGTTGACTGAGCTGAAACATGGAGCGCTTAATTACATAATTACATCACAGCAAGTTAATGTGGAGAAACCAAATGACACACGAAGCTTTGGAGTCTCAAGGTTTTTCAAAGACACGTTGGTTGTCACTCAGTGCTTTGATACGAATATGTTTAAAATAAAAGATGTCAGCATTATGCAGAATACCTCTTTGGATGAAGGGAAGGCATGTGCACGATTAGTCAACTAAACGTCTTTATCCTCGCTAATTGGCCCTACTACTGGGGTCGATGATTTTACTGCAAGCAAATCATCTCAAATGTTGTGAGAGGACTTCCAGGTAAACATAACGCTGAATATTAATCTACTGATGTCACAAATGTAAAAGTTTCAAGTTACAGTTATCATTTCTAGTTGCTTCCTCTTTAAATTGGCTTCTTGTTTTTTTCAGTTTGTACTTTCTGTACTTTTTTGCTGCCAATGTTTGAAATGCATAAAAAATACAGGAGTTTGAGAGCACAGCCGGTGTGTTTAGGGTATGTCGATATATGTAGATGTGTATGGTGAGGGCTGGGCCACCCCTATTTTCAAGTTTGGACACCACTGGGTTCAACACTGGACTCATTTGGGATGATATAGAAGTGAACTGAGCTGTGGGGGGCTTTTAAATCACAATAAAGGGATGACAATGGGTTGTGTAGTGAAATCTTAAATGACCAGCCAAGTGCAGTGGCCTGCACGGAATAGAAACCCATTACCTCGTCACACTACTGGGATGCTGTGATCCCTTATCAAATAATTTTAAAAATACTGGGCCCAGGGAAAAACACTTTGATAGACACCACACACACAAACACAGCTCAATTTAAATATCCCAAAAAAAGTGACGTCACGTCCTACACAGTGATTTTGATTTAGTTTTACACCCCTAAAATTATCTCAACATGGTGCCGATCTGCAGGAGCTTGCAGTTCAACCTGTCTTACTAACCTTGGGACAAACTGGTTGGCGGGCCTCTTGGGCCTGTATTCAGGATGAACCATGAAGAGCATGTGGGGGAAGCCAGTTCCAAAGTAGGCTCCATCTGTGTGGTGGTGCCTGGAGGACTTGGGTGTGTAGACGTCCATACACTTAGGACAGTACAGCTTCACCATGGCCTCTCCTGGGATGTCTGACAGACCTGTGACATAACACATTGGCTTAGATATGAACTGAATATATAGCCCCGTTTCGACCGGAGGAACTATCCCCCAGAACTATGGTCTTTTTGAGGAACTACGTGCGTTTCCACCAGATCTACCAGGGTAGAAATGTAGTTCTGGGGTGGAAGTTTACCCCTAAAAAAGACCCTGCTAGGGGTTATGTACTTTCTGAAGGTCCAGGGACTTTTGACAATAGGGCATGCAGCCCTTGCAGAGCTGAATGGCTCTGATTGGTCAGTCACAGCAGAGTGTTAGATCACCCACTGTGTTTAAAAGACTGCAGCTGAGAGCCCATTGTTTTTACCCTACCTTTATTTTAATTAAAGTTTAACTGTTATAATTATAAAAAGGTACAAACCCATTAGATTAGACTGAATGACTTTAAGAACAAATTAACTGAACTAAAAATAAAAATGAATAGAAAAGCAAACAACAGAAGAGTCAGAGGTTTAATCTGGATTTAAAACCTTTCTAGTTTTTTTAATCTCTTAAATTTGTTTAGTTTTTATTTAAGTGTATTTTAAGTTGTTCACTCATGCATGGAGATAAAACAACTTGGTTTGACTTCTACAGAAATAATCTAACTTTATGTTTGTATAAAATAATGAGGGACTTGTGTACTTTTTCTTTCTTTATTCTCCATTAAAAAAAACATCTTTAAATAAAAATATATTCTAACTTTGGTGACTACAAATATTTTTTTAGAAATACAATTTTAAAATGATCCCTACACAGATCTTGTGTATTCACAATAAAAAATCAGATGTTCTAAAGTTTAAATGTCAAAATCATAAAAAATACTTTACCCTAATATTAACTTTAAGAAATTAATTGCAGGGGTTAAAATCATTTCTCTTCCTTAAAGGTGTGTCTTGGTGAAATAAGGGGAGTGAGGTATCCAGTGTTCATTCTTCTAATACTTTGATTAGAGTCCTCTTTCCTTTAATGACACTAAACACAGCACTCATCTTCTTTCCATTTTTAATCAATGAAGTCATTTGCAAAGCAATACAGCCTGATTTGCATAAACTGCCCAGAACTTCAGGCAGCAGTGGAAACGCAGACAACCATTTGCCACAGGAACCTTTTAGTTCCTTGAAGAGAAGTCCCTGAACCTTTTAGTTCTGGGGGCCTTTGGTCGAAACGGGACTTATGTGCACCATACCTTTACTGACTTTAGTAGTGCTCAGCACCTGATGTGACACACCAGGACTAAAAGAAATGAAAGACGGGAGTATCTCCTTCAAGAGGTAAGATGAGTCATCATGTAGATGAACAGTGTTAGGCAAGTTACTTTAAAAAAGTAATTAGTTACAGTTACTAGTTACTTCTCCCAAAAAGTAACTAAAGTAGTTACTGAGTAACAAATTATAAAAGTAACTAGTTACTTTGGAAAGTAACTATCGCGTTACTTTCAAGTACATTTTTAAAATGCTCAAATGTGTCAAAGAATTTGGACCCCACCTCCACCCCTCTTTAACAGAACTTAAAATACATGTTCAATTATTTATGATCAATCTGAATATTATAATGAAACGGACATTTGATACAATCAATAATTAACAGAAACAGTGTACACAAATCTATTTTAATGTTGCTGTGGGACAAAGTGAGACTAGCCTCCAATCAAATGTTATGTATTATCAGCAGTATCAGCCCTCATCAACAATATGGAAGCGACACCCCACCGACCACAGACAGCCTCTCAAATCCTCAATACGTCTATCTGAACTGCTGAGCATTTTTCAAGCCAGCAGTATCCGTCCTCGTCAATGACATGGAAGCGACACCTTATCGACCACAGACAGCCTCTCAAATCCTCAAATCCTCAATCTGAACGTCCGAGCGGGCATATTTCAAGCCAGCAGTATCAGCACTCATCAACCACAAGGAAGCGACTCCTCACTGACCACAGACAGCCTCTCAAATCTTCAATACTTTATGAAACAACTACCCAGCACCTAAATACAGCCTTTTTCAAGCAAGGAGCATCAGATCCCCTCATTTGTTTCTATCTTTTTTTTTAATTAATTCTCTGATTAGGCTCCAGGCTAGCGAGACCACCAAAAGACCTCACAGGTTATCCCACCATCATTTTGCTTCATTCATCCTCATGTAGTATGTATAATATAATGCAAACCATGTAATCCAAAGTTTTCACATGGGATAAACCCCAGTGTTTCCCACACATAGACGATACCTGGGTGGGCCGCCGAAGGAAATTTATGGCCGCCCAAGTATATTTCTGACCTGTTTTTATTTAATTTTCAATTTATTCATAAACTTGCTTCGTGCGCGAGACAGCGTCTGTGCGCGTGCGTGGATAAATTAAGCAGATTAAAGTTGTTTGTTGCTTAAACATAATGCATTTAGAGGGGAAAACACATTTGATATAAATCCAAACCTAATATTATAATATAAGACAAGAGTAAGAACAAAAAAAAGTTGGTCGACCTCCTACTCCACCGCCCAAGTATCTCGTCATTCCTGGGAAACACTGAACCCTAATGTTTGTGTTCATATTGAATGTTCTTTGTGTTGATGTATGACTATTTTACCTGCAAACCCAATAAAGCTCTATCACAACCTCTGCTGTACTGTGACATTTCCTCACCTCTGCCACTCGTACAAATTGCCTCTACAAGGTAAAATGTACCACACTGGAGAGAGTGAGATCTATACCCTAAGACAAGAGTTAGAAAAAAAGTTTGTCGACTTCCGACACCCCACATACACCACATCAACGCGTTCAGCCATTTGTCCTCTTGCTCACAACATCGTCATTCAGCCACCAACTCTTTGTTTTATTTCCCTTGTTTAATTAATGTTCTATAAAAACAAGTTTATTTCATTTTGACTCATGTTTTGACTAAAATGTCATGTGTTATTGTAGATATTATAATTACTATGTTTATATAGTGGATCCGTAAAAATTGTTGTTGTTAAACACACGATCGAATTATATTTACTGTTTGTTAATAGAACAAAAAGTTATTGACTTTAAATCTTGCTAGAAAACGTTACAGTAGCTTTCTGGTTCAAAACTGAGCCAATCTAGTTTGTCTCTTTCTCCCACTCTTTATTATATTTTTTTCCATATTTCCCCACGTATTCCTGGGCATCGTCACTCTGTCGCTCTGTCAGGTGTAGTTGTTCATGTGTGTGTGTGTGGAGGGGGGTGCCGGATCGGGTGCGCATGGTAACCAAGGAAACGGGGTTGTAGACCCTAGACAGATCCTGGAAAAGGACAAACTTACTACCGTGTTCGTGTTTCGCTTTATTGTGGAGAGCTGGGAGACAATCAGTAGGAGTTCATACAGGGAGCAAAGCAAGCCCAATTAAGCAACTACACTTAAGAAAACAAGCCCAAAAACCCGCAACTGACGATATTTGCCAGCGACTTTACAGAAAAACAAGCCCACAGTCCCTTATAACAAGCGGACTTGGCAACACTGCTCGCCATTCCTGTTTCTCGTTAACTCATTTGTGTCGTTGTGTGTCCGACTTTGCATGCTTTCGAATTTGTGTAAACAACACCCGCCCAACTCTACCTCTGATTGGCTCATCATAAAATGTTTCCCTACCTCAGCCAATCGTCATCATTTATGCGATTGTCTCGTGTCCGCACTCACCAAAGAGGAAGAACAGTAAGAAAATATCTTTGCCGCTCGGCTTAAAAGGGAACAGTTTCTATTCACGAACATGCAAAAACAATCCTTAAAGGTTCCTTCATGACCAGATGAGCAACATAAAACATGTAAACCACAATATACAAATATTTATCCAACCCATTGTGCTTTTTTCCCCTTAGTTCTGCAAAATATGAGTTAATACTTATTTACATTAAGAACACCATTTTGAATTCATCTTTTTACTCACCGATAGGAAGCATAGGCTGATTCTCACAATACACCCGGGGACAGTAGCCAAAATCTCCCTGTTGATATTTCTCCAACTGCAAGTTAGACATCAGGTATAAAACAAAGAATAAACATCGTGGGAATATTCTCCGTAGCTGGTTTAAAAGGGGCTGAAACTCAGGGACAACATCTCTCAGTGGAAAACTCCACCAAGGGAAATGTAAACATAAAAGATCACAAGATGTCAATACCATATTGGGCATTAATAGCGTCTGAATACACAGGTTTGTAATCCCCCCCCCCCCATAGTTGAATATATATCTCCAGAAGTTAGGCACACTGAGTAGGAACATTTAAAATAAAAAATAGCATTTTATAAAACTTTTGGGTCAAAGAATATCAACAAAGTTACTGTGCTGTCACTAAAGCACAATACTTCCTGACCAGTTGTAAAATCCATTCAGGGCTGCTTCTTGCACTGAGAGTAAAATCAGCTTTAAAGAAACGGAGATGCAGAAGCTTCGACTGAAAGCTACCTCCTTTAGTATATGATGACACATAGCTCTAAAATCTAGCATTATCATCCCCATGTGATAATTGACATGATGTACCGGTAAGTAATTTTCCACCCCATAAAGACAGCAGTAATGGAACACAAGCTTCCATAATGCAGAGTGACGGGTTTCTGCTGATGCAGCTGGTGCCTACCATCTGTGCGATGCCTCTGTTAGTGAGAATGTAGCGCGCATGGATGAGACCATACAGCATCTCGGCTGCCTGCTCGATCAGGTCACTTTGGTTGGGGTTGTCTTCGAGCTCCTCATCTGAACACAGAAGGGAACAGAGAACATTGTTGGTTCCTACATTTCTAGTGCTGAGAGACACTTTTCAAAAAACAGAGGATCCACAGAATCTGAGCAGGCTAAACGCACTTTACCCCCAAATCAGTGTTACACACATCAGCTGATACATGAAGATGAAGATCAGCACCTCGTGTTCATTTCTATGTCATGATACTTCTGCTCATTTTTGGGATGGCACCAACAGTGTCACAGGTTCAACCGATGACTAGTGTCAGACATTCGGTAGAATGAATATACAGACCTGGTTCAAGATCCAGGATCATGTCTAAGGCCTGGCGGTAGTGGGGGACCTGCTCATTGAGCCCCGTCAGGTTGAACTTGTCCTGGATGTAATCTTCATCCACCTAAGAAAGAGGAATTTGATGGATGCAAAAAAAAGTATTACTCCGTAGAACTTAGTGCAAATAAGAAAGGTTAGGTTCACTTTTATTAAAACTATCAGTCAATGTAATTTTCTCATCTTGTTCATAGAGAAAAAGAACCGATAACTTGCAAATGCAATGCCAATATAACAGACCATGATCAACAATCACAAAGTGGAATTGGATATGGTGGGGATCTCTCAAAGGCCATTTTTAGCCGATGTAAAGCAGAAATCAAAATGTCTTAAAAAACGTGTAGGCATGCTAGTATAGTTTCAAGCTAGTGCAAGTCAAAAAGCCCAATCTCCTAACAAACACTCACATCTCTTACTGAGTGCATGATGAAAACACACATTCACTTCATATAAGAAACAAGCCGAGAATGTAAAGATTAGAAAAGAAGCAGCAAAGGTAGCCATTAGTTTACAGTTCACCAGTCATACAGTTTCTTGATGCTGTCTGTTCTACAACAAAGTAAGCATTGTTTGCGTTATTCACAGCCCCCCTTCAGGTTTCACAAACATATTAGGATTGAAATGTCAGAGCTCAAGAGATATTCATGCAGGACCTGAAGTATGGTTTCTACTCTTAGCTCAGGGCGAGAACTAAATATGCTCCTGTGTGTGGAGTGACAGTAATATTAAGAAACATATCAACATGGAGGGTAAAGCACTCTACAACACTCAGTAATGTGGATGTTCTGCTTAAACATTACAAATCAAGCTTTTATACTTCATTTAAATGTCACCACATGAAGGTCCACAGTTTACATGCACAGATGAATCTGACACAGATTTAGGCCGCTCACCTCACAGAAGAATTCATTCCCCCTCAGTCCACAGAACCAGGAGATCCATGACACTTCTTCTGAACTGCTCATCTCTGAAGACCTGCATGAGAGGGATGAACAGTTCGGTTATAATCCAAAAACAGTTATCTGTCTCAACTAGGATTGCCAACCATCACATATTACCTGGAGCATCACATATTTCGAACTGAACTGATTTGTACTGAGCATGACACCTTTGTCCCGTGTTGACGTTACTGATCAGATCATTAGACACAGCCATTAGCCTATAATGCACTGATCTTGTCCGTCAAGTGACACCTGTAATCCAATCACAGCCCCTCTCCCGTCCATCAGATAATCATACAGCATCGAAAGCGCTGAAATGACTTCCGTTCATGGATGATGTTGTTCAGTCGCCCTATGGCGCACAAGTGTGGATAAAAATATGGATAAACTGGGAAAAAAGTAAATAATACTTAGAAGTACTTTATGTCGTCTGGAATTTTCAACAGGGGTCGGAGGTCAGCATAACAGAGTGCTGCTACAGAGATGCACAAGGCGGCCACGCTGGCAAAAGGTGCAATGTATATCGATTAATTTGTTGTGACAACAGACAGCTTGAAGCTGTCAAGACCCGCTGTAAGAAATAGCCATTAAAAAGGTTACTTAGTGAGTCATGCCTCTCTTTTGGATTTCAAAACCTTTTTTGTGTGTGCTATTTTTAATGTTTTAACCTGTGATTTATCTTATCGTTTATTTTTAAAGTCTATTACAGCAGTTCTCTAATCTGAGTGTAGGGACTGTAAGAGGACAGGTGTAACTTTGCATCTGTTATTAACAGTGACAGAATGGGACACGTTTTGTCATGGTTTCATTCACTGTCTGTGATTAAAATATAAATGATTCTCAGATCTGGTCTGTGGTATTATTTGTCAGATTAGGGTCATTTTTTGGGGGGAAAGGGAGGTTTATAAACTTGTATAGTAATATAGTTTTAGTAATACTATATCTAGAGTACACGTTTCTTGCTTATACACTATATTCACACATCACACCCACACTGTCACTGAGCTTTAAACTAAATATTTTGTCCCTAATTTGGATCTGAAAAAGTTGGAAACCCAGAATTAACGCTAACAATGTGACTTCCAGAGATAAATTAATACCAACATTTTTATTCCATTACTCTCTCGTTATTAGATTGTCACAACAAAATCAATACTGTGACAGAGTCTAAAATTACACAAATATCATTCATTATACTGTGAGAGATTAGAACCGTATTAAATATCATTAATTATAACCCCAACCTTATAAAGGCAACGCTAACTAGCAAGCTAGCTACCGTGAATTCCCACCGATTTAAGTTTAAAAAACTTGCCGTAATAAAACGACTGCGATCTTAAAAGCTATCAAACATGTGCATTATCTCTTGTATATAAAAACAATGGATATGTTTTGTCGACTTCAGCAACTTTTCACGATTATTACGACAAACGTTAGCTTGCTAAGCTAAGCCTTTGCTAGCGGCTAGGACCTAAACAGATATTCAATATGGCGCTCCGTTTGAAAACAGGCCTCATGACAAATTGTCGCTGTTTTCAGAGCTTTCTCTTTATGTACGTTCACGCATCTCAACTCCGTTACGTGGTATATACGACCGACTTACCCAGCTTTCAATTTTTAATAACGTGAAAATTCCGACAGGCCAAAAATGAGCAATCTCGCCGGTGTAAATAAGATGGACACCACCTCCCGGTTCACCCTCTAGGTTACGTTCTTCCTCTTCCTCCTGAGGGTTGTTGGCAGCAGCGTACAGCCTGATGATGCGGTGCTGCCCTCTATCGTGTATTTTCAGTATTACACATTCTTAAAAAATGAATTTTACTTTTGCTTTTATGCTAATGGTTAAAAAAACAACATCATACTTTATCCAAATTAAATGAAATATTATGAAAACATCTTATTTTAATAGTCATCAGATACATCTCTCTTTATGTTAATATATGTAATATAATTAAGTTATTGCAGTTCTTCTTAATTATCCTTTTTCCAATATTGAAATACATACAATGTTTGGTGACATAACCTTGACTTGATTTTTTCAATCCATGCTTGCCTCTATTTCATTCTATTAAGCCAAAATAAGATTTTGCAACACTTCTAGTTGGTGTCTCTTATTTCATTATAAATGGTGCTGTACTTATGAAGTGCTTTTCTAGTCTTCTGACCACTCAAAGAGCTTTTACACTCCATCTCATTCCCCCATTCAAACACTGATGGCAGAGGTTGTGCTGAAGCATCATTACTAACTAACCCTTTTCTTACCCATACACACACCACTGGCTATGCCATCAGGATCAACTTGGGGTTCAATATCTTGCCCAAGGAAACTTCGACACGGACTGCAGGCAACCTAGCGATTGAAAGACAACCAACTTTATCACTGAACTACAGCCGTTCTTCATATCAAACACTTCAAAATGTATACACTGACATTATTATACAAGCCTCAGTTGAGAAGGTGACATATTACATGCATATTATATTTTGGTACATACAATCCTTATTTACTTCGTAATGGGAAATTACTTCTCAAACCACTTGGCTGACTGATAAAAACACATTTTGTCTTTGACTGATTTTTGGTATAGTTATATTTTTGATGCAGTGTGCTGTAATAAATTCTACAGAATCAACTAGTACAGACAAGCTGAGGATTCCTTTTTATTTATTTATACATTTTGGGCTTTTTAAGCCTTTATAAGAGAAACAGAACTGTGGATGGAGTCAGAAAACGAGGATAGAGAGTGGGGAAAGACATGCGGGAAAGGAGCCACAGGTCAGACTCGTATCTGGACCGCCCACCTCGAGGACAACACTTTCTGTACATGGGGTGTGTTAACTTACCACTAGGCCACAGGCCAAACACTGACAGGCTGCAGTAAGTAACAATTATGGGAGGAATATCTTAGATTTTAATGTAACTGAGTGGACAACAAAGATGCTATTCTATTGTTTTCTTTTCTATTGCATTCAATTCTAATGTCTTCTAATGAAGAACAACAAAAATACATCAGATGAAAATGTCTTTTCATGTTATGGACAAAAGTCTTACAATTACAGGCCTGTATGTTTGTGAGCAACAATTAATATGACCTGAACAATTCATTGATATCAATTAATCAATTCACACTGAATGCATAACGTTGGGTCTTTGTACTATAATAATGAGTAAGGTTTTTACCTGCTTTTTGTAAAGTGTCTTGAGATAACATTTGTTATGAACTGGCGCTATACAAATAAAGATTGATTGATGTGACACACGTGTAATTCTCTAACAGTTTTATTGGACAGGGAATCCTCAACATCCGTCTCCTGCTGTGCTTGAACTCAACGACTCTTTTATGGTATCATATTTAAGAAACAAATCTCTCTTCACATCAGGGTTGTACCAGAATACCAGAATTTTAAAATTGGATAAAAATCAGACGATATCACAGCAACAAAAATAGAAGTCCGAGTTGCCTAATTGTTGGGTTTATTTCTTGTTTCCATTTATCAAAAAGTGCAAGGAAACTCCTGCACACTGTCTAAAT
Organism: Tautogolabrus adspersus; assembly: GCA_020745685.1. NCBI lineage: Eukaryota > Metazoa > Chordata > Actinopteri > Labriformes > Labridae > Tautogolabrus > Tautogolabrus adspersus. Next base: position 21,695,141 of record CM036550.1, read on the forward strand.
TGGACAAAAACATTGACAATGTTCTGGTACCAAATGCTGCCGATGTATCTGTGCAATTTAGACTGTGCAGGAATTTACTTGCAATTTTTGATGGACTAATTCATCTCACACATACCTGTCCAATAAATATGCAAAGTATGTTTGACTAAGTTTTAATTATCAACATTCAGTCAGCGCTAATAGAAATAAAGATAACTTTTGTATCTTTTTGAGACTCCAGAAGTACTCGAGAAACGTTTGTATTGGTTAATGTGAACTTAAGGAAACCACCACCTGCTCTCTCTTTCACTTTGGATAAAAACGTCTGAAGATCTGTAGTTTTTTTTTAAGCCTGGGTACTTCTGTACGTTAATAACAAAGATCAAATCGTTAAAGACACAGATGGTATCGCAAAGTATCGAACATTTTTGACAACTTTGCTTCACATATCTCCCTTTTCCTGTAACGTTAATTTTAAATTCACATTATTTTTACCCATTAAAAGGGTGCTGTTAATAACCGCCACAGTTCCAATATGTAGTGCGATTACATCGACTTGAGAATCCCGGTTATGATCCTTATCCTGGTTTTTGTATATTCCAGATGTGGTGTTTACAAGCACACTGAAACATTAGTCATTTTCAAAGTTGGTCGTAAAACAAAGGCAAACTGCCTTTGGTTCCACAGTGCACTTTAACTTAAAAACCCCCGATATCTCTGACAGAACAACAAAACTCTCACACATTGAAGAATGAATGCTGCACTTTAGATTGGTGCAAAAAAAGTGAATTTCACAGAATCTGCACTTTGCCTTTTGTAGGGCAGTTATGACTACTCCAAAGTTCATCGACTTGAAAAGAATGAGACATGGTGAATACATTTTCCATTAAATCAAAAGTAGTTTATTTAACTTTGCCTTCTCTGTATAACTTTATTATAATAAGACACTTCTCTGCTTGTACATTGCTCCCTTGAACTAAAAATGGCAACATTTGTTTGTGGGAATGTAAGTTGGGGTAGACAAAACTTAGATACATACCAATATACATACATGTGTGTATATCACGTTTCCATTAATAAAACCATAAATGCTAAAAACAGTTTGAACCACTCCAGGTACCTTTGTAATGCTGGAAACAGTACAATCTTTTGAGTAATTTTTCTGGAATACACTACTTTTGTTTTCTTATTTTTAAACATGGATACATAAAATAATGCACACATCAACAATAAGAGTTAAGGAGGGATGAAGGACTCTTTGAGCCAGTGTTAAGTGTACAGCTATCAATGTATAAACCAGTAACAGGCAAGGCAAGCTGCACCCATGGGTGTGTGTTCATGCTCAAGAGTGAAAAATAAAATATGTCCAACTTCACTTGCCTGCAGAAGAATGTATTCTTAAGATTATACACACACATAAAAGAACTGGTGACGTTTTTCACTACATGTTCTTCATTTGGAGGATGGACATATACACACAGCTGAATGTATACATGTGGATGTATTTAAGAAACAGTAGAATTGTCTTTATGATACTGGTTAAATCAAGTGTGGGCAAAGGCAGAAAAAGTGCTTGCCATTCACGTTAACCCCTCTGGTCCCCACCCCTTCCCCAAGTTATTACACATAGACCAGAAAACGCGCGCGCACACACACACACACACACACACACACACAAGCACGCACACCCATACACATATCGTAAAATGCCCTACACACAACATCCCAGAGAAGATCTTCAAACTGTGTCAGTAAACAAACAAACCCCAACTTACAGCAGTGACAGAATTGATGCAGATGTTTAAATTGATTTAGTTCACACTGGATGTCATCTTCGGTCTTTTTTTTTTTTTTTTTTAAGCTGTGCGCCATTTTTTTTTTTTTATGATACAAACTATGTTTACAAGTGTAATCCTACATCAATCCAACATTTCTGCAACACTCCAGGTCAGCATTATTGGTTGCGAGCAGAAACCGTGTGATTAGCCGAGTAGATGACTCGTTTTGTCAACCATGTCAGCATTGTCCTGAATTCAATTTGTGTGGGCTACTTGGTCGCCACCATGTACTGTATGTAATCCCCCATCCATCCTACGAACACACACTTTTAAAATACTTCCTCCAACGTGGAGCTCTTGGAAGCAGTCCTTGAAGGTGTGAGGGGTCTCCTCAAGAGCACATTAGGAGAGAACAAGGGGGTGTCATAGTACAATACTTAACCTAGCTCTGTACTCTGGGCCCAGACAGAGTACCTGTCCTGTTTCATCACATGTAACTTGCCCAACAACAGAAAGAAAAGAAAAAAAAAAAAAGACATGGATTTTTATACTACAAGGAGTGCTTATTAAAACATATTACATCACCTATTGAAGCAAGCATTTTCCTTTATTCCACCATGACCTACTTTTTATTTAACTCACTTTACCCCATATAAGATTAATAGGTTTTTCACCTTGGAGGAGTAAAAAAGTGTTTCCGGAGTTGTTGAAATTAATGGAAGTGTAGGTAAGTGAGCACTGAGCAGTAGTACTTCATCAAAGTAATCAAAGACGTACTTTGCAGGAGACGAAAGAGTCAACAGAATGGGGGAATTTAGTAAAAAGGTGTTTTAATGACCTGCCTTAAGAAGAAAAAAAATACACACCCCTAACATTTCCCAGAGGCTGAAACTAAACTGACACGGGGCCAAAAACAGACAAAGAAAAAACAAAACATCTTATGTTACATTGTTCTTGTTAAAAGATGAAGCTGCACTCTTTCCCTTTGTGAGGGAAGTAATGCAGATCTGCACTACTCTATACCACCCAAGGCCAAAGTGTGGTAGAAATATACATAGGTACATAAATATAAAAATTAGCCCAATCCAAACATTTCTGCCAATGTAATCCCACATTTTCAATTTGCACCCACATGACTGCATGTGTTTAAAGAGATGTCATATTTGTGCTTGTAAATGTGAGTGTGTGTGGAGCTCTGTGTAAATGTCTTCTGTCAAAACCACGTGCATCTCTATTGCAGAACCACATGCTTAACAATTCCAACTGGGTCGAGATCTTGAAGGGAGAAGGTAAGGGGGGGGGGGGGGGGGGGGGGGGGGGGCGCACAACTGAACAGAGAGCAAGACAGAACGAATGGAGAGAAATATACATTAACGGACGATAGAGAGTAGATGGGTGCAGAAGGAAGGAGGAGACACGGGTGGGGCGCTAAAGTGAACGTGAATACCATCTCCATATACTGTACAATACACTAACATGTTTAGGGATGCCAATAGATAAGCGGTGAAATAATTATCAAAAGGGATTAAGATGGAATAGGGTGGTCTAAATGTAGATGGGTGGGCCATCTGAAAATGTTCTGAAATGTTCCATCACTTCCTATTTTTCGGGGAGGGCCAGTTTCCGCGCTTCTCCCCACGGTTGCCACCACCTCCATTGCCAGGCCCACCAGAGCCCCCACCTGGCTGACCTCGGGGACCTCTTCCTCCCCCTCCTCCACCTCCTCCAGTATTGACCCGCCGGTTCTGTCGCTCCATCCCAGGGCGCTGGCTCGAGAAGCTTCTTTTATTAGCCAAGGGCTCTTTTCCCGTCATATCTCGCTCGATCACATTTCCACCTCCTCCACCGCCCCCTCCTCCTCCTCCTCCTCTTCCCATGTGGTGGGGATGGTGAGAAGAGTATGATTTCCCTCCTCCGCCTTCCCTGTCTCTGAACTCTGTGAAGTCGCTGCTCTCTGAGGCCGTCTCCCACTCCTCGTTGGCCTGATCTGAGTTCTGGTTGGTGAAGTCGGGGGACTTTGCTCCGTGGCTGTGGTGATGCTGGGTGTGGGGCTGCCCAGTACCGCCCTGGTTGTAGTGGTGATGGTGGTGGTTGTTTGCATTGCTGAGATGCCCAACACTACTGTTATTGTTGTTAGTTACTGCGGTATTGTGGTTAGCATTCTGGGCATTGCCTGTCAGGGGAGCAGAGGTTGGGGCTCCGTTACTGTCCTGAACTGAATTCAAGGAGGGAGAAGAGGGCCTTCCTCCCCCTATGACCCCCACACCTCCGTTTATCCGTGCAGCATTCTCTCGCTCCTTCAGTCGCCGGAAGCGTGGTGGCTTGTCCTGCTGATGCTGGGAACGCCCATGACGACGACGTCTAGGTGGTCGCTCGAACCCACCCGGAGGGAATCCACGGTTAGTAGGTAAAGGTAGCGCATTCGGCCCTCCAGAGTTTGATGTAGGGTTGGTTGAAGATTGCTGGGTCGCAACTACTCCATTTTCAGTGGAACCTACAGTGGCAGGAGTAGCGGCGGGCAATGATGGCTGAGGGGGATTGGACCCCTGACCTTGAGTTTGACTTGCATCAGCTGTCTTATCTTTCTTCTCGCCTCCATTTCCTCCCCTGCCCAAGTCTTTTGACCCTGACGTTTGTGGCGGGCCATGCTGTTTTCGGGCTGAGGATGATGCCTTTAAAGGCCCACCATGAGAGGAAGAGTTGGATCCAACTCTATGTCCTCCAGTCGGTCCTCCAACATTGCCACTGCTTCTGTAGATGTTTCCTCCTCCACTACCACTACCACCACCACCCCTGCCCCTCCTAGAGGGCACGCCCCTGGGGGTGAAAACACGGGCCTGGGAACCTCTGGGTGGTGCAGATGACATGGAGCTGTTGCCAGTGGGGTTTGAACCATTCTTGGTGTTGGGTTTCTGGCTGTCATCTTTGTCTGACTGACCAAGGTCACTGGCACCACTCTCACTTCCAGTCTCTGAACCCCTCTCCCTCCTTCTCTTTGGGATCTCTTCATACTCAGATCCTTCGCTGCGGGTTTCACTTCGGTTCCTGGCCCTGGCAGGGTTATGCTGTGAACGCTCCTGACCATGTCGGCCACCACCCCCCTCCCCCTTGGACTCATTGTGGTGACCACTGGCAACAGATGAGCGGTAATCTCTGCCACTCCTGCCACCCATTCTTCCTCTACCACCACCAGTTGGCCCAGCTGTGGCTGTATAGGTGCCACGATAGCCACGGCCACGCCCATAGAACTCCCCTCCTCGTCCACGACTGGCTCTGCTGCCTTTGGCTGGGACTCCATGATGGTGGGAAGGGCCACCTCCTCTCTCAAACGAGCGGTCCCTGTCCCTCCTTGAGGTGGAACCTGTAAATCCTGATGAGGTTGAGTCTAGATCTTTTGATCCTCTACCAGACGCTCCTCCACCTCCTCCTGTCGATCGTTCTTTGCCTCCATTCCTGGGTTTTGCTGTCTGAGCAGGCTCATCTTTAGATGGAGCTGATGTGTTCTGAGAGACCAAGGAGGCTTCCTGCTTCGTTGAGGTGTTTTGGGACCCATCTTGCTCTTTATCTTTCCCAAAACCTACACCTGTTTTTTCTCCTCCATCAATGTCCACACCATCTTTCTTCATTTCTTTTAGCACTGGCTTCTTGATGGGGCCAGCTCTCTTGTTGGCGTTGCCGCCTCCTGATTGGTTGGAGGGTTTGTGGTCCGTTTGAGGGTTGGAAGAGTCATCACCTCCACGGGAGTTGTTCCCACCTCCTGCATTGTTGGCCCTCCTGCCATGAGAGGACCCTCCACCCATGTGGCTGCTGCCAGGCCTTGGGCCCCACTGGGTCTCTGTCTTGTGGTCTCGCCCCCCTCTTTGGTTTGATTTATGATGGTGATGCTGCTGCTGAGGATGAGTATGACTGCCATGTTGAGAGGAAGATGGGGTAGCAGTGACAGAGGAATGTGGAGCATATGCCTGGCCTGTTTTCTCCTGTTTCACGTGGCTGCTACCACTGCTGCCTCTTTCACCAACAGTGTGCACAACCACAGCTTCACTCTCTCTCTGTGATGGGTGATGATGCGGGGCAACTTTGACATTTCCATCTTCTCTAGCAGAGGAGGAGGAGGAAGAAGAGCAGGAAGATGAGAGAGAAGGTTGGTGGATTGGAGGAGAAGAGTCTGTCTTCTTAGCAGCAGCCTCAACAACCCTTTCACGGCTGTTTTCTGGCTTATTGGGGTGGAGATGGAAGTGAGGCTGCTGAGGGTGGTGGCCATGATGATGGTGGTGATGAGAATTGCTTTCAATAGAGGGGAGATCTGCACGACCATTGCGATCATAGTGAGGGTGTGGGGGCCCCCATATCTGGCCTTGTTGGGCTCCTCGGGGAGGACCTTCATCTTGATGGGTGAAGCTGTGCGGCTGGTTTCCCCGCTCACCCGGTCGCTGCTGCTGTTGGTGTGGAATCATCCTTCCACCCTGGTCAGGGAAATTGCTGTAGTTGCCCCTCCCGCTAATGTAGTGATGAGGGTGATGACCACCTCCTTGGCTCCCAACCTGGGTGCCAACTGGAGGTGGAGTCTGATTGGATGTCCCAGAGCTGGAGCTGGGTTGCTGGATTGGTCCCAGTCCACCCTCTCTAATTCGGTGTGGAGGAGTGTCACTCCTAAGATAAAATGAGGCATTGATCCATTAAATTTTAGGTTAATTTCAACCCAGCACAAAAAAAGAAGAATCACTCTATGTATATATTTATACTAGGCACGTCTAGTAATTAATCCAATATTTTTTTAAATTATCCTCTATTTAAAAAACAATTATCTCCACCAAAGTGACAAGCATATCCATACCTGGGTCCTTTGGCCCCATCGTCTTCCTCCAAAGCTTGCTTCTGCCTGAGGGGGGATGTTAGCCCCCGGCCCTCCCCTCCACCAGGAAATACCTCAGGTCCCCATGCAAGCTTGGGATCCATGGGGGGAGTCCCACGGTGAGGGTGCCCAGGATGCTGCTGCTGCTGCCTGTCAAAGGGATCTGAACCAGATCCTCCTGAGTCAGAACGCTCACGCCCAATAAGCCCTGTAATAGGGAAGAATGTTTTACAAGAAATATAGCTGGGTTTTTTTACACAACAACTAGGTCTTTAGATTATTTATCTTTATGGTCTTCAATCAGGTCTTGCAGATAACTTCATATCCACTTACCTGACGGGTGCATGCCAGCTGAATAGTAGTCCATAGGTGGAGGCCGGCCCTGCATCATGCGAGGGTCCATATAGGGCATCATCATCCAGCGGGGGTCGAAATTCATTGGCAGTGGTGGAGGTCGAACCATATTGCTTGGTTGATACAGGGGCCCAGGCTGCTTGGGTCCAGGTCCCGGCGGCTGTGGTGTTGAACCTGGTGAAGGACCCTGTGGAGCATGAGGCTGGGGGGACAGCTGGCTTTGTGATGCCTGGCTGTGCTGCTGTTGTTGTTGTTGTTGTTGTTGTTGTTGTTGCTGCCATTGCTGCTGCTGCTTCAGGAGCTGCTCCTACAGAGAAATACATGTATGTAGCTTTGATTTGTAAAGAGCTATGGTAAATTAGAATGGAATTACCATTTAAGCAAAATCTGTACTAAAACAACAGGCAAAGTCAATACTTACTTGCTGCTGCCTCTGAAAACGAGGTGGAAGAGACTTCTGGTACTTGGAATAACCCTGTCCAGGAGGACCACCAGCTTGACGACCTGCTCCCCCTCCAATATTTTCATTTTTTACGGGGTCAACTCCTCTTTCACCTCCACTTCCTGCACGAATGTGAGGACCTCCCATGGTCTCATCCTTAGTTTCTCCAGGTAGAGGCACTTCCAGCGTCGGCTGCTGTGGCTGTGACATGGTGGGCTGGGTACACGGCTGAGTGTCTGAGCGCGAAAGAAGATTGAAGAATTTAATCTTTGAATGTAATCAATAAGCTCTACTTAATCTTCCTTATAAAAAACATCAGAAAGTGAAATAAAAGTTAAATATATCAGACCATCATCATGTGAAAATAAGTTACCTCCACTGGAGTCATAGCTGCTGTTGCTGCTGGCTCGCTGTCGGTCACTGACTGCAGGACTGGGCCCTGTCTGGACAGCTAGCAATGGAGGCTCCTCAGTGTCGACACATGGGGATGGGGGCTGGCTGATGTTGGGGGAGGAGGCTGAAATAGAAGGACTAGGGCTGCCTGCTGTGGCAGCTGTAGAGTTTCCATCAAGGCTGGTAGTTTGACTGCCGCCATCTCCTGTGTTACTGCCCTGCTGCTGTTGCTGCTTCTCGTCCAACCTTTTAAGCTTCTCAGCGCAGGCCGCTCTTCTCTCCTCCTCCATCCTACGCTCTTCCTCCTCACGACGTCGACGGGCTCGCTCCACAGCAGCTGAGATCTCAGTTGATGACTGCTTCCTACGCTGACGCCAAGTCTCATCCTCATCTTCCCCCGGGGCTCCAGGGCCCAGCAGGCCCGGCTGAGGAGGAGGTGTTTGCCCCCCCAGCTGCTGGCTGAGGCTGGGTTGGAACAGGTTTTCCCACGCCTACAGAGGCACCCTGGTTGTGAGGCCGTTCCTGAGCAGTTAGAAAATATTTGATGTTCTTTAATGCAAGTTAAACTCCTCAGCATTACTATGAAGAAGTTCAGAATAGAATTTATAAAATGATATCAACTGTAATACGCAATATCAAATTTAATGATGACTTTTCGATTCGACCTGTGGGCGGTGGATGAGATAATGATAGAAATGAATTGTCTATGAGGCCCTGTCCAGATGTCTACCTGTCGGTAAAAGGAGTAAGGCCCTTGTCCAAGGAGCGGCCCTGGTGGGGGGGAGGGCTGCTCCCGGGAACCACCCAATCCAGGCCTGCGCCCCTGTATACAGGCAGACACAGTTAACCATGCTCCACCACAATTATCTACGCTGACAAAAAACATCAGCCCAAAATAATTTTCCTAAAATGTTATATCTTGTCTTGTTATTTTGGTCTTTACAACACAGCTGTAGTTCGTCCTGCCTGGGCTAAACCTTGATGCTGAAGTGTATTTTGCTGCTACCTGGTAATTGGGAGGTGCTCCTTGAGCACTCCAGCCACTGCCTCCCTCCTCGGCCCATCCTGGCTTGCTGGAGGGGGGTTGGGGGCCATTATCAGCATTAGTAGGAGGGGTGCGGCGGGTGTCTCCACCACTGTCCGATGCACGAGAGCGTGAGCTTGCAAGGGGGGCATCCTGGGGCCTCTGCTGCTCACTGAGGACAAAAATATGCACAATTTAAAAATTATTATGATGCCGTTTGTTAAGACTGGTTACATTTTTGGCCCAAAACTTTAACGTTATAACAAAGTTATCACATATCAAATGTACTCGCTCGCATACCACGCGTCATTGTTGCCCTCGGTTCTCTGTTCTTCCCCTTCCTCATCTCCTTCATCATCACTGAACTTCAATTTGGCAGAGTAATCAATCTCCTCATGAGCACCTTTAAAGAGAAAAAAAACAGACAAGAACATTCAGTTAAGATCTTTCACTTTGCTAAGCCTCCCCATCCTTCTCATCTGAGTTACCTGTTGGGACTGCAACACATCTGCTTTGGTCAGCCAGAAACAAAATTTGCAGAAGTATCTCTAAGCTATAAAGCAAGCATCAACCTCATTAAAGCTGGGCGTACACTGTGCAATTTTAGCCGGATTTAGACTCAATTTTCAATTCGTACAACTTATTTTTAAGTTGGGCCAAATTTCATCCTGATCGTGCATCATCAGTTGTGCAGTATACACTTAGGCATGATGGCTGATCAAAGCCTGATCAGCTGCTCCAAACCAGTCAGAAGATTTTCTGGCATGTTTGATATTTTGGTCGTACGACTGCACACACTCTCACAGCCACGAGCTGATTCCCCGACTTAGGGACTTTTTTTCCTGATTGGGTCTTCACAAAAACAGGGTGGCGTGATGTAACGTTTGTCAAGAGGCTTAAAACGTGCCTCAGATCCGGCTCTCAGCCTGTCGTTAGTTTGACTGAAAGTTAGGCTGAGACAGCATTTCCAGCATGGCGGCTGCTGCTGATGAGCCTCTGGAGCCCCCTGCTGTAACAGATGGTTGAAGTCACTCAGGCTTTGTCCATTCATATTTACAGTCTATGCTCATGCCCCACCACTACCACCTAAATGAGGAACCCAATTTTCTGAACATTTTTAACCATGAAATTTAATGAAAAATGGTGCAGTGTGGACCTAAGATGGAACATAACATGTTACAGAAAAAAACTTTTTTCCAGGTACACATTCGCGACACACTGAAAACTGCTTGGCGACCCACTTTTGGGTCCTGACCCACCACATGGGAACACCTGCTCTAAATGAAACATTAGATTTATTGCATGTACAAGACCAAGAGCTTAAAACAATAAGTGTGTGAAGATATTTCTGAATGTTCCAGATTTCATGTCCTGATGCTCTCATAACTGGTTTTCTACAATGTGGTATGAAACACTCATCTTCCAGCCAAATATGGATCTCCTTTTTAGCCAATCTTGCGTACAACTTCAATTAAATTTATATCTCTGATGAAAAAACTAAGTTTTATTTACCTGCCCAGCCCTCGTCTCCGTCATGGTCCAGCTCGTCGAGCTCCTTCAGGTCATCCTGCTTTAGGATAGAGGGACGCTTCACCACCTCTCCACCTGCGTCACGTGGGCCCCCCTGAGGCCTGCTGTCAGGACCGCCCTGGCTACGAGAGAACCTGAGAAAGGGAAGGAGATTGTTTGTAAGATGAATGTTGAAAATAACTGAACAATCAAAAGTTAGTTTCATATCTACAGAAAAAAAAATCAGTGAATAAACTACCACCCAAAAAATATAGAATACATGCTTTAGAACTGATTAAGTAGGAAGCATACCTTGGAGGGGGCCCCTCTCCAGGTGCCGGGTACCTGTATGGTCCCTGAGGGCCATAAGCGGCCGGGAAGGGCAGGTAGGGAGGATACATCTATAAAAAATTAAAAAAAAGGAGATGAGGTCAGTCCCATTTATACTTCTGGGTCTATACTGCAGCTATGGCATAGTGGCCTACTCTGTTGTGAGCACTACATACTTGTGCGTTGTTGTGTCTGCGTCGCTCTGCAGTACTATGCCTAAAAATCTCTAGTTGGCAATGCGATTACCATGCTAGTTCTATCTCCAGTGTCCGGTTCTGTCACATCCTCTGCTTGTTTGTGTACAAGAAATCAAAGCGACTGAAACCGAGCACATTATGATGGGTAAGCGCTGATGAATAGCATTATAGCATTCTTTTTTCTGCAGACGCCGTCAATTTTGAAATATTTTAATACAGGAAATGCAATGCTATCCAGCAGACCATTCACAGGGCTTACGGTCTACGTTGTTTCAACGCGTAGTTACATTTTGAGGAGGTGTACGTCAGGCTACATACGTAGGCTTCTGCTTAAGTGCTTGGGCGGCTAAAAACACTTAACCCCAAGTTGCTCCCACTGCTTTGTCAGCAGCCTATGAATGTGTATGAATGGATTACCGTAAAAATCCTGTTTTTTCATCAAAAAGGTGTGCTGCATCTTATACACCAGTGTGAGCAATATACCAGAATAAAATGCAGATACATGCGCCATCATTACTGAGTGTAGCTGCCACCATCACACACTGCGCGCGACCTGACGCTATTGAAAATTCATCCCCATTCATTGTGCATTCTCCCTCATTAGGTCATGATCATGCAACTTTTTTTCTCTTTGGACCTTTAAAATCAGACTGCATCTTATATACTTGTGCGATAGCAGCCTCTGCCATCAGTGTCTAAATGTGTAGGTGTGACCTGAGGTGTAAAAGTGCTTGAAGTAGTCAGAAGACTAGAAAAGCGCTATACAAGCTCAAGTCCATTTACCATTTAGGTACTGGGCTACACGAACCTACAGCGTATGCTACGGCGTAGATTCGACGCAGAAGTATAAATAAGGATTAAGAGTAGCTGTGGTAGTCTTTTACATTTATAAATACAAGATGAAGAAATATCCAAATAATAAAGTAATCTTTGTAAATGGGTTGCTTAGCAATCGTGTAACTACAGAAAAAATGCCTGAATTCAAACCTCATGAAAGTAAGAGAAAACTTACGAAGGGAGGCATGATTCCTCGGTATTGGGGGAACCCAGGCCCAACAGGGGGCTGGGGAAGGGGCAATGCGGGGCTGCCTGCGGGAGGATTTCTAGGTGGCCCTAGGGACTGAGAGTTTGGAGGGGGGACCCCAGCTGCCCCATCCATCACCAGAACCCCACCAGTGCCACCCTCCGCTGCCCCCTCCCCAGACAGGGTGGGTGCCAGGGCTCGGCCCCCACCGTCCCGCCAACTTGTAACGTCTGAGGACAGAAAAACACGAGAGGACAAAGCAGTCAGTATGATTTATGGACACTAATGGAATAAGATCAGATACCAAGCCATATATTTAGAAAGATAATAGATCTGCTTGGTAAGACCCAAATCTGGAGCACTTTATCATATCTTGTTAAGTAAGTGAACCTGCAATTTAATTTAACAGATTGAACTTAATGACTGATCATTATTACTCACTCTGGGGGCGGAGGCTTGGTCCGGGCCCATACCACTGATCTGCAGTGGCCTGTTCTCTGCCAGCTTTGTCCTGGTCGCCAGCCGCCTGCAGGGTGGGAAATTCCTCGCGAGAGAATGGCGACGGTTGGTTTGATCCCTTTCCACCTGCAGATAGGGAGGTTGTTGTTTGTTTTGTTTTCCAAAAAGGTAGCACATGCCACAAAAAGCTTATTCCAGATAAATGTCTATCAAGAGGTACACAAAACGGTACTCACCATCCCCTTGTGTTCCATGTGTAACACTGGCCTGTGCCCAGGACCTTGCCCCTACGGCCTGGGTTGAAGCTGGGGCCAGAGCCTGGGGGGACAGGAGGCACACAAAGAGAGAAACTGTATATAATACTTGCCAACTGTTGCTATAAATACCCATGCATATTACTATAATAAGTTTGCACACATGTATCTGACTTGTGTGTACCTCTGTAACTGGCGGGGTTTTCGGGCGTGTCGGTGCAGGTGTCGTTGAAGCCACAGGCTGCTGCAATTCCGGCTGCGGTGCCGACAATGCATCGGTACTGAGAGAAGAAAAAAGTTCACAAACAGGAGAAAGAGATTAGTGACAGCTTTTTCTACCTATTGTTGTAACTTAAAAATAAAATAAAAGTCTGTTTACCTCTTTGGGTCTGCTTGTTCCTGTTTGCTTGCCCATCCTGAGCCGTCTTTGGGAACGAGCGAGACGTTGGGATCGTTGCCTTTGTTCTCTGCCTTCAGACTGGGCAGGTTGGCAGGGGGTGGCATACGCCGTGCGGAGGCAACTTTACCAAGAGACTGCAGGCCATGGCGGGGGGGAACTGATATCGAGAGTAGAAAAGAGGTTATTAGCACAGATGGACCACTGTAACCTGATACCAATTAAATCAACTGGGGGCAAGGAGGAGTCAATGACAGGGATGGCTTCTGCTGCTTGCTTTGCCAGATACGTAATTAGGATGCTGAACATCCAACAAGACTGGAGGCTCGGTAGTCTCAGTCTGACGATTCAGATGAATATGAATTAGAAAAAACCTTTAAGATGTTATTAAAAACCTCCAGCAACCAACTTCAATTACAGTTCATGGATAAGTATCAGGATATTGATGCTCACAGAAGTATGGAAAAGCCTTCCGTTTCTAAAAGGAAACCTATGCTGAATATCAATCCCCTATTTGTTGACTTGAGGCTGAGAGAAACCACAGCAGTCCATGGCTTCACTATGTAGGAAGGGGAGGTCTGTAGTTTGCAAAACGAGGACAGCTGCTCAGATCTAGCGGGGAGCTTCTGAATAAAACATAGACTAGGGACTCAGTGCAGAAGTCAAACAGGGTCCACAAGCAAGCCTCTGTCTTGGGTCAGGCTTAGTGGCTCCGAGGCTCAGCTAACATGCAAGAGTTCGAGAGCTACTAACCCCCAGGAAAGGCATAATTTCCTTCTATATATTTTTACAATTGGGATACATTATGATTAACAACATTTTTTCTCTCTAAGGCAGGAGTAAAGAACTGTAAATAAGGATATATAAAATACCTCTGAATAATAATAACAGTATCAGCAAAACCCTGTTGGCATGCTTTTGAGACAGGCAGTATATCATTCACTTGCTGTACTGAAAATGAGCACCAAAGCTTTTAGGGAGACAGCAGACTGGTGCATCAAAGTTGCAGTACTTGGCGTCGGGAGACAAAAACCGAGCCAGGCATTTTTAATCACAACAGCAGCAACACAGGGTAAATCCAAATATGACGTTGCAGATCTGTTCAATTACAAAACAAGCAGCACATCTTTAATGACAAAAAAAAACAACCTCTGGCAGAAGTAAACAGGAAAGACAAACAACTTTAGACACAGATTCCCTGGGTATAAAGAAGGCCTTTGTCAAAACATTATACTAGATGTACAGTATCCTGTGACAATGACAGCTTCCTTTGGACGTAACAGAACTGAAGTACTCACCAACAGGCTTTTGTGCTTCAAGGCTCTTTCCTTTGTATGTATCAAACAGGTTGAGAGACGCATACTTGGTTTTGCCTTCCTTCCCCTTTGCAGTTTGCCCAGAGCGCTCTGACATTGCGCTGTCCGCTCATTGAGTATGGTGAGCCCTGAGACTGAGAGAGAGACAGATAGAGAAAGAGAGAGAGAGAGATTTGACACCAGGTATTCATAGAAAGAGAGAAATCAACCTGATTATACAAGTGTGTACTTGAAATGCCTAGCAAACCATTAACTGTCTCAAAAAGTGACCATCAAACTCATCAAACATGCTCTGGCATGAGAGATTCAAAGAAGTGAAAGTGGTCACTCTGCTGGGGGAGTATGGTTTATCTCAGTAATCACAGAAAAACTCCTAGTAGAAAAGTGAGAGGAATATGTTACCCGTTTCCATGAAACCTGATATACTGCAAGACAGTCATTCATGAACCATGTGTATGTAGGGATAAATATACAATAAAGTATTTGTCAACAAAGATTTACTACAAGCACTCATTTGTGACACCCTCCATTTATCTAAAGTTGCCTTGCAAAACAAAGACTAAAGAGTGTGTTCCACCACAATGTGTTAGCGTATAAAACTGAAACAAGTATATGAAAATACAATAGCCATGTTAATCTCAGTAGGTGACAACTACAATTACATTTTGTTATTAAGGGGATTATCCACTGTTAGACAAAACTTATTTACACATATTTATTTGTCCCACCCACGTCACTCACACTGTTTACCTTGCGCCGTATCGTCCTGATGGCACAAGTCTTACTGTGTATTATTGCAGATGCACCAATACATACAATTGTGGTTCTGCCGAGCTTTTTAGGTGGCTGAGGTGAAGCACCGGGATAACTTAAGTATCCTTTCAATAGCTATGTATCGAAGAATCTGAAAAATTCCATCACAAATACTTAATGTGATCTGGCTTGATACAGTTAAACACCCCATTACAGGAAACACTGTTCAAAAGAAAGGGAAAAAGCTGAACCACGGTTTCTATGACAACACATTATAAATGATATTCCCCTATGCCTTGCCTTGAGACTGGGTTGGCTCCATGGCAACAGCTGGGCTTTTAGCTTGAACTCATTTTACTGCACATCAATAAAACACACTGAGCTGACATCTGTCCAGTCCAAAAAGATTTGGCTGTCTCCTGCAGGTTCAACTGCTGCCCCCACTCCAACCAACTCCCATTAAGAACAATCAGTGAAAACAGATCTCCTTAGATTATTACATCACGAAAAATAACATTAGTTATTCTATTCACATGCACTGTATGAAGTGGAGAAATGATGCGAGGCAATCCAAACAGTCATTGCTCATAAGAATCACTTCAGATCCAAACAACATCTTTAAGTGCATTACGCTGTTCTGCCTATAGTTAAAAAACCTGAAAGGTGAAGTTACTTTAAACTCAAGTCATGACAGCTCTACCAGTCTTTAATAGACCTGAATAACAAGTCAACTTAAGTGCAACAAGGCTCGTGCCAGCAGTATGATGAAGAACAAAACAATGTTTTGAGAAATTTCTTATAGTTTCAAAACAGGGGTGAGAGGGACACCTTAATCTAAACAAGGAAACAGCACTACAATATACAGCAAACGACCTTCTTAATTCAACGCACAGATCATGCTTGTGACAAATGTCTACAAAACACGTGACTATGAAGAAAATAAATAAATACAAGACCCTAAACCTACAACAAACAGGTACACGGATTGAATACCGAGCAGCAGTGCTGCACCGTGTCTCAGCAGCCAGATGAGATTAGAAAATTAGGTCGTGGGATGGCTGGTCAACTGCATGTTGTATGGGGATTAAGAGGGGCCAGCAGTTTCGCTACCAAGCTCAAACTGCAGCAAGGTATACCACAAAGAGGCCTTGTAAAGCTAAAGCTAACGATAACCAGTGACGATGTATAGTTAATTGGCTGTCTAATGGTGATATCATTGGGTAGCTATGACAGTATAAATAACAACTCCCATTCGATGCTTTGACTACAAACTTCCGAAGCATGAATATCTTTAATGTGGAGCTAACTAATGTTAGCTGGCTAACACAGGGCCCAGTGTTCGCGTTGGGAGGGGGACTGCGTTGATGTTTCATAATGCATTTTCAACACCTTGCGGTAACATTAGCTTCTTGCTCTTGTACTCTGCGGGGTGCTACGTTTTGAACAACACACTGACACTGCCACTGGGGATTTTCATCAAACGATGTTGCCCATCAATCGTCCATGGTCTGCACAGGGCAACGCATATATTAAAAAAAAGCTTTTTATTTGGAGAACAAAACAAAATGGCGGTGGATACAGGCCCCGTGCATATTAACGTTAACATAAACCGGTAGGGTATCAAACTCTTTAGAAACCAACCTACCATCACCCAGCTAACATTTAAACAAACAGAAAATGTAAGCAACGTTTAATCAGTATTAACTTATGTATGACATACGCTAAATGACGGTCGCAGTTAAAGCTAATCGACAAGTTCAGTAAATTGCAGACGAACATCCTGTGCTCACATTTATCCGCTGTCACCATCTACATCGTTAACAACCAAAACCCTTTTAAATGCCTCAACAACAAACGTGCATGTTAGCCAACATGTGGAGGAAATTAATTGAGAATAGTTATTCAGACAACACTTTATCCTTTGAGACGGTAACTACCCCCCTAGCTAACACAGGCTACCAAGCTAGACATTAGCTGGCTAGCAACAACAACCAAGTCACTGTGCTTTTACACACACAAAAAACAGACTACACTTCCACAAAACGTCCTCTTTAGGTAAGCATATTCTGCATCCGATGGTAATTGTAATTCTCTGCTTAACACTGGGTTTAAAGTCAGCGTTTGCATAAAACATGCAACATTTTCCGGCCACTGACCTGGTCTTGTCCCGACTTGTCTCGAGGTGGTTTCGCCGAATGAGGTTAGCTATGCTATCGCGTAGCTTTCTAGCAAGCGACCCAGCTAGCTAAGCTAAGCAACGTTATCCTCCTTCATAGCCAAACACACAAGGTCTTTGCAAGTTAAGTTCGCACTAGTGTTGCAACGAGTGTCACAAATAATAAAGATATTCTGCTTACTTGCACTCCTTTTCTTTTTTTTCCCCAAAAAAATAAATGAAAAGGGGAAAAGTAAATTGTGATTCAGGACTCGATCCGTCACCGAAAGAGCCGTCAACGGCTACTGTGTGACGTCGTGAGATGGAAGCCGTTTGGACCTTAACGGTAACAAACTGCGACGCTGATCAAATACAGTTTTTATAAACATTAGTATTCACATTTAAATATCTATTTATTGATGATGTGAGTTAGGACAGTAATTAATCGACTTTGAAATGATAGAGTTTAGGATAAGCATTTTTAATAGGGATGTAACGATTCACTCAAAGCACGATACGATTCACGATGCATCTTGTTCATTCTGATAGGCCCCGTGTCCACCCTGGGTTTTTTTCTCAGCGCCAGCATCTTTTTTCAAAACGACTTCAAATATAAATCATAGGCTACAGTAAAAAGTGACGGAGCAGTGTCGGCCAAACAGCAGCCATTGTGAACAGACTGTTTTCATTGAGACAGGACGGACGCGCAGCTCTTTTCTTCTCAGCGCACAAACGCTTCACGCAAACATTTCGGAGCGCACACCCAGCTCTTTTCTGCGTCGGAAAAAACGCTAGGTGGACACGGGGTTTTAATTAGCCCTTGTGGCGTTCGAGTGCAGCATATTGTTGAGACATAATTAATCAAGCCGGCTTGTAATTACACTGGGTTTTGGTATGTGAGCTCGGTTGGGGGGCTGTTTACATTTTTCAGGGCATTCGGTTCTTATTAACCATGTCAGAGTTCCTGTTTTGTTTTATTAAGGTGGAGACGAAAGTGCTGTTATCCATATAATGAAAATGGCCTTGTACAAGTAGCAGTGCTTATTATGTTTTTGGTAGGGATGTAACGATTCACTCAACTCACGACAAGATTCACGATACGATTCTCTCACGATTTATTTTACAAAATGAGAATGTAGACAAATTATGACTGAAACAGATTCCTTTAGGGCTGCAAACCTGCTTGTCAGTGTGGTTTGGCCTTTTAATGTGTTTTTTCTCTCAACAAGGGGAGGAGATTCGAGCTTCTCATTGTGGTATCGATTAAATACTGCATCATGTTGGTTGTGCTATAGACTGCCACAGGAATGACGTAATTTTGTAGGCCAACCCGGAAGTAGCATCGCCATGGGTTTCTACGAGAATTCGCCTATGGGATTTTTGCATTGGATTTTGGATCATTGCAGAAAATAAGCTCTGTGGCTAACACACATTTCTGATGCGTAGGCGTTTTGTTCAGCAGGATAATCTTCACAAATGAACACCACTTTTATGAAGTTTGAAGCGTTAATCCAGCCGAGAGAAGTAAAAAGCTAACGTTATGCTACAAGCGAACTACACCACGGTCGGTTGATTATGACGTCACGACCGTTATGCTTCATCGATCTAGTCAGCGGTCTTGACAAGCTAGCGAAACCGTATCTTAATAAGTTGTTTATTAACCTAATATTTGCAAGAGCACTGAAAAACATGACTAGATGCTGTAAGGCGGACTAGTGAGAGAGTTCCCGGCGTGATGACGTTTAATGTCCCCGACAACCATTGTAGTCTCATTTAGCCACTTGTTAGCAACCGCCGTTTTTAGTACGCTTAAAAACTTTAAAATTCACAAGTTGGGGTCTTATCTAACGTAGTTTATCTCGTCTAACAAAACGCCCAACATCTCTTAAGCTTGTGTTAACCACAGACCTTATTTCAGGCGTCTAACCACAAACCCATTCAAAATCCCCATTGACTTTTAGAGTTAGGAACCCATGGCGCTAAAATGCTAACTCACTTCCGGGTTTTAGGACTCATTCCTGTGGCAGTCTATTTGTGTAGTTCCCTGTCTTATTGCAATATTTGCACACAGTTTTTGTCTTGTCTGTTATTAGATATTACTCACCTCTTTGATTTTCTGTCTTGGGGAAGCCAAAATGCTTCCACACATCCGATTTAAAAGACGGTGGTTCGTCCTCAATAATAATGAGGTAGAGGATGAGAGACCCCTGAAAGAATCACATTTATTTTTCTGCTAGCACAAACAAACATGTACTCAAAGGATGCAGAGAAATGCACCGATAAAAGAAGAAGCATTGAGAGCATGTCAGGTCACACATATGGTATAAAGGTGCAGGATAAGTCGATTAATCAATTAACTGTCACTATTGAATTAGCCCCTAGCTATTTTAAGTAAATTTTAGCCTAAAAAAACATACAATTGTATGATGTCAGTGTCACGTTGTAAGTATGTCATGTTTTTTTTTTACTCTTGGTTGGGTAAATATGCTGGCAAAAATAAGACATTCGAGTGCATCACATCAGGCTTAGAGAACAAGATGTACACTTTGCACTACTTTCTGAATTTATAGACAAAATAACCAATCGTTTAATCGAGAAAATGGTTGACAAATGTAATCAATAACTTCCATAATCTTTAGCTCTGTCCCATATGTGGTACATCCCCTTTATCGCTTGATGTGTAAGACAATGATGTACTTCTCAGAGCACCCTTTGTTAAAAGCTAAAGCTTACCTTTTACCTTTCCTTTAAAAAGAAAAAAAAAAGTCTTTAATATTCTAACATAAGTTTCTTCTGACTCACAATCACTGACTACCTCACAGAGAGACCACAGTACGTCAGACTGAAGGACTGCACATCTGACACTGTGGTCAGCAGCACCGGTGCGCCACAGGGGACTGTGCTCTCTCCTGTCTTGTTCACCCTGTATACCTCTGACTTCCAGTATAACTCCGAGCTCTGCCACTTGCAGAAATACTTGGATGACACTGCGATAGTTGGTTGTGTCAGGAAGGGACAGGAGGAGGAGTACAGGAGCCTGATTGAGGACTTTGTGACGTGGTGCAGTTCGAACCATCTGCAGCTGAACACCTCCAAGACCAAGGAGATGGTGGTGGACTTCAGAAGGAACAAGCCACATCTGCAACCTGTTTCCATTGGGGGGGTCGACGTGGAGGTGGTCAGGACCTACAAATATCTGGGGCTGCAGTTGGATGACAAACTGGACTGGTCACCAAACATGGACACTACCTGCAGGAAGGGACAGAGCCGTCTGTACTTCCTGAGAAGGCTGGGGTCCTTCAACATCTGCAAAAAGCTGCTGCAGATGTTTTACCAGTCTGTGGTAGCCAGTGTCCTCTTCTACGCTGTGGTGTGCTGGGGAGGATGCAGCAAGAAGAGGGATGCAGCACGGCTGGACAGACTGGTGAGGAAGGCTGGCTCTGTGGTGGGTACAGAGCTGGACTCTCTGGTGACGGTGGCAGAGAGAAGGACTTTGGACAAAATGCTCTCCATCATGGACAACACCCACCACCCTCTGCACAGCACCTTCACCAGGCAGAGGAGCATGTTCAGTGGCAGACTGCTGTCACAATCGTGCTCCACGGACAGACTTAAGAACTCTTTTGTCCCCCTGGCCATAAGACTGTATAACATCTCACCGTCACGGCAGGGATAAAGCACTCAGTGACTCCTGGACTCATTTTTTCATCTGTACTGCTGTCCTAAGAGTCAGCCTCTAGTTGGACACTTTAATGCTTATTTGACAATCACTTTAATGTTTGCACTGACTGTTTAATGACTGTTTAATGTCTGTTTTCACATATTTTTGCTTTTCACATTTGACAATCACTTTTATTTTTTGCACCTTTAATGTCTGCACTGACTGTTTAATATCTGTTTTCACACTTCTTGCACTACCCCCATCTTAAACACTACTGTACAACAACACAAACCTTCAGAAGGTCAACACTCTTCATCTCTTATGTACAGGTCTAATTACAGATGCTCTTTAACTGTTTATAGGTTTCTTTTAAATTGCACATATATTTCTATCCCTGCACACGTTTTGTACATTTCATTATATAAGTTGTATAGTTATATTTTTAATTGCACAGGTTTAATTTTAATTGTAATTTTTTATTCTTATATATGGGGGCTCCTTAAATCTTTGTTGTCGGGTAATATATGTATGGGAGGGGGGACAGCGGGTGTTTATGTAACAATTGCTATGTGTCTTGCATGTTTGTATACTGCTACTGGATGCCTTGAATTTCCCTCGGGATCAATAAAGTATCTATCTATCTATCTATCTATCTATCTATCTTCTAGAACAATGAGCATATTAAGTTTGACAGGTACATAGCCCCATCTCCTTCCTGGAAAAACCTCAAGTCTGCATTTATAAAGTTATATTAGAGGTATTACTTTCAAATGAGAATATGTCCTATAACATCAGATTATAAACACCTTCATATGCTGCATTCATGTCATTCTCCACAAAGGCAATACTTAATGTGTTTTTGCTCTCCCCCTTAAATCAAGAAATCACTCTTCAAAACAGATCAGATGTGCTCAGACAAATAAAAATAAATATATAAATGTCAGAAATCATTTATTATTCTTCAGGTAGCACAGATCACACAGTGTCCTGCATCAAAGCACTGTTTACTCAGGTTCAATGCTGGGCTGAGTTCAGATTACAAAACATCAGAAAAACATTCTTCAAAAGAAAGGAAACCGTGGCCACATAATATACTCACCCTATCCACTCTTGCATTTAATCACACACACATACTCGCACACATTTAATGTTTTAAATAATAACTTGTACATCTAAACAAAAAGTAAAATCAAAAGGCTTTTAACAATATTTTACACAGTTTCTGGATTTACAGAGGCGGATCCGATCCTCAAATCAGCATGTATTCCTGGCACATTCACATCTTAATGAAGGCAACAAAACAGTCCTCGTTATTATTCCAAGCACAGATCATATTTGAGAGTTTAATTTTCAGAAATTGTTTGTCGGTTAAACTTGAACCAATTAGATTCATTTTCCCACCAACGACAAGTATACAGTGAATCCAACCGTTTGTGAGGTGAGTTAATGTCAGATGCCACAGATGTTTTGTAAAATTGCATGTAAAACACCCAAATTCCTCTGATGAGACCTCCACGAAACCACTGACAGTCATTAGGGCTGTGATTTTGAGAGGATACATTAATGCGGTATTATCATTTTTCTGTATAAAATATGTGTTGCTTTACGCTTTAAAGATGTTTACGCCTCAAGAGATATTCAGATATTTACACAAAAGAATGCTTTTCTTCTTTAGAGACTAGTGTCTGTTGTCTGAAAACAATTTATTTATCTGAAAATACCTTTTGTTTTTTTGCTTACCAACAGGCAACGTTAGGTTTGAGGACAAACACATTCTTTGTAACCAATTAGGCAAAAAGACAGACATGATATTTGCAACTCATTCACCTGTGGGAAGCGAAAGATTAAAATAGGGAGAACATTTTTGTTTTTCAGATCACTTCATCATTTTACAAACATTGACATTTGACATTCCTAGTTTAATGTGATAAAGTGATTAAAAGTCTTCTATCTTCCTGAGAAAGTCGTGGGAGTAATGAGCATCTTTCCATTTCCCTTTTCCCTCCAGACAAGTGAATCTGGGAGACACGATGAAATTAAAACATTAGGTTTCATTGTCAGGTAGTTCTTGTTCCAAGTCTGTTTAGACAAATCAGCTTAGCATGATTCTGCTTCTGCTTACCTCCCATGATCCACAAGCTCTACCGCCCACCAAACAGGTGGATCTTGGCGAACGACACAGTCTCAACATAGTTCTTGTGTCCCTTCTCAAAGAGAACATAGATGAACTTCCGGTCCTCTGCAGAACCGCTGTCCAGTGATGTCATGCAAGAGTAACCACTTGGCCCCGCCCATATCTGCACAGCTTTATTCTCCCATGTTTTACCATCAGTCACAGACCAGCGTAAAGTCAGGTTGACTCCTGAGGGTAGACATGACATGAAGTTAAAACCCTCTTTCAGTGACTTTTTTTAACCACGGGCATGTTTCCCTGAAACGAAAGTAAGCATGTGCAGTGGTGGACAGATACACAGATTGCAGATATGGTGGCTGATACTAAAATACACCTGAATGGACTGGGAAACTATTTTGAACCAATAATAGTATGCAAATCTTTTCAGAAAGATGATTTGCTGGGAAAATAACTATTTGGAATGTGTTTTCTTTTTTTTTCTCTTCGTGCAGACCCTCTTTAGCTCAGCTGTGATGCCCTACATCATGCACTGTGCACTGCCAACAAGGACACGAGTATTGCAAACTCTGGGGTCAGAGACTATTGAGTATCTACTAAACAAACAACATGACATCAACAATTCACATTCACCCAAACCCTTTTCTGCATTATATGTTCTAAACAAACACGTTTTCTCATTGGCTAATTTCAGAACAAATACACAGTTAAACAGTCAATCTGTGATAGGCCTAAAGCAACATCAGCTATCCTTTACATCGGTCAGGTACAAGTTACTATAACACTAATATATAATGAAAAGAAACACCTCTATTGATCCCTGGAAACAAATACATAAACAGCTGGTAATAACAAAGAACAAGGCTAAGATATATTTAAATTCTGTTAGAAAAACGTGAGAAACACGTGCAGTAAAGGAGAGATTTGGACTCTTAATGTTTGCCATTCTTACTGTGTTGCTTGTTGGCGGGGTTGGTGAAGTAGAGCACTCCCTCTTTCTGCAGAGCTCCGGCCGCTACAGCGGGATCCACCAGCGTGTAGTCAAAGTACAGCTCTTCTACAGGCAGAGACAATCCTCCATCAAGGCTGCGAACCACCAGACGACACTGACAGTGATAGTTGTTCTGGTTCCGCACATTGATGACGATGCTGCCGTCTGTCATCTCAAACGGCTGCAGGGGGGCATGGAGGATGTTAAGCTTTAGATGACACATCGCTATCATTGCCGCAAAAGCATGTCAACAGTTCAGGTAAATTCAGTGTTTAGAAATACACATTTTACAGTTATATTGATTTTGTCCACTAGGTGGCAGTGACCTCCATAACAAGCCGACACACTACACTATAATGATTGTCCATTCACACATTCTGAGGATACAATACAACATTAGCATTCGTTTGGAGACGCTGTCTTGTTAAACTGAAGGAATATATTCAATGTTTAAAAATCTCAACTTGCTTTCTTTTAACACTCAAACATGTCACTCTGTAAATCTTTGCTGTGGAACATAAAAAAAGTCTTTCTGCAGCATGCTGAATCTCAGTTGACACCTACCCAATGGAAGTGGTTACTAGCATTAAAATGATTCAACTGTCTTTTCGCTGTCTGTCTTTTTCTTGTCCTATAGAGGCATCAATATTAGTTTCAGTCAGTTTCATTACCAGTTAAAAAACTCCTTAAAAAATGTTTTCTTCTATTAATTTGTAGAAACAAAACGTGCCAACTTCTACAGTTCAATAGAGACCTAAAACTCAACCAGAGCTGCAAAGCTGGGTGATAATTCTCAGTCAGAAATGTGATTCCTTGAGGGACTTTTCAGAATATGATGAATTTGCTGTTAAAATATGTCCAATTTGCAGAGAGGAAATGACACATCTATAGTATATGGGCATCAAAAAGAGGAAGAAAGATCATTTAGCTTTTCAGTCACTGTGATGATTGTAGACACCTAACACTGGATTACTTAGGGAAACAAATCAGTACTTTAATATTGGGAATTTTATTTGTTGCTTTTGTAAGAAGTTGTAACCATTTTTGGTAATATTTCATTGTTTGGTTTTCAAGCTAGGTTTGATTTTTACAAACAGCAGATAATGGCGTGTACCTGGCACTCGTCAGGGTTGAAGTCCTGCGCTTTCTTCTTCTGGTTATAAGGAATGCTTTTCAGCGCAGCACCGTTGTACCAATTTTTTCCGTGGTCATCGCTCAGGATGCAGAACACTCCGTCTCCCTCCAATGTGCCATGACCACACACCACTAACCTCCCCTTAGCTGGTTGGTAGCGCTTCTGTTAAACAAAGATGTGGACACACAATGAGGAAATGATGCAAAAAGAGACAACTTTTGTGCGAGTGTGAGCAAGAAAAACGAATGAAGAGGTTGCTTCAATTGATGAGAAACGAAGCAGATATCGCAAAGAGAGAGATGAGAGATGTATGACACAGAAAGGTTATTCATAAATCTCAATAGTTAGTTATGTGCCAGCAAAGTGATTAATATCTCATCATATGAACCATAATTATTATCCAGAGTGACTGATCTGCTGCAGGACAACAGAAGGTTTAGTGTCCCAAAAAGTGGACAAACACAAACAATAACTGGACAGATGCTCTGCTCAGACTGTGCATGATAACAAGCCACTCATTTGCACAATTAAAACTCCCCTTAATTACATAATGATTCTGTTGACTCTTCTGCAAACCTATCAAATCCCACACAGTCAGTTTTTAATGCAGCTAACATGCAGGTTTACAAGGAGCCCAAATCTGGGAAAGCTAATCTGAACTAGGGTTGCAAAATTCCGGGAATTCTCAAAGTTGGAAACTTTCCATGGGAATTAACGGGAATTTATGGGAATTAACGGGAATTTATGGGAATAAACAGGAATAAACCGGGAATTTACAAAATTGAGTGTTGGCCCTTAACTGGGAACTTAAATATAGTTGGGCTTAAACAACCAGTTTTCATGCAAGTACACTTGCATATCTATGCTATTCCTCAATCACATGCACATAGCACACTGCTTACTGCAGGGCTATTGAGGCCACGCCCCCTACATGCACTGTGCATTCCTCCATCACATGCACAGATGATTTCTAGAACCACAAAAGCACAAGACTATTGAAGCCACACATTTTAGCCTGTGGACTACATAAAGGGAAGTAAGTGTTGATGATATTATGGGGTAATATATTTTAAAAATGTGATGTAAATCTGTTGAAATGTTTTTTTAATTGTATTATTTTGCATGGATTTTTGTTTAGGACAAAACAAAATGTTTATATTTATGCTTGGATATGTTACAGTTCGATTAAATTAACCCTTTCCAGTTAATTCCCATAAATTCCCATTAATTCCCATAATTGGGGCGGCAGTAGCTCAGTCCGTTGGAGCTTGGGTTGGGAACCGGAGGGTCGCCGGTTCAAGTCCCGATGCGGACCAAAATATGGGAGTTGGTCTGGTAGCTGGAGTAGTGCCAGGCCACCTCTCGAGCACTGATGAGGTGCCCTTGAGCAAGGCACCAAACCCCCACCAGCTCAGGGGGCGCCTCCCGTGGGGGCTGCCACCGCACTCTGACATCTCTTCATTAATGCATGTCCGCAGGTCTCGTTGTGCATGTATGTGATTCAGGCCTGTGTGTGTGAGAAGCATGTCTCTAAAATAACAGACAGAGTTTCCCCCTTGGGGATTAATAAAGTATATAAAAAAAATAAAAAAATAAAAATAAATTCCCATAATTCCCATAAATTCCCATAATTCCCATGGAAAGTTTCCGATTTGGAATATTTCCAAAATTCCGAAGCTTAACTTCCCATGGAAACCAATGCAAATAACAGGCGTTCTCATTTTGATTAAGTAATGGGATTTATACAAACAATGTTGAGTTTGAATCATGGCATTATTATATTGTACAGGTTGTACGTAGCCTTGTGACACAACCCTAAGATTAATACTTATATAATAACATAGATCACAAGGGGAACAGATGAGAAACCAACACTAGTTTCACAGACACAGAATATTTCACTTCTTTAATTTTGGAAAGAAAAATATCCCTAAAAACTTCCTCTTTCATTTAAGTCCAGAAAAAGAAATCTGCATTTTTATTAAAGATCAGCCAGTTTGAACACTAAATAATATCTAATGCCAACTGTAGTATAATAATTGACTTGGTAGAGATTCTCTGTCATAAAATCAAAGTTTAGACTAGCGGAGGTTTTTCTGAACGCATTTTTACTCGGCCTTGTCTCAGTCTCAGACTGGGGGGACTCCGGATTTTAAATCAAGACCGGTAAAGCCCTTTATTGACAGCTTATTTTTTAAATTACTTCAATTAATACATGATTAGTTTTTTATCCCCTGGTTACATCCAGAAACTTCCCTGTGCTACGGTCTAAGTCTCAGCTCATGACTTCCCAGAATTCAGTTTGTTTTTCATCCTCTCACCTGGATTCCGAAGCCCGGCCCGGGAGCAAAGCTTTTGACGCCGAGCTGGACAGAGAGGTTTCTGGGCTGGCCCCAGCTGAGGCCGTCATCCCTGCTCTCCACCATCATGGTGCTGGCCGGGTGGCAGTGGTAGAGGTGGAAGCAGATGGAGTAGACCAGGATCACCGAGCCCACTTCCTCGTCCACCACCACCGAGCCCAGGTTCAGGCCGTCCGGCGACACTCCATCATCCACAATAAAAGTGGTGGGGGACCAGGTGGATCCTGCAAGTAGGAGGAGAGGATTCGAACACACACTCTCATTACTTGTACACCACTTCCAATCATTGTGCACCAGTCTTACACACATCACATTAGTTCTTCTCCAAACTCTGTCTTCTGATGCTTATTGAGCACATCCTCCTGTTAGATAATCCATTTCTTTCATGGTACTCATGCCCACATATGTCTAATATAATAGTAGAGTTTCTGTCATCACACAGTATATCTGATGGTGTATACATTTGTGTCAAAGTTCAGAGATCCACTCTTGTATTAACCTTTCAGTGATGACACTAAAATATCCCTTTCATTTCATGTGAAGGTATTTGTACATTAGTTCAGGATTTCATACTCTGGCGCAGAAGAAAACTTTTTTTGTCTTAGTTTAAAAACCACAAACACATCATAGTCAAAGTACAAATAAAGGTTGATCATTTCTCTTTCCCATCTTTAGTACATGTAAGAAATAACTGTAATAACTCCTGTTTGGGTCCTTTAACCCATTTTATGCTCAGATATTCTCTTGATGACAGCTTTAATTGTAACATTTCTAGCTGCAGTCCGAAGGTAACTAACAGAGCGACATGGAGCCAGTAAAACATCCATATGAAATATAATTCAAGTGATTAGTACGTGTATCGTTTTTCATTTAATAATCACAACTACAAGGCTCCGGTGCTTTATCTGTCTCTGTTGGAGGGTTAGTCAGATTGGTCTGTGTGCTAATCTATTATCTCAAACTAAACCTGCTCCGGAGCTGGTTAGGTGTTCAGCTTAAGGTACCATGGTTAGGTTCACCCCGGTAAGAAGTGATCCACTTTTATAGTAGGCCGACTGATAACCCAGAGTTAACCCTTTAGTTACCTCCATAACCGCCAATCCTGCTTTTTAGTGGCCTACACCCCCCAGATGACATTATTTACTACTTCCCTGCAACTAATTAACCTGCTTATTGAAATATTAATTTACTTTCGTGAGATAAACTGAGGATTTAAAGCAAGTTATGGGCTTTTTATGTGTTGTTGTTAGAATTTTTTGTTTCAAGATTAACCCTCACTGTTTTGCTAATTTAAAGGATGATTGAGAGATCACCAAAATGACTGAGTAAAAGTGACATAAGGAGATTTTCAAGTCAGTTTAGTTCCTCTGTATTCTTAAATAAATGTTTGTAGTCCCATATTTCCCGTATCGCAGTTTCTGAATCGTGAACTCAGCGGTTCAGTCTTGACTTTGTAAAGAGCATGATGGTTGAAGACATTTTTCACAACATCCTCTTCCTCTGTGAGTAAACTGCATCCCCTCATGAGGGCCTGAAGATGTAGCTGAGAGCTCGAAAAAATTAATAACTTTATAAAAATGTAAAAAAACCCAAAAAAAAACCATAGATAAAAGATTAGTTCATGATCAGCAAACCCTGGTTAAGTTATTTGTGAGTGTGTGTTTGTTTACAGACGGTGTGTTATCACGCATGTTTGTCTGTTTCTGATTGGGCGACCGTGCTCCGGTGGTCGTACCTTTGTCTGTGGATCGCCGCATAGCGATGAACTTTGCTCCAAGATCGCTGTACGAGGACTTCCTGGCCTCTGTGAAGGCCAACAAGCTCCCCTTAGGGGTGAAGCTGAGCACTGGGATCCTGTAGGTGTTAACCTCCCCCTGAGCCCCACTCACCCACAGCAGCTGCTCCTCATACAGCAGAGGATCAATCTGTAACACACAGAGACAAGAAGACATAGAACAGACTGAGTAATAAGGTAAAGGAGAGGTTGTAATGTGCTGGCAAACCAGTTAGAGCAGGGTTTCAATTGTACCTGAATCAGGTGACAGGTAAGACAAGCATGTGATCTCCACATTAGGAAGCATATTTAAACAATTATTTTAAGCAGTGTTATAGTTAAGAACATCTCAATTACAGATACACAATTAGTTTCTCTTATAAACAATTATGATCTGGTATGCACAGAATAAATAAAAACACATTAAAAAAGCTGTGTTGAGCTAAAATGAAGTAAACAAAAAGGTCTGTTTAAATCAAGCTCGGTTATCAATTTAACCACCTCTACTGAAACACTAACAGCTTAAACCACATGTGCACTCAAACCAGCGCTGCTGTATGGTATTGTAAGATTTATTTTGGATATTTTTGTTACTGTACCTCTTTGGGGCTAATCAAACAAACACAGGAGGAAAGCACTGCGGAGAGAAGGAGCGACAGAGCAACGAGCCGGCTTGTTGTTTCCATGTCAGAGCCGCGTCATCAAACTCTCTGCTCTTAAAAGGTTGGACGAGAAGTCGTTTTAAAAATGAATCTTTAAATGCAGCAAAAGAGATAAACCCGGAAGCGTTGTCTTCAGCTCATCCGCACGGAGAGGTCCAACTACTCTGCACCTCACTGTGTGGGTCATATGACCTGAGTAGGTGGTCACATGACTTCAGCACCCACCAAAATAAAAGTTACATATCGACTAGTCTATGAGCGGAATAAAGATTCAGATCTTTCTTGTAATAAAACAAAATATATATTCTTATATTACTGTCCTATCTTTTCTATCTAACAGCATTATTGTTCTTTTAAATTAGGTCGTCAGATGTGACTGCTATTAAGTGCAGTTTTTATGAAAAGTGGAAGAAATGGAAACCAAGCAATCTGATTGGACAAGAGACATGGGGCTTTTCACAATATTATCACATTCTCCTCATTCAGTTCTGAATCCGTTTGATTCACACTGTCACTACAGGTGACTGCGTCTTAATTAAATAGTTGACCTCACACAGCTTCCCAGTGATGTAAACTTTTTGGATGATGCATTTTGATAAAAAATTGCTTTTTTTTTTTGCATATTGATATCCATCAAGTAGCATACCATACCGTGGCCCTGTAGGTCAACTGTAAAATTGGTGCAAATATATTTCACTTGCTGCAAAATACATATCACTTGTTGCAAATATAGTAGCCTATTTCACCCGCTACAAATATATTTCACTTGTTGCAAAATATATTTCACAAACCGGAAAGGGTATGCCCATACTACTTCTTTGTGAGTACAAACGGTACAAACATGTGACTCTCCTGCTTTTCTGTCTCCGGTGGATCGTCTCCGGTGCTGGTTTCGTAGACAGGCTTCGGGTGTTTATCGTTGACAGGAGAGATTTAGTGTGGGAAGACAGGATGCCTTAAAGTCAATTTTCCAAATAATTGGATACTTGTTGTGCAACCAGAATTGTTTGTTACTCCAGTCCAGGACTTTGAGCACCTCGAGCATGTAGCACCCATAGACTGTAAATAATACGGTAGCACCCTACTGCTTAGTTGTTGATAGTTTGGAGTAAAAGGCAAACACTTGTGTTCACCTGCATATGCCGTCTTGTTCAGAAACCGTTCACGTGTCGCGATGATGCGTGATGTTGTTATGAGCAAACAGGGAGCGAGTAGCAATTAACCTTTTATTAGACACCTGCAGCGGTCTCAGCTGATCAGATACGATCTGTGCGGTGCTCATGTCAGCAGGACGGCAGCGCTATAACTTCATTTACAGGTGAAATCTCCTGAGTGACTGTATACTGACAGGATCACAATCTAATGTTAAGAAAGGAAACGTGTTTTCTACACATCCCAAACGTACCACACGAGGTCCATAAAGTGAAATATGCATGGGCGTCGCCACCATATAACCAGGGGGGGTCGAGTCCCCCTCACCTTTTCAAAACAGTCGTTTGGACCCCTCCACATTTGCCATAAGAAACATTAGTGCAGGACAGGTCTATTTGTCCAGCGCTCTTTCCATTGCTTCCTGATCAAATCCGTTCCACTTTATCGGTAAGAGAATACCCTCATTAATAGAAATCCACTCCTTGTTTTCCTCCACACACACCCGCAGCACGCACTCACAGTCACATGTAGGCTACCTAAGCAAGCCTCTGTAGAGTTTGATCAACGAGATAACGTCAGCTTTTGCTGAAAATGCGTTCTTGTTTAGATATTTAGCCTGTATGTTAGCGTCAGGTCATGTTAGATTGTTGTTCATTTCAACAAAGCAATGAAAGGCACTGACAAGCCCAGGTAGCCTACACATTTTCTTAACGCCTCCCGTTTTAAAAGTTCCACTCGAGATTCTGTTATTTAGTGGAGTTCAGCACAGCTTTAGCAGCAAGCAGCTGTACATTAACATTTTTAAAATTAAGCCATTAGAAGCTTCAGTTTGAATGCATTTACAAGAGAGGTGTACGGACAGTGAACCTTATCGCTCCCTCTCTCTCTCTTTCTCTGAAGCTGATGTGATTCTGCTCTCTTTTGCTGCGTCTCATTTCTCCGCAGGAGCCGAGAGGGATTTTTAAACGCGAGTTTTGCTATGCTGAAAGAGGGCTCTTATTATATAGAGACTCTGGTTGCATGGAGCATGCACGGAGCCTGCTCGGAGCGCACGCCTGCACTCTCTTACGCGCTCTCTGCCTGTCTCTCTCTCTCTCTCTCTCTCTCTCTCGCGCACGCAGCAATTTTATGAATAAATGAAAAATTAAATAAAAAAAACGTCGGAAATATACTTGGGTAATGCACAGGCCTTATGCGATGTATTTATTTTCCATAATTTAGTTTTTTCTAATTTACTTTCTGATTTTTGAAATCCTCCTCTTTTGCTCTCGTGATATACAGAATAAAGTGCCAAAAAGAGTCGTCAGTGTCCAGTCTTCCACTTGCACCAGAACATAATGCAGTGTAGTCAGTGACGCGCCAGCTATAAGGAAACACAATGAAGGAGGGAGACAAGTAACCTATGTTAGAATGCACCAGAATGTGGGAAATTGCATCTACTTCAGTCAAAATTTTCTGGGGGAGGACCCCCAGACCCCCCGGCAAAACCTGTCCCCCCCACATTTTAAATGCTGCCGACGCCCTTGGAAATATGTATAATATATAATCATATTTGCTGCACTATTACTGCACACAAAGCTTTACAGTTTGTGTAAACAGCTTCTCTCATCTTTAAAGGTTAAGAAGACCTTCATACAGCGATACAAATCAATGAATTAACTAGATGACAAGCACATCTTATTATAGTAATGTAATGATCATATGGCTCTGGGCTTTAACAATATCACATCCTTAAATAGGTACAGTATAAATATTAAGACTCAAAGAGTTAAAGATAGCCTAAGCTTGGAGCAATTATAAATTAATATAATTGATGAGCTTAAGTGGAGAAGTGAAGCCTATATTAGAATAGCTCAGAGACTCAGCTTTTGGGGACTCAGATTCTACTTTGATGAGTCGGACTCGAAACTTTGTCTTCAACAAAGTTAAACCAACAACATAACCAGGTTGCTTTTGTTTTGTGTGGATGACTTTGGCTCGGGCGTAATTGTAGCAGATAATCCCAACTATCAACAACTAAGCAGTAGGGTGCTACATGCTCGAGGTGCTCCAAGTCCTCGACTGGAGTACTAAACAATTCTGGTTGCACAACAAGTATCCAATTATTTGGAAAATTGACTTTAAGGCATCCTGTCTTCCCACACTAAAAAACTCTCCTGTCAATGGTCAACACCCGAAGCCGGTCTAAGAAACTAGCATCGTAGACGACACACCAGAGAGAGTAAAGCAGGAGAGTCATGTTTGTACTCACATGACTTCAGTCCAATCACAAACAAGTAGTATGGGCATACCCTTTCCAGTTTGTGAAATATATTTCGCATCAGGTGAAATATATTGGCAGCAGGTGAAATATTTAGACAGTTGACCTTCAGGGCCACCGTAGTTTTTCCTTGTTTGCAGTTTATTTGGCGTCCATTTTTTGCCTACCCCTTGTGTTGGAGTTGGTTTGGCCAAACCACTATATAAGTTCCCCTTTTGTCTCATTGTGTTACATCTGTTTTTTGAGTTGATACCTTAGTTTTCATCTTGTTGATTTAAAGCTATATTAAGTTTGTCACGGGGCAACCCTGTGCCCTCTAAAGTAATACACACACATGTATGTGCTAATGTTAAAACAGGCACTCTTGTAGTAACATCAAGCCGGCTGAGAGGCCTGTGTTAATGTTAGCTTAGCATGACTAGCAACAAGTAGGCCTACTTTGTGTGAATGACTTCTGATAAATCTTAAGAAAAACTCATGACAAATGACTTCAAACATTGTATTTTTAAGCAAAAGAAAACACACATCGACTATTTTTACATAAAAATATTTTATTCATTGTCACACATCAAATATATCTTGTTAGTCACCTGTTGCTCCACAGCCTTGCCTGCACTCCTCTTTGTCAACCAGGAAGTGTCAAACAGAGCTGAAGCCTGCCTTGGGTTTATATGGGGGTGTGTCAAGTGGAAGGTGCCATGTTTGGTAGAAGTGGAGGGGTGTTTAGGTTGTTGAGATTAAAAATGTTATTTAAAGGACTGTTTAAGTATTTACTTAACTGAAATTTATTTTGATATGCTTTTAGCCTTATTGCAGATAGTATGTGTTGTTTGTAGAACAGGTAAAACTCACCTGAGAGTAAATTGATTTCCAACCCCTTTTGGTAGGTGCCAGCTCCTATATAAGAGGAGGCCAGAGGGCTTCTTAGGTAGTTGGAGGTTGGAGTTGGAGTGGCACAGAGCTGGAGAGTTTCAACAACTTATCAAAGAGTGTACAGTGCTGCAAGGGCCCAGACAGGCATTGTTTAGAGCTCAGTCTCTTCTTTTGTTTGTCACTTTTTGCATTTTGTTATTTTTTCTTGAAAGTATTATTTTTTATTTTTACATTTTTCTCCAGGCCTGCGCTGAACATATTACTGCACTTGATTTTATTTCACTGTAAATGAATTCACTTTGACTGCATTTTTAAATTTTACATCATTTTGGGGCCTAAGCCACTAGGCCATCCTTACAAAGTTGACCTCTTTTATAGGCCTATTTCTTATAATTTGATTTGTTAACTTGGTTTTCCAATTTTAGGTAAAATAAAAACACACCTTTTCTTCAAACTTACTCCTGTGTCTAATGCCTTACTGCTAACAATTGGTAGCAGTGGTGGGATCATTCAGTGAAAGACACAGGATTTTTTTTTTCTCTTCAACTTTTTTTTTTTTTTTGTTTTCTACCCTGTTACCCCTGAAAAGAAGACAAATGCATCATGGCAGGAAAAGTGGAAGGAACAAAGGAGGGCCTATCGGCCCAGTGAATACCAGGAAAGGCAAGCCAGCAATGAAGAGGAAGACAATGGAGCTTCTGGGACTGTAGGAAGCACTGAGGGTGAAGATAAGGAGCCAACTCTGTCAGACCTGATGTCCATTCTCCAGGCCCACATGGGTCAGCAAGACGCCCGGGAGGCTAAGCATAATGAGCTAACTGCAAGGCAAGAACAGCGCTTTAAAGCACTTCAACATCAGTTTCAGCTTCTGCAGTTAGAAGTTCAGGCCAGAACAACTCCAGTACCTGATCCTCAGTTTTCAGACTCTGACCCATCAAATGTGGAGGCTCCATTGACTGCCATGCACTATCCTTCTGCCCAAGGTGAGGCCTCTGCAGGTCCTTTTCACTCACACTATGAGCCTAGGTTGAATATATTGTCTTGTAATGACGACATTGAACACTTCCTAGTAATTATGAAAGAGTAAAGTCTGCCATTCTTGCTAAATAAATATGACATTTATCCTGAGACTTACAGGCAAAGATTCCGCTCCCTGGATGTCGACCCTGATGAGAGCCCTAAAGAGTTGTATGTGAGGTTCAAGGAGCTCTTTGGGAAATGGATCCAGCCAAAAAGTAAAAGCATCCAAATTTCACGAGGAAGAAGTGTTTGATTATATGATTAATGTATTGCACAGTCTTTTACACATGCGTTTATATGTTTGGTTTTATTCATGTTGTGATTTTTATGATTTGGTTTTATTGATTGCCGTTGTTATGTTTTTATTAATACTCTTGGTTTTAGAATGAGTTAACTTTCTGCCTTGGTGTGACTAATGACAGATTACCTGCACCTGTGTAGCTTTGTTTGCTTTGATGGACAGTTTTTCTGCTCAATGAGGAGCCAGAACAGAGCCGCCTTGTCCCGCCAAGGGGAGGGACAAAAACATAGAAACTCGGAGGAAAAAGAGGAAGTGGGCTTGTGAGGAGGGAGACCAGAGGGGAACACCAGAGGTTAAGGGAACGAAAGAGCGGTCCACGGAAATGGGAGAGCAGAACATGAGAGTGAAGCAACGGCGCACAAGGACAGAAGGACATGCTGTTAGAGACCCAGAGACACAAGCCGGAGAGCCAGCCCCCACCGAAGAGAAGAGAGAGTGTTATGCAACTTTAAGCAAGACATTTTAGGACAATTTTATGTTTTATTTCTTTTAAGTTGGTTTTAATTTGGTGCAGTTTAAGGACAACCTAGCTCATAAATAAATCTGTTTTGCACCAGCACATCATTGTTTTAAGTCTCTTGATTACTGTCAGCGCTGCTCTGACCCCAATAATTCAAACAAACCCTATTTATATTCAATTTGTTGTTCTTTTGAAATTACCACATTCCATCCCGTTTACAGTACCTTACACAAGAAGTAAGTGAAATGATCATCTTTGTACAATACTTGAGAATGTTGTCCCCTGAGCTTCAGGTATGGATCAAGGAGCATGACCCAGATTCAGCAACAGAGGCTGCCAAGCTGACCGATGTCTTTGTGGCGGCACGGAAAAAGGGTCAACCATGGAGTTACAATGCATGGAGGACGACAAAGGACAGCCACAAACCAGCCCAACAGTTCCAACAGGGGGCAGCAACCAGTGCAGGTAAGTCTCCCATGTGGGAGGGCCAGCCAGCTAGCAGGCCAACAAAACCCTCTAGCAAAAAGCTAATTTGTTATCTATGTGGACTTGAAGGCCATACTAAACCCATGTACCTGAAAAACTCGGCTAAGATGACACAAATGTGCTTTGTATCACATCCTCACACGTGATACAAAAATGACTGTTCTATTAAAATGCATAACATTTAAGTTAATGTAACCACACTTAGGGCCTTGCTCGACTCTAGGAGTGATCAGACACTGGTACACAGGAAGCTTGTACCACCCAACATTGACAGTGAAACCATCCCTATCTGTTGTGTTCATGGAGACCAGAAGCCTTATCCAACATCTGACATGTACATTAAGGTAGAAGGTCAAACTTTCCTTTTGAACATTCGGGTTGCTGATAATCTGCCTTTTGAAGCTGTTCTGGGAAGAATATAAGTGATATGCAGAAACTGTTCCATCTTTAGTCTCTCTTTTCCAGAAAGAGAAGGAGCCGGAAGCTGAGTTGGACATCATAAGTGATGAGTATATCCTGCAAAATGGCATTCTCTATAGTCAACAAGAGTCAGCGTTGCTGCTAGTGGTTCCCAAAGCAGTTAGAAACACCATGCTTGCCTTGGGGCACTCAGTTCCCTGGGCTGGCCACCTGGGCAAAAACAAAAACACGGCTTGCATTAAAAGCCATTTCCACTAGCCTGCGTAGAGATGTTGCTAAGTTTTGTAAAAATTGCCCTCAGTGCCAAATAATATCTGTTAAAACACCCCCAGAGCTCCACTTCAGCCACTATCTATTATTGGCACCCCATTTATGCGCCTTGGGATGGACATTGTTGGACCTGTAGAGAGAAGCAAAGCAGGAAACCGTTAAATGCTGGTTATAACAGACTATTCTACCAAGTATCCAGAAGTCTTTCCACTAAAATCCATAAAGGCAAAAGCAGTTGCTTCCTGTTTGGTACAGTTCTTTTCAAGGGTGGGCTTCCCTTGTGAAATATTAACTGATCAGGGAACTAACTTTATGTCTACTCTGCTGAAACGGGTGTACCAGTTACTTGGTATCAGGAGACTCAGGACCACACCATATCATCCTTAAAACTGATGGGCAAACAGAGCACTTTAACCAGACCCTGAAACAGATGCTCCAGAAGTTTGTAAACAACACTGGTACAGACTGGGATCACTGGCTGCCCTACAACCTCTTTGCATACAGAGAAGTACCACAATCCTTCACTAGTTTCTATCCTTTTGAACTTTTGTATGGACATGAAGTTGGGGGCCCGTAGGCATTGTTGAGAGAGATCTGGAAGGGAGGCAAGGGGAGGGTGGGATCTGTTAACGTTGTATCCTATGTCATCCAGATGAGAGAGCGGCTGGAGAAAATAGATGAGCTGGCCTAATCGCACATGGCGGACGCCCAGTAGCAACAGAAGTCCTGCGACAAGTCAGCCAGGCAGAGATCCTTCAACCCAGGACAAAAAGTGCTGGTGCTCCTACCTAGTGATAGAAGTGATGCTAATAAGAAGTGTGCTGGATGAAGAAGTGGATGAGCAATACTTACCTCTCTAGGGACCTGGTAGACCATGATCTCAGACGGCCAACGGCTTCAGGTGAGATCTATCTGTAATTCAGAAGTATTCCAGGAGAATCCTGGGAGAACAAATATTGTTGAACATGAAATTGTTGTTAGAGAAGGTGAGAAGATTAAGTTACAGGATCCCTCAGCACCTGCTGGCCTCACTGAGGAGGGAGGTTGACCTGATGCTGTCCCTGGGGATCATCAAGGCTTCAAAGAGCGATTGGTGTAACCCAGTGGTGCTCGTACCAAAGAAGGATGGAAGCATAAGGTTCTGCATTGATTTCAGGTACCTGAATTCAGTTTCTCAATTTGATTTCATCTTGTTGATTTAAATTTATATTAAATTGATCTCTTTTATAGGCCTAGTTCTTATAATTTGGTTTTTAAACTTGGTTTTCTATTTTTGGGTAAAATAAAAACCCACCTTTTCTTTAAACTTACTCCTGTGTCTCGTGCCTTACTGCTTGGTCCGCAACAGTCCCGCACAAGAGAATCCTTCTCATCAGGGTAAGAGTGTTTATAAGGCACACAACAAGTGAAGGCCTGTGTCTGGCCCTGAAATGTTTGTCTGATTTCACCTATGGCTTCGATGATGTCACCAGTTGTCATAATCCCAATGGATTTCATTACCTACATTAACATGTGAGTTCTTCTTTTTTAGGCTTTAGAGAAACCATCCAGTGGCGACAAACCGAACCGCTATCTCCTCACACAGAAAGACGAGGGATCTGAAGGTACACTTTTGATATGATTCTAAGAAAACTCTGTACCAATGCAATGTAACACGGGGGAGTTAAGAATCTGATCCGTCTGTGTTTCAGGATTATTCTCTGAATCGTTGCTCTGCACGGTTTTGTTGCTGTGACGTAATGATAATGTGTTATTTTTTGTCAACAGGGATATACAATGTGTTTCTACTCATAAGGGCGGGTTTCTCCACATTTCAAACCTTGCATTGGCAAAGATCGAGACGGGTCTCAAAGAGAATTTTGATATTTATCGTAGCCTCATTGTTGACCAAATGAAACATTAAATCCTCTTTTTCTCATGGCAGCCGTAGAAATAATGGATGTAGGCTCTTTAAAAGAGGTTAGTTGAGACCCTCTTTTGTTAGTGCTAATTTTTATTTTCTAATTAGAAGAATTTTAATTCCACCTCTCCACACACTCAGCTCCAGTCTCAAATCAAGATAGACTTCTGCTCAGCCAAGGATTACCACGACGAGGGCTGCAGTAAAGTGATGTTCAGTCTGGGCCATGAAATCTCGTGTCTTTTACTGCCTGTAATTATGATACATTGGGTAAAAGTGAGTTACTGTGTTATTAGTGCATGTTGTGTGTGTATTTCAGCCTATGTGTGTGTAACATGTTTCAGTAATGAAGTAATTTCCCCCTGTGGGATTAATAAAGGATTTCTTCTTCTTAGAATGATTGTCTCTGATAAGCATATTATATACTGTTTATATATTCCTCAAATCAACACATGTAAGCCAAATTAATGTGTATGCCAACTGAAAGTAAAAAAAACATTTTTTGATAAAGGAGGTGTGCAACATTTTACACATAAATACAGCAGAAATCAAGTGTCTTTAAATGTTTCTTAGTCATGACGTAAGTGTGTTTAGATCACAGTCATTGTGTGTCAATTTATGTTCAATGTGAAGCTATGAGTCAACAGAGTGTGCTAACATTAGCCTGCTAACACAACAATGCAGACCACGGGCAATTGCTGCTCGATCAAAGGACAATTTTGTCCGCCACTTGCTCTAAATGGTGCTTAATTACAGTGCGTTCTAATTGATAACTCCTTCGTGTGGAAAGGGAAAATTCAGCTCAAATCTGTACTGTACTTGTAAACGACAGCTGACTGAAATTAAGCCATCGCTGACAGAGTGAGCGAGACGCATCTTGGCCTGATGAGGGTCCATCATCCAGTGAGTCAGAACTTTCTTTATCACCCGGTGAAGAGAATAGTGTTACAAAAATCTACACCAAGACATACAGGATGGTTTTCAATCTGTCCAACATTTCTAAGAAAGATTTTACTTAAAAGCATACATTTCAATCAATTTACCGTAATTTCAGGAAGAATGTGTGACTTTTTGTTTGGGGACACCTCGGCTATTCTGCAGCCTCTGATCTCCTCCAGAGACACACCTCAAACCCCCTCTCCCTTTCTATGTTTGCTTTAAAGGAGTGAAGATGGTGGTGGTGGAAAATCTCCTGTATGTTCCTGAACAACACCCTGACAGTGAGGTGAGTTCTGTGCTCTCACTTGAAGCTGTGATACAAATCTGGACAAGTAAATAAGCCTTTTTTTGTTGTCTTTTCTTCTTCTTAAGGATACCCTGAGGCTTTTGGACCTTCATTTACTTGTCATGATTCACTGTTTGCCTGATCTGGTCGTTCATGACTTTGAACTACCACAGAGTGCTGCTCTGCCTCTATGGTGCATGTATCAGTGTTTTAAAACATACTACAGCTGTGATTTATACAGAGGAATGCGACTCGAATAATGATAAAATATCTCTTTCACAGCCAAGACCAAAGCAGCATGAAGATGACGAGGCTGTTCTGAACTCAACATAAAGCTTTATGATTTTTCAGATCAACTCACTGCAAATACAATTCCTGCCTTCGATGTCCTCATACTCTCTGGATGTGTCTTCAGTCTCCTGTCTCGTCCAGACAAAAATAAACATGGTAAACAATCAACACTTATTATAGTGCTAAACGGATCTTGCATGCATTAAATAAATACATGTCTGCACATTTAAGTAACATATTTTACTCTTTCTGATTTCAGGATACCATTTATTTAGTTGACGGCATTTGGGAGAACCCAGAAAGGTAGGATATGTTTTATTTTTGGTGTGCTGCTCAATAAGGATGAAAAATCAAGAAAGACACACATCCCTCAGTGGGTGCGTGATCCAAATAAAAAAAAGAATAGGTA
This sequence comes from Tautogolabrus adspersus, assembly GCA_020745685.1. Classification (NCBI taxonomy): domain Eukaryota; kingdom Metazoa; phylum Chordata; class Actinopteri; order Labriformes; family Labridae; genus Tautogolabrus; species Tautogolabrus adspersus. The sequence continues at coordinate 21,736,138 of CM036550.1, forward strand.
AGGAAAGCAAAACAAGATCTGCACACCAAGAAGCTCCCGTTTGAAGGATTTATTAAGTTATGTTACGTTTTGCTTTCCTTACCTGCTCAATTACTGCTAAAGAATGTGATAAAAGTTTTAAAATAGTAGGCGCTCTTTGTTTTTCTTTTGTTTCTCAACAAATAGTCGAGGAGAGCTGATTTCCTCTGTTGTCGTCAGATGCTTTACAGAGGATTTGCACGAGAACAGGTACTTAACTTCATTTGGATGCATTTCTCTTTCTTCCATTTTTTAAAATATATTTGTATTATTTTGACTTGGTGGACTTCTCTTTCTCACAGACTTAGCAGACTTCTTCACAAACATGTTTCACCAGTGGAGCAAGCAAAAGACGGAGAGGATGGACTTTTCTAATAACTGGGGGGGTTTGTTGACAGACCAGTATATATATATGTATACACCTGTATATACATGTGTATCCCGTTTTGCGTTCTTTTTAAATGCAAAAGCATTGTTCAACTGTTTTTGTTCTATTTAATTTAATAATATATAAAAAAGGAGAAAAAAATCAAAATAAAGTTTCAATAAATATAAATCCTAAAATCTCTTTCTTCCCAGAATCACACATCAATACATATTTTATTACAGTGTACAATAAGGTTGAGATAGACAGGCGGACAGTCAGTCAGACACTTAACTCTAAATACAGCTCAAATGTAATGGCAAAACTTTTCAGCCTCTTCAAATGTGTTTGTAAAGAAGTCTGCACAGTCTGTATGTAAACATGTTGAGTGAGAAAGCATTGCTTGTCCTTATCAAAAATTGTTACTGCTTGTGATAAATTCTGACTATTGCGATGTTTGTTGCAAATCCTTTTATCAGGATAACGATGAAACTGCAGTTACCTATGTTTTAATTTTGTTCTTTTTAAGGAGGATAATTATGGTTCTCCGGGAGGCGTGAGGTAGATTTCTTCTGTTGTCGTGAGAGGCTCCAGAGAGACTTTGCATGAGAACAGGTACTTAACTTTATTTGGATGCATTTCTTTCTTCCCTTTTTTTAAAATATATTTACTTTGCAAGGCTATCATACATGTCACAATAAAAGGATTAAATGAAAAATACAAAATGCTTCTATTATTTTCAGTGTTTCGTCAACGGTTGCATTCCCACTAACATTCAAGAGGTAGGCCTTCTTTAGGATATTTTATTTTACTTGTTTCTATTTAACAGTTTAGATATTATGCCCAGTTGGAAGTGTATTCACTTGTGCTTGTGAACACACACTTTTCCAACTGGGCATAATATCTGAACTGTTAAGAAGAAACAAGTAAAATAAAATGTGTTAGTATAAATATTTCAAAAGGAATTTTTTTTTTTCATTTTTCCCTTTAAACCGGTAGTCGGAAAGAGGGAAAGAGGGAAAGAGGGAAAGAGGGAAAGAGGGAAAGAGGGAAAGAGGGAAAGAGGGAAAGAGGGAAAGAGGGAAAGAGGGAAAGAGGGAAAGAGGGAAAGAGGGAAAGAGGGAAAGAGGGAAAGAGGGAAAGAGGGAAAGAGGGAAAGAGGGAAAGAGGGAAAGAGGGAAAGAGGGAAAGAGGGAAAGAGGGAAAGAGGGAAAGAGGGAAAGAGGGAAAGAGGGAAAGAGGGAAAGAGGGAAAGAGGGAAAGAGGGAAAGAGGGAAAGATCCGGGTGGAGACTGGGAGTCAGATCGGGTTCGCGGGAGACCGCGCGACCTCTCGCTCCCCGCCCGCTCTCCTCCGGGTGGAGACTGGGAGTCAGATCGGGTTCGCGGGAGACCGCGCGACCTCTCGCTCCCCGCCCGCTCTCCTCCGGGTGGAGACTGGGAGTCAGATCGGGTTCGCGGGAGACCGCGCGACCTCTCGCTCCCCGCCCGCTCTCCTCCGGGTGGAGACTGGGAGTCAGATCGGGTTCGCGGGAGACCGCGCGACCTCTCGCTCCCCGCCCGCTCTCCTCCGGGTGGAGACTGGGAGTCAGATCGGGTTCGCGGGAGATCGCCGACAAAAAAGCAGGGTGGGACGAAAGAGGAAAGGAAATTTAAAAAAAACAAATTCAGAATAAAAAAAAAAAGCTTGAATATTTACTTGTTATAGCAATGATACAAATATTCATCCACACTATCATCATCCTCATCATTATTTCCACCATCATCATTACTACTATTAGTAACAATTAATGGTATTATGATATGATATTATGATATCAATGGAGACGGGGGATGTGCCGCAAAACCTCCCTACCTGCCTACCTACAACACAAACGCGTGGCCAAGCGAGCCAGGAAATGAACCCTCAACCGGCTCGATTTTCTCCCCCTCCCCTCCCCTGTGGAGAGTAAGGAGAGCTCGAGCCCAATTTTCAATTTAGAAAGCTTTATTGGCATGAATGTTACTTAAACAATATTGCGACACAATACAAAACAATGTGAACAGTAATCAACGATGTAGCATGAGTAAAATGAATAATTATATACACAATTTATTAGAACAACAAATAAATAGAAAAAAACAGTGTGTGTGCTCTCCGGGATGAATGAAGGAGGCAGGCGGGTTCGGGAGAGATCGCACGAAAAATCAGAGTGGGAAGAAAGAGGAACAGAAAAAAATATATATATTAAGAATTAAAAAAATCAAAAGCTTGAATATTTACTTGTAATAGCAATGATAGGCCTACAAATATTCATCCATAATATGATCTTCCTCATCATCATTATTGCCACTATCATCATCACTATCATGGGAAATTGACTTCCTGTCTTCACCCACTAAAACTTTCCTGTCAACGGTCAACAGCCGAAGCCGGTCTAAGAAACTAGCACTATAGACGACACACCGGAGACAGTACAGCAGAAGACAGGTCACATGTTTGTACTGACGGGACTTCAGTCCAATCACAAACAAGTAGTATGGGCATACACTTTCCGGTTTGTGAAATAAATTTCGCAGCAGGTGAAATATATTTGCAGCAGGTGAAATATTTAGACAGTTGACCTTCGGGGCCACCATACTACCATATCCCATGTAGAATTTAAGTTTTTACAAGAATTGTTGCACATATTTCTACTTTGAGGTCACAGATCCGCTTGCCATGCTAAATGCTGCAAGCAGACGGATGGTAATACGACTGAATGTTTCTCTTATTGAATCTACTTTTCCAGTTATGATCTTTATGTATCTCTCTGCCTCAATACAGCTTTTATTAATTCCACTAACTACTTGTATCCACTAGGGGGCAGGCTTTTCTTTAAAAATAAAAAACAGAACATACTGCCACCATAGTGTAAAATTGTGAAATCCTGGCTGTAGGCTGTAGTTACATAATAAATCCAGATTGCAAAATACAGAGCTTTGATTACTTGCACTTTCAGCTATATATGGTTTATACTTTGATTTTCATTCAGTTATTGGAGGCCAATATGACAGTAGCCTAATATTGGATAATATTCACTTAACTTGTTTTTTTAAATATACATCTAAAACAATTCAGTTGAACTGTTAAGTGACAAAACAGTAAATAAATATTATTTACCTACTGTAGTTAAAACATACTCTGACATTTTAGTGCAAATCAGCAGACAGGTTTACATCTCAGGTGCGCAAACTCAGAATGTTCTATTAACAAGTCATCGAGTTGATCTTGTGATTAAACAAACACCATCAAACAGTTGTTTAACTTCAGCCCAGGACCCTTTGTTTCCCACCTTTTTTTCCCCTCAAAGTCTGAAACCTCGCAGACTCGGGCTGTCTGAGGGGCAGGGATCAACAACAAAAAAAGGGAACCAGCTACATGCAGAGAGTTATGACGCATTTATGGTGAAACAGTTCCAAAGTATTGAGCAGTATTGGATTTTACTCATCAGGAAGGGCATCCTGTAGGGCACTTCATCCCACTTTCTTGCACTTCCAGCCACCTTATCAGACACTTTAACATGTTTAATCTTCCATGGGGGCACCGACAGTGCCACGTCTGTCAGGGCCCTATAGGCAAAAATTAATTGGGAGCCCCTCCAGCCATCAGTATCATGTCTGCCAGTGTTTCGACGCTCTTCCTTTTTCTTTTTTCACTTCCAGACAGATAGATCCTCTTCATTTTCCTTCAGTGGTTTCATTTTAATGACAGAATAATACATGATGCCAAGCAGGGTAACAAGAGTGAGTGCTGTCAAATAGGGCCTTATTAGGGAGGTTTCCTACTGTCATTGCAAAATGTGCCAGTTTGGGCTCCTGCTGCAGTTTTAAGTTTTTCAGTCTTGGGGGGCCCTTATTGGCCTGGGGTCCCAAGCAGTTGCCGGCCTTGCCTGTTGACGAGCAGCGCCTCTGGGCACCGAAGTGGGCACTTCAGATGTGTTATTAAATCCACTTCAACTTCCTAAATCTTTAGTGCCACTTTTAAATTCCAAAACTACAAATAGCCTACAGAATAAAAATGAGTTACTTTTTAAAATAAAACCACAAAAAAGAATTTACACTGAAGGATCTATCAACAAATTATGATAAGCTAAAATGTACATTGAGCACATACTAAAAGTAAGGGTTAAATTCCAAATTTCCAAAGTATTTTGTTCGACTGTCTTATTTTTAATGTAATATATTTTTTTAACCATTCTCTTTATAATGTGTTTAAGCGTCTCTAAGCCTAAAATGCCCCACTATTATTCCCCATTTTATCACTGTGTGAACTGTCCCTGCATTGAGTTAAATCCTGCAGACAACATAATGTGTGTGTGAAATTGTGTGTCCCCTCTATGACCCCCATTGCCCCACAAATATCCTTGGACTTCATGAGTTAATAAGTGACAAATAGTTCTCTGAAAAGTTTGACATAATGCCACTGAAAACAAACAGAAATGCCAGGGACTTAGCTTTTTTTTTTAATCATGAAACATTTTCATTGAGATAAGCCAAACTTAAAGTCACAAAAATATAACTGAGATCAAAGGTGCCACTTTTAATTAAGGTTTTAAGCTTTCTTAATTGGCCTCTGCATACAGTATTAAAAAATGGATAACCTAATCATACAAAGTCTTTCAAGTGTTGTGTGAGCTGAGAACCCCAAACCACATTCCTGCAGTCATGAGGCTGGCTGATCTGAGTCACACGCTTGTACGGAAAGAAAGAGAGAGAGAGACAGAAAGAAAGAGAGAAACCAAGAGAAGGAGAAGTAGGAGGGAAACTGCTGAGTCTCATTTGAGCGTGAAAGTAACATACGCCACAGACTGCGGGTGCAGTAGCAGCGCTGCATTGAATGAATCTATCACCATATATGTGGACATCTGGAAACAAATACAGATGACAGAGGAGGGATTATAATTATCACACTTTTGTTGACATGATGGACTTTCATCTAAAATACAGGTAAGATGTATTTGATGATGTTTGTTTTGTTTTCAATGATTGACAGCACTAATGTAAAGGTATATGTGCAGAAAAAGAAGAAACATGACATTGCTGCAACTTTGAACATTTAAACTTTTTGAGAAAAATTACCCTAGAACAATTTTGGTTTCAATTGACTTAAAATAATGGATATGAATCGCTCCTGTACCTGACACACCCCACAGAATATATAAGTATAAAGGTAACTTTCAAGTAGTCTGCAACACAACACACATGGGCTTAAAAACAGATAAGATGCATCTTTAAGATAACAGAATGCATGTTCAGTTTTTACCATGCTCATGATAAAATTACCATTGCTGCCTGTGCTGTGTGAACAATATTATAATTTGGTCTCCTCTTGTGTATAGCTGTAAAGTTAGCAGTAAATGATAACTCTGCTCAGAGTTTGTTTGACTTTTATTAACATTCAAGGGAGAGAGAATGAGACACTAGATAAATGCAGAGAGGAGAACGCCAAAAGACCGAGGCAGAGAAAGAGGTTAGGAGTTGACATTACAGCTGCAGCAGTGTTTTCACACTTCAGTGGTGAAATGTGGCACCGTCACAGGCGGGCAGGCGAGAGAGTGAGGTAGGAGGACATCTATAGAGAGCTGCTTGTGTCTCTAAGTGGCATTTCTTTTATTTCGTTTTTATCGCTTTTCTTTCGTTTTGTCACAGACATTAGAGCTGTTCAAAAGATCACAGGAAGTGGTCTGTGAAGGGTCCCTGTTTTGGTGCAGTGTCACAGTTTAAGTTGCGTCTTATCTTCTGTGAACAGAGCATGCATACACCGCTGTGATAAAAAACAACATTCTGGACATTTTATTCTAAAAGCTGTTCAAGTATTAGCAGCTATAAAGGCTCAAAAATGTACATTTGGTCCTCTAACTATGGGGGTCATAACCTTTGACAGCAGTAAAAGCCAGCAGCCCTGAAAGCCAGTGCATGAGTCCAAGTCTACAATTTGAGGTATTCGTACTTCATACATTCATACATGATGCAAAATTCTACTGTTCCATTAACCAGTAGGTATGTAAACCTACCATTTAAAAAAAGGACATATCCAATGATACATTCAATAATTAATGTTTTACAACAACAAGAATCTAAAAGGAAGATTTCCTTCAAGAATAATAACAATTATTTTTTGTACATTGTATTTTGCTGCTGACACTTTTGCACCTTTGATCACGTAATATCTTGACGCAGAACTTTTACATGTTATGGAGGGTGTCCAGGCTACACTTTTCTTAGGCATCTGACTACTTCTTCTGGGAGCAGGAAGGCCCTGGTTTGGCTTCACGCCTCATTCGAGCCTTATCGTCTTTCTATAGTCACTTAAAATAATCAGGGATTGTTTATCAGTGATAAAAGCTGTGGCTTATCTGGAGCCCTATACAGAAATAGATTAGTCGTCTAGTATGAATGCTTTGCCTCTTCAAGCCTGACATGTTTAACTGTTGTATCAGATAGGAATGTGGCTGCAAACCCTTACATGACCAGAACTACAGTAAAAGGCCTTCTTTTCATTGGCACCATACATCATGGATGGATTATAACAGTGGATGTTAAACAACTATGCTATGTAGAAGTGGGTATGTTTATGCACAATTGATTCATCAGGGTTAAGACTGCTGTAGTCAAACTTATTATAGTTTATATTGGAGCTGTACTTAAATCTACCCTTTCATCCTTTAACTTAAGGTTTAGCCTACTATTTAAACCACAAAGATATTATTTAACTCTTACTAACTTATTGAAGTTTTTATCTGCTGAATTTAATTAACATCCTCTTTTCATCACCCTTTTTTTAAACAATTTCTAGTAGGCTATGCTAGCTAACCATTAGCCAACTTTTAGCATTTGTATTTTAGTATTTATTCATGACTTAAAGCTTATATCACATTTATCTATTATGACAAGCTAAGCTACCTTACTGTGAAGCCTGACCATGATCTTGTAGACAGTTTTCCCATAACTTAAAGCTAACAGTAGTTAGTTTACTCAATCCCTGTAGCTACTGTAGCTAGCTTACTTTTAACACAAGTTAGCCATTTCATAGTTAAGTCATTAGCCAGACTTTAGCCAGCCATCAACTCTTTATCCCTTTATTTTGGTTATAACTACTAGGCTATCAACTGTTACATTTAGATCCCTTTCTGTAGGTTATCCATTAGCCTTCTTTAAGCTTAGTATGAATGTCTGTTTATCAAATACTTTTGGCTAACTATACAGACTGTTTATCCTTTATTTACAGCTAATTAGCTAAATAACCTTTTGGGAACTATAACTTTTAATTAATTACGTTTTTTCTAACATTGAGTGGTTTATCCATTAGTTTAAGCTTTTTCAAATCTTCTCTATCAAGTACCCTTTGGCATACTGAGATTTTGGCTGAATAATTGTCACTTCTAGATCAATAAACTCGATGATGGTATATACTGTACTGCCTTTTTCACTGAAAAATTCCTTCTCTTATAATTAATGTGTCCATTTCTTCATCAATCACCTTCTTAAACTGCAGACTTTTGGTGAGTCTTTATGATTCAGCGGTTTCTAATATAATGCTGAGTGATGCATGACTTCAGTCACATGGATCCTCTTTCATGGTGACTTTGAACATTTTAGGGATGTTACAGTGACAGATATCAGCAGGAGGAACTCATAAAATTACATTTTTTGTTGATTCTTAACAGGAAATGTTTGTAGCCAACGTCTGAACATCTAAGACGGCCGCTATTTAAGTGTTCTCTGTTATTCTCTGACATAAAAGATGATTGCTCTCTCTGTAGGACGTGGTTACTTCTAAGATGATGGAGGAGAAGAACAGAGATGATCATTTGATGGAGGAGGATGAGGAGGATGTGCCAAACAATCCAAAATGGTCCAATGGTAACAGCTACTTCTATATTATTTTATTTATTTGGTCACAAAAATGCAAAATCTATCAAGTATTTTAAGTACATTTGGTTTTATTTATAGACATTCCTCCCAATAAAGCCTATAACAAATCTCTGTAATGTGAAAAAAATACAATAATCAGGATTAAAAGCGTAGTTCAAGATGTTGTTTGTCTGCACAGCTTGAGTTTGTACAGACTGGCTCACCTTAGGTCAGTGAGATATGGAAGGTTATTTATATTTGACAAGTCTGGTCTTGTGTTGATTTTACTTCCTTTTTCATTGCAGACACGTTTCACTGCTGCCACATAGTTTTGCATGCCAACAAACGTTCAACAGTTTTTGCTTTTAAGGCAAGGCAAGTTTATTTGTACAGCGCTTTTCATACACAAGGCAGACTCAAAGTGCTTCACATCATAACATGTCATACAATAAAGTGAAATAAAATGCAAGAATTAAAAGACAATTAAAAAACAGAGAATAAAAACATATTTGCAATACAATAGACAATAAACAGTGCAGAAGTTAAAAGTGCAATGTAGGTAAAATTTAGCAGAAGGCTAAGGTGAACAAAAAAGTTTTCAGTCTTGTGTTCTAATTTTATTCCTCGATTTCTTTTGTTATTTTGTAAAATCACAGAAACTATTTTAACTGTTGTAGGAGTGGTTACAGCTTTTTTGTCCAGCCAACATTTGAGCAATGATAACGTCTCTCTCTCTCTCTCTCTCTCTCTCTCTCTCTCTCTCTCTCTCTCTCTCTCTCTCTCTCTCTCTCTCTCTCTCTCTCTCACTCTCACACACACACACACACACACACACACACACACACACACTTCCTCACTCTCAGGTCAGTGTGTTCTTGCAATGCCGACCTCTTCAACGCTAAACCCCAGTTTTGATCTATCGCTGTGTCGGGCCAAACTGGAGGATGATGGCTTCGAGGTCAGCAAACACATCCACTGATAAAATGACACGTTGTGGCACTGAATATTCCTTTATATCTTTATCATAATTTGTATATAACTTAGGTTTTATTTCCTGTCATGTTAGATTCCAGTCAGAGACATGGAGATTCCACTGAAGACAGCTCTGAACGCTCCTCCTGTCAGGAGATACTTGGTTTTTCACTCTGCACTTTTTCACTTTATATTTGCACCGGTACGATCATCTACCTCTTCTTACCAATTATTTTACCCTTACCATAGCCATCTATCTCTATTTCTCCTTGCTAATTTAAATCCCTGACCACTTTTCTTCCATCGCTCCTTCATGCCTCATAGTAAACTTGCTTTGCTTCTAAAGGGCACTTTGTGAATCAAGTTTGTGTACTTGCAAGACCCAAATGGTGCAACGTGAGCCTGGAGCTGCAGTACTGTGAAGACATTTACTCTTATGGTTGAGTCGAATTTAGCTGTATCTCTTATGAGACACTTCCTGTCTGATAAACATCAACATCATTCAAACTCTGTGCACCAAGAACAAACTGTTTCAATTTTATTTTTCAATTGAAGTGATAGTGTTCACAGTGGGCAGCTGTTAAAAAAATAAAGATCTTGGTACATAGTGCATCTCTAAGATTTCTTAAATAATCCCTGCTGCACACAGTAATCAAGATTATGAAAAATCTTGTTAACCTTTTCTGTGTGCTGCTTTTAACTCTTACGGCCTGTTTTAACTCTATGTTTATTATTATTATTATTATTATTATTATTACATTTTTAGACATGTAGCACAGGTAATAATCACACTTTTGTCTTTTACACTTTCTTTTTTTGTAGCCTATGTCTTATGATGCCCTGCAAAACACTTTGAGACTAATACAAAAAGTAGGCCTATATAAAAATAATCATAATTACCAACTTACTTGAAACATACTTAAAAAACAGCTGGGACGATTAAGAAAAATTGGAAATAACATGTTTATTACTGAATTACGAAGAGTTGCTGGTAAACTTTGTTTTTGTTTGGACAGAGCCAGGCTGCCTTGTCAACCCTTGTTTCCAGTCTTTATGCTAACTTAAACTAACTGGCTCCTACTCTATAATTTTGGCCAGGCATTAATAGCTTAGCAACAGAGGGGGAAAAACAAGCTTGGCATTATTTAAAATGTACTAAAAGTGCCAACTAGTATCTATTAAGCTTGTTAATTTGATAGAGTTGAATGTTAACTTCAAACAGAGTCTTGCTAGCTGCCTGTTTCCCCCCTGCTTTAAGTCTTTGGGCTAAGCTAAGTAATTGACTGACATGAAAAGGATACAGATCTTCTAATCTACTTTAAATCTTATTTGGAAATTGGACGAGTATCTGAATTTTTAATGCTTTTGATATCCATAGTGTTTATAATCTCTCTGCTCGCTCACTTCACCAGATCCTGTATTTGGTGGTTTGGTGCGCGGTATTCTCCACCCTCCATATCTACATCACTGTGAGTGACTACTGGGTCCTCTGCCTCTCTGTCAGCTTGGTCGCAATCATCATCACCACAGCCATCATCTTCATCCTCCACCTCAGTAACAAGGATGTAAGAAGCACCATTAGGCTACTATACATTGATTTTACAGGAATACTTAAAAACAAGGTGCTATTCAAACTTGTTTCTTTGTGTGTGTGTGTGTGTGTGTGTGTGTGTGTGTGTGTGTGTGTGTGTGTGTGTGTGTGTGTGTGTGTGTGTGTGTGTGTGTGTGTGTGTGTGTGCGTGTGTGTTTCAGATCAACATGAACTTGGACGTGCGGTTAATTCAGGTGAATGAGAGGATGGTGAAACACAAGCTGCTGGTGGCTGTGGCCGACTGGGTGCAGAACTGCAAGGGAAACATGAAGGTAGATGTAAACAATTGAAATTAAATCATTTTAATTAATCACTGTTTTCAACTTGATATATTTCCTTTATTAGCATTATTTTTTGTCTTGTCTTGTGGTTTTATCTGCCCATGTTTGGTCAGCTCACTTAGATTTTAATGTGCTGTAGAAACACATTAAATTTGATCGGACTTGGTAATGACTAAGCATTACCAAAGCTGTTGTGACTGCACCTTGGATTAAAATGAACATTACAGACATTTACCCAAAAAGTATTTGACACATTGCGTATTTGTACCAGACTTTGAAAGTCTGTTTAGAAAACGCATTACTGCAGGACATTAGTTTAATAAGATAAACTGACTAGTGTCCTTATTATTATTATTATTTTTGATTAACAGAGTCAGCTTTAGTCTACAAAAAGAAACTGTCACTTGGAATGTGTTCGTTGCTTACGTAAGCAAAACTAACAGCACAAAGTTCCTCTTAAAGATTGGTAGCAAGAATGAAAGAAACTTTTCCTGTAAAATAAAAGGAAATGACTTCAGTACATGAGAAATAGACTCTCAATATAGGAACAAATGTAGGTCACTGATAAAAGTAAAGAACAAGCTAAAGAAAGCTACAAACTCTGTTTTGTGGGACGATAACATCATGTATTGCTTGTTTTAAAGTGCATCTCCAGTGATCATTTTCAGTAGCGGTACTAATACATGTTCATGTAAAACTCGATATGTGGTAGGTGATTTGGTCTGGATCAGGAAACATCATGAAAGAACAACAAAATGAATGAATTTAGCTTATGCAGATACTTATGCTCCCTGTTTGACTGTCTGCAGCTGTACTTTGTGTATTGGGACATGTCCTGCTGTCTGAGGGCACTGACTGAAACTTTAGAGGAGCCCAACTTTGTGGCGAATGACACCCAGGTGAGTGAGTCGAGTACATCTGTCGCTGTGTTTGTTCTCCTGCTGCTACATCGATTTTTCTTGTGCTTCCATGTTTGTCCTCCCCAGAGATCAATAGAAACATAATTCTAGATGCTATTTTAAGGACATTTATTTCTGGCCTTCAGGCAAACAGAAGTGTACTCAACTGTTTAGTGTGAAGGGAGTTAAAGTGGTCTGAATTTATGTCACACTTTAACTTTCAGAAAAAACTGAAGAAGAAAATGTCTCATCTCGTCCTGGTGACGGAGGTTAACGCTGAGGTCAGTGGGTCAGATATTGAGCAGGATTTAGATGAACAGAGGCCTCTGCTAGGAGACGAGGAGATGAGCTGCAGTACCTCATCCAGCCAGCGGGAGGACACCAAAGTTACCACCAGCTACAGCCTGCTCCCGGATGTTTCTCTGCCTGCTCAGGTAAACACATAGGATGCTGCAAGACTTCTTAGTTTCTATACAAATTAAAATAGTATGTATTTACTCAGTGTTTTACATTTTAAAATAAAATGATTTAAACCATTTCACCAACTATTTTTTGTAATATTCCTATAATTTAGACCTTAAGACTGTTGTGGGTTTAATTCAATCAAAGTGTGTTGTGAGATCTTGATTTATAAGTACGTTTTCAGCCAGTGTTTGCCTCACATTTGGAAGTTCATATGAACACAGACTAAAGTCACTTTTTAAGTTTTTTCCTTCTTTTGTAAGTAGCATAAGGCATATGGCATTCATACATTACTAATGCTGGACACAAAAATGCTTCTGAGAAGTGTAGCTTTTGCGCTTTTGCACGAGCTAGTTCATAACTCTTTTTGATGCATTTTCTGTCCTGATTGGGTATTGGAAAGAAATACTATTTAGTGTTTTTCAGAGGGTTATTGAAGAAATACTGATACCAAAATTAATCCAAGTATCAACTGCACTCTCTACACTTCAGAGCTTGTAAAAGAACTCTTTTGCACATTGTTACTTACAACTACACAATATCAGCTTCAGAGCCAATCTTGCTCTCTTTGGTCTTTGGGTTGAAGTAGGTTTCTTTAACTTATACATTTGTTTTATGTTATTGTTGCAGGCTAAGGCCTACCAGCTTCTCATGACCTACAGTGCAGCTTATGTGAAGCTGCTGGTGTCTGAGAGGCTGTCAGGACCATCACATCACCGCCTGCGTCCCAGGAGAAATCACTGCAGCACCGCCCCCCTCTGCCTCTGTCAGTATATCAAGAAGAAGATCCTTCAATGACAGAGACAACCAGGGTCAAACCAGGAAGCTGGTGCATTGACTGATGGACTTTTAATCTGCAGCCTAGCTCATTATTACACAAACTGATGGAGTTTTTTTCTCCTCTGGAGCACGCTTGGTTTATGTTACATGTTTGGGGACATTTTGATCAAACAAAGGACCTGTTTGGAGCTTCACACTCTTCATTTCAGAGTTTCACTGTTCCTACAACAGCCAGGCCACTGCACTTCTACTGCTGTTTTCATGCCAGCTCTGTGTTTACACCACCTGGACTCTGGTCCATTTGGTCCCAACAAACTCTGCACCCTGCCAAACTCTGTCACGTTGGAAACATGCTGAGGTCTATTCCAGCTGCTGTAAAACAATATTTGTACATCTTGCACACATGATAATCACAGCCTTAATTACTGATTTTAAATTATTCTCACAAATATTTATTATTCATTGTAATGACTTTATTTTTCAGTGGGTTCTTCTGTGTTTATCTTTGTGGCTTAATTGTACGCAGCGGTGGAAAGTGACTGAGTACACAACAAGTTCTGTACTTTTCTTGATTATGTCCTATTTACTCCACATAATGCGGCCCCTCCACTTCATTTGAGAGGGAAATATGAAAACCTTTTTACTCCAGTACAATTATGTGACAGCTGCTGTTACTTTTCAGATACATATTTTCCATTAAAAACATGATTGTATGATTTTATCATGTTGTTAAAGATGAAATGATATCATTTTAGTTGTGACCTTCTTTAATTTAATATGCACTTGTTCCCAGTAGAATTTCAATAAATGTTTGCACCCAAGATCAATATTTAACAGAAAAAGCAATAATTAGAGAAAATGATTTTTAGAAGTGTGTGTGTGTGTGTGTGTGTGTGTGTGTGTGTGTGTGTGTGTGTGTGTGTGTGTGTGTGTGTGTGTGTGTGTGTGTGTGTGTGTGTGTGTGTGTGTGTGTGTGTGTGTGTGTGTGTGTGTGTGTGTGTGTGTGTGCGTGTGTGTGTGTGTGTGTGTGTGTGTGTAAAATGTATTTTTATTTACATTTTAAACCTCAAAGGTAAAAGTACTTATTTGTCAGTACACTTGGGTGAAACATTAAGGTATTGGAGTTATATCAGGTGCAGTAGTGTTCATGTATATCTTAATTTCCAGTTGCTGGAGGTCCTTCATATATATTTTTGGTAGTTTAATAAACAACATCCATCCTATTAAATGAACTGATATTGTTATGTTAACCCAAAAGGAACAACTAACTATACATGTCTGACAGATGTGGAGTAAAGATTCGATTTCTCTCTGTGAATTTTAGTGGAGCAGAATGATAAATGATGAAATCCAGAGTAAAGGACAAGGACGACACATTGTATACTTGAGTAAAGTATTTAAGGTAATATACTTTCCACCACTTAAATAAGAACCTAAGACATAAAAGTTATTTGTCATGTATATTTTTCCGTTCTTGTACTGGTGCTTTTGTTGAAGTAGAGGATCTAAATACATCGTTCACCATTGTGTGGGGTTTGTGTAGACAAAGACGGTGGAAGCATGAAGCGAAAGAAGAGATTCCCCTCGATGCAGAAGTGTAATGATGCTGAAAGGAGGGTTGACACGAATCACTGGCTTTAGGTTTCTTGCTATTTAATCTCAAACGTCAGCAGCAGAACAGAGCCACGTGTGTTTGTTCTTAGTTCTCACACCTCTGGTTTAATGCGTATAGGTAGATCAGTGATACACACATCCATGTTTGTTGCAGGATTTTATTTCCCAAATTACCTCACAATACAGCCATCACCCATCAGTCCTGATGCTGCGGCTGAGATGACAGTCCAGCGAGGAAGCTGCATGATGACACAAACACACGCAGAGAGACAGCCAGAGTGGCCGACCCCAGGGGACCCTGGGACTGTGTGATGGAGGAGAGAGGCGTGCAGTGTGAGGCCAAGTTAAATGATCTCAGAGATGCTGCTTCTCCTCAGGAGGCTAAATGGCCATCTGTGATCCTGCACACACAGGCTGGCTGAGCTCCAACCTAGCTTCTCCCTCAACCTCTTTTCTATGGGCCTGATTGTTTGGATCCACACTTCTTTATTTAAATGTATCATAGAGGCTAATATTATCCTATTTAATATCCTACTTAATAATTACATTTAATTATCAAAGAAAAGTAACCATATCTCTTCTGTGAGGCTAAACTCGAACACTTTCCCAAAGCATTTAATTAGCATTCTAACATTAAATAATTAGTCATTATAGTTATTATTATTTTATATACTCCCAGTCCCTTTAAATGAGGTTGTATTTATCATGTTTATGTGAATAGTCATTTAAATGCTCTCTTTTTTTGGTAATCACAACCTCAGCCTTAAAAAAAATTTAGCAACAGTTTGCTTATTGGGGTTTGCAGACATTTTCAAAAATGGCGGAGTCCATAGAAGTTTGCCGAAGCTTGCATCTTATTTCACAAGCTCATAACATTTTATTAAATTATAATTCTACAAATAGCTGTAGCATTTCTTACAATTAAGGTAACTGAGTAGAGCACAACTTTGAGCTAAATGTAAGCATACCAACATAACCCCATTGACAACGTTTGCAAGATTATGTTTGCAGGATGTTGACTGTAAGGCAAGATTCATGTAAAGCAAGCCTTCAAAATACATCCACGAGTTCACCATTCACAGTCTTAATTTACATTAACGTTCGTTAATAAGCACAAAACGTAGCTGAGGTCTTTTTGCTGATGACTTTTGACAAATTGAGATTCCTTACAATACCACATAGCGGCGCAGAGGGTAAGGTCAGAGGTACCTAAAAGACAATAATGGCATATCCTTTGGGTAAATGTTGTAGTATGTCTACATTAGGATGGATGAGAAGGCATCATCTTTGTTTTTGTTTCTGTGCTCTAAACACTTGCCATCATCATGTAGACAAAATCGGCTGTTAAACAAAAAACGTCACATGATAAAAACACATGATAGTGAGAGATAGTGTAGTTCATGTTCTGACGGAGAGAGGAAAAAGAGAGACAGAGTGAGAAAAAACCGGGGCAACTATAAATAGCACCTTAGTGATGGGGGGAGAGAGAGGAAAGGCCACAGAGAGACTGAGAGGATGTGGGAGAGACTGAGAGGCTGCCTTCACTAATGCATCGTTCACAACAAAAAATTATTCTTTTATTCGTTGCTCAAACAACTGAAGTCAGAAACAACCAATGCATGTGCAACACAGCCATGAAAATTAGCCTATTATAAAGATAAAACCCCAAAGAGAACCACATGTACACAGGTTACATTTTTTTTGGCTCTTTGAACAAGCATCCCATCGCATGTACAGGCTCAAAAATAAAAACATAAAAAAGAAAGAAAAAGGGAAATGATGGATAAATCGCTCAGCTGTTAAGGTTAACAGCTATGGTTCATGTCACAATGAGGTCACAGAGAGGTCCCAATAGAAAGCACACAGGGACCCTATAGCGTCATATTAACTAGATATTAACTACAATAATAATACTAAACAGCACTGTGCCCCATTTACTCTTTTAACACTGAAATATCACGGTGTCATTAGAAGGACAGGGCCTGTATTTATCAAAGTGTTGGATAAAAGTAAAAAAATCTTGGACTTCTCTTCCCCATCTTAAACAAATGATTAAGCATGCTTATTAATTTTTTACTTGCAAAGACATATGAGAAGATTAAGACTACTCTCATATGTGTATGCTAGGCTAATCAAAGCTACAGCCAGAAGCTAGTTAGTTTAGCTCTGCAATGTTGAAAAAAAGGGCTGGCCTGGTCTGTCCAAAAGTAATAACATCCACCTATCACTC
Source organism: Tautogolabrus adspersus (assembly GCA_020745685.1). NCBI lineage: Eukaryota > Metazoa > Chordata > Actinopteri > Labriformes > Labridae > Tautogolabrus > Tautogolabrus adspersus. The sequence goes on from CM036550.1 coordinate 21,753,223, forward strand.
CCTCGTAAGCTTACTTGTTCAAATAATTTGCTTTTTTTTTTTTTTTTTTACATGTACAAAGCCCAAAGAGGAAACACAAGAATTTAATGGTGCTAGGTAGGAGGTATAGATTGTATTAGCTTCAGAAAGGGTTAAGCTAGCTACCTTGTTTCCATTCTCTGTGCTGAGCTAAGCTAATGTCTCAAGGTTGTAGCTAAATATTTACCGCAGAGAAAAAAGAGTGGTGTCGATAATCTCATCTATCTCTCATAAAAAAAAATTTAGTTAAAAAAAAGTGCCTGTAGATTTAAATCTATTTATTGAAACTGTGTTTAGATGGCATAGTTAAAGCTAATCGTAGCATTTCTGGGACTTTATGGAGAGATTTGACCAAATATTATCATCTGATATGAATTATAAATTCAGAATAATAACTCAGAGTAAAGTGCTTTTAGACATAGACATTAGATTTAGACATTTCTGAGCCTCTAATATGAGCTTTCATCTCCGATGGTAGGGGACACGCTCCTCTGTTCTCCAGCTTGTTCTTTGTGTGTGTCCAGTTTCAACATCATACCTCTTTTTTCTGTCCATATTAATATTTCCATACACTTCAAATATCTCAAATATTGGTTAATTTAAGTTAATTTACATATTTAAGACCATAATATTTTCTTTAAATGAATATCATCAACAATTTATACAGAAAAACTCATCGTGTAGCATAATGTACTAACTGTGTAATTGTATCATAAGTAAATGCCAATTGATAAATACAGGCCAGGATGTGTCCACTGTATCTTATATTATACGTAAGTGATCATCAATAGCAATAAATAATAATAATGACTTTGATAATGACAATATCAATATATAAACTACAGAATAAACTGTATTTATACTGTCTTTTTTGTGTTCATTGTCCACAAACAATATATTTTTTCAACATCTCTGTATTATTCTTTAAAAAAAATCTTCATAGGAACCAACAGAGCAAAAGAGAAAGGGAAAAGGGAGGTATTATTAGGTCCAATAACTCAGGTGGGGAGACAAAAAGAGAGAGAATGGGAACCAGGGGACAGATTTCAAATAGCAGAAAGTGCTACAATACTGTATAGGCATTATTATTTTCTCTCTCTCTCTCTCTCTCTTTTCTATTGGAAACATTCATTTTCTGTTCTCCCGTAACCCCAGCAACACCAAATAATATTCACGCTGTATTGTTACGGATCATACAAACAGCAGGACACATACTGCTCAGAGCTACGCTACATCATGGAAACTCACATGGAGTAAACCCCGTCTGACTCTTTGTGTATACAATAGTGAAATGGCTCTGAGCCTTCACGCAGCCTTGATATTTAAGACAAATGGAAACAAACTGAGGGATGCAGGGTAATGATACCCCATTAGTCTAACGTTGCACGAAAGTTTCATATTACAGTGTCTGATTGAATAAATAGCTAAGAGATGTGCAACACAAAATAGGCCAATACACTACTTTGAAAATACTTGCAGAAAAACAATATTTGCAAATATTAAATTCAAATACTTATCATCTAAATTGTTTCATGATATTCTTGTTATTACAGCAGCTGTTTTTTACGTTTTGAAAAATATTATTTCACACAACATTTTTTTAGACATTTTTAAGGAAATATTCCCACCAACAGATGGGAGACAAGCTATTTTTGCACCAGACGCCCAATAGCTTAAAGTCATATTTAGCATGCACTATAAGAACTATGAATGTAAGCAGCTGCATCATCTCATGTGGTTACTACAAAGTGCAAAATCAACATCTTTAGATATCAAATTTAAGCCAATTGCAAAGTGTCAGATAGCTGCAAAAAACCATTGATATACTGTAAATTATAGCAGACAACGTCAGTGCATGGGTAGATATTGAATAAATTAATAAATAAGAGTTTAAATAAATGAAAAAAACATTTAATTCACAAACATCCAATCTCAAATAAATACTCTGTTTGGTTACATTAGATGCTTCGTCCATCCAGTCTCGATTTGGTGTGTAAAAATGTGTATTGATCAGCGACTCTAACACTTTAGATTATTTTGTCTCTTGTCCCGGGCAAACAGCAATAACACCTGATCAACACTTTTCTTTCAGCATGGCACTTTTTTATGTTTTTAAAGAAGAAAGAAAAAGTGTAGGCTATACTTTTTAGACTAAATGTGCGGTTAACTACTCACAAAATACATCTGTGTGGGCCCATTTAGTAGATTTTGTTGTAACACACAGCCACCTATCCTCTTATCTGGCGAAATAATCAAAACGAATTAATCAGCATCAAATTAATTGTTAATGCGTGGAGCATTGTATCCTTCTTGCAGCTCATATTTGAGTGCTAAGGGAAATGCTGGGCCTCATTAAACAGCTATTTGTATTTGGTGTTTCAACATAAGCTGTGATTGTTTGGTTTTGGTTGTTGGTGTGTGTTGAATGACAGCAGGTTAATTCAGAGCTGTGTGTGTAGTTGTACACATAGGGCAGGAAATGCCTTAGCAGTTTGTGTTGCATTTTCAGTGCTCCTACGGTATATCCTCAAAACGATCGAGAGTAGTTGGCTAGCTAATATATGCCATGATTTCCCGTCTTTCTGACAATGGCGTGGAGTTACGGCTCCCATTCGTCGTCATGGTGCTGTGAGGCAATGATGACAACCACGGTGAGTATGGTGCAGAGCACGATGGAGGCGATGCCGACAGCCAGGCTGATGAAGGAGAAGTTGCGTGCCTCGCGGGAGGCTATTTCCGCCGTCACCATGTCCCCTCTGGCTATCGCCGTGCGCACCTAAGTGATGCAGGAGGGAGGGGAATGGTGTGGGAGAGAGAGAGAGGGAGAGAAAGAGAGAGAGAGAGGAGAAAATTAGATGTTATGTAACAAGAAGATGCATGAGTGGGAGCAGGGGAGAGTCTAAAACACCATGAATGGATCGATTTCACTGCAGCACAGGCCCAATGTGCAGAAAGAGGCCACTCCGCAAAGCATTAACACACAACACACACAGCTCAGACCGGTGGGTCCATGCCTTGTCAGCTCAACTCAGCTCAAAGCCAGCTGAGCGAGCCCAGAGGAAAAAATCCATTCCATCCCGTTGCAGCGACAATGGTGCAGTTACGTAATGTGGTATGTTGTGAGCATGTTGGTCAGCGCAATCTGATATTACAGCAGCAAAAAGCAGGCATGAGAGCCTCTAGACTGAGCCTTTACATGTCTGGCATCACGCTCAACTTCGCTTGTGTGTTAAATAAATAGCATTTTTAAAGGGCTCGTAAAAGAGCAGCTTATGTTTTTCTATGCAGTGGTCGTATAAAGGAATATAGGTGAAATGTCAGCACAGCTTAACAATGCACGGTGCAAGCTCAATTATCTCTAAATGCGTGGTATAAATCTGACTTCTGCAGGGGAAGTTGTCTGCTGTAATTGAAATTTTCCTGATTAAGAAAAATCTTAAAGTCGTGAAGATAGAGTGAAATATACGTTTTAAAAAAAAACCTTGTTCAACCAGAGAATTCATCCAATCTCATACAATTGATTCTAAATAGGAGAGGAAGCTGTTTACACTCAATATGAATTTTGAAGGAAAAAGAAGCTGTGTTGTTACTATAATGAGGCTGCATTTCGACACAGCAGAGCTTTACACGTCACCATACTAGAATACTCCAAATGAAAATGTCAAAATGCTGATATAAAGCAGGTGTAATTTACCAATTTCCTCAAGTTTAGCTTAGCATGCCAGCTAGCTACAGTAACATCACCAAATACACCTGAAACTGAAAGGTCTGTTTCATTCGTTTGCACAGATACTTAACAGAAAGCAAACTTTCAAAGCACTGCATGAAAAGTGAAACACAACCCTAACATTTGCTACATAGCAATCAATAAATGAGTGAGCTTCTTAAATTAAAAGACATTGACAATTTGTTTCACAAGGTAACAAAAACCTGAGCTGCTTAGTGAAAGACCTGTTTGTGTGACCGATCCCAGACGCCACTCGGAGCGGATATTTGTGCACTTTATTCTACGTAACCTGACCATAAAGCCACATAAGAACAACAAGCTAGAGGAAAGGGTTCAGAAATGTCGGTACCTAGGGGTACCTACAGTGTCATGTTTATGACGTGTCTGGCCACAGATCAATATAACTGCTGCCTATAACCTCTTTGGAGTAAGGATGGGCTGTAAAGTAGAATCTCTTTAGATGTTTCATTGTGATATAAATGGGATATGAACGTGTTTATCACAATTTTGTGGTATTTTCCCATATTTACAAAAATGGTGGCACTAGAGAAAAGGTAAGGGTTTTAACCGGTTAGTCATTTTTATCTCCAGGGAACCATAAATGTCCGTGCAAAATATCCTTGCCATCCATCCATAAGTTGTTGAGAGATTAAAGAGCCAAGCTGCCTGCGTGGCTAAGAAATACATACAGTAATGACCACTCCATCAGGATTTAAGACCTAAACCAGTGGTATAAAAACTAACTGCATGCTGGAATTTCCTTCTACAAGGCGAGAACATTTCTAAAGATGAAATGATGGGTAAAGTAACGTTAGGGTTCATTTACACCACAAAGTCCGTAGTGAAGGCGACATTATGTAAATGGAATCAAAGATCAAAAGATTTCTTGAAGTGTCATTCACCTGCACGGCTTTGATGATGGCGATGATGCCTGTGGGCCAGAAGCAGCAGACGGTGGTGAGCACGGCGATGGGCAGGTAGTCGTGAGGCGGCCGGCGGTCCATCAGGGTGATGCTGGGGGGCATTTGCATGGGATGAATTTGGCCCGGTGGGATTCCTGGGTGGCCTCCCCCGGCGGGCATGTATGGCTGACCCTGAGCGAAGGGAGAGAAGAGGACAGTAAGTGAGAACAACTGGTTTTTAAAGCAGCTTACAAAGGACTATCCTCTCACAGAATACACAAGAACAAGGGAACACGATAAAAAAGGAGGACAGTATTATAATTGGCAGGAAAAAACTAAATTTGTTTTGCGAGATTGGAGTTGGCAAGGTGAGCATGCTGCTGTGAAGATTTGTTCTTGGATAACACTTATTTATAATTCAGCTGTAAAAGTAGGCAGCAGAAAAGAAAAGGGACACTTCAAGTTTTTCAATGACTCACAGTCGCATTTTGGGGCCTGATGTCACAACTTCTGGTTACCTTCTGCGTTATGTGTAAACAGTTTCATCCTCTTATATGTAAACATACACAGCTAAAGTTCCAAAACAATAACTTTGTAGAAAAGTCATGAACAAATAAGATGAACAAATTGGTAATAAACAATGATCTTAAGGACCAGTTGGTGTTCGTGAACACGTGACCTGTTAAAACAAAGAGGGATATTTGCTTTTTTAAATTGCTATGCATTTTAAATTGACAGCCAAAAGAGATGACAGGAAATGAGAGGAACAGGAATGTTCAGCACTATATATAACCCATTAATATTTTTTGAGAGTCTTGGAGAGGTAAGACTTTCATGAAAGTCTAAAAATGCTATCCTGTGTTGCACTATTGTTTTTCCTCTTTCCTTCACAACCCCTCAGATTTTTAACGCATCAATAGGGACTGGGTTTGAGACCTCTGATTGACTGAAAAGAAAAAAATACAAAACTTATCTCTGTCAATTCAGGAGCCGAACTCAAAGTTTCAATAAGCAAATGTAAACCGCTTTGCATTACACTCTTTGTTAAATCTGTTGTACAAATAAAGCTCCCCATTTCCTGCTACATGACAGAAAACTATGACGCAATGCATCTTTGGACTAATAGCTTGATGCTCTGACATACAATATTTTAAATGAAAATGTATAGAAGCCTGTCTAACAACAACAAATGCAAATTAGCGAATCAGTAAAATATTGTTTGACATGTGGTTTGACATTGGAAATTTTTGCTAAAATCTGTCTATAAAAAAGCACCAAACAAGTAAATAACACTACATCAATCAGTTTCATCACGTATGTAAGTCATCAAGTAAAATCAGATTAACATGCAGTGGATTACAAAGAAACTCTTCTTTAAAAGAAAATGCATTTCAAAGGAAATAATCTTCAGAAAAGGTAAAGGGGTGATAATGGATTTGAAGTGGATACCAACTATGCCTGTAACCATTCTTTTAGTTCGGATCAAATAACATACTTCTTTCTAAGAGACGTCCTCATAAAGTGTAAGGAAACATCATTGAACTATAAGTATTATATCCCTCAAATCTGTAAATGTGAAGGTGATAAAACTAAAGAACTCTCATCTGTGATCTGAGGTAGAAATATAATACAATAAATTGAATAGAGTCTGGTGTAATCCTGCCGCAGACTGATGTCAGCCCTGTGAAATCTTTATTTGTCTCTGACTCACCGATGCCATGGGGTAGACAGGTACGTAGGCTGTGCAGGGCTGCAGCTGCAGCGGATAACCAGGATGGATATATCCTACAGGCGGGTGAGGCATGGTACCTCCAGGTCCCTGCGTCTGGACCGTGTAGCCCTGGGGAGCTCCCTGAGGTGCCATCGGGCCACAGTTGAACTGAGTTTCTTGGAGGTATCCCTCTGATCCTGGAGGAGGCGGAGGAGGAGGGTAGTTGGGTTGGGTTCCCGGCGCTGGCTGCATGTTGGGGTGTTGTGGGTGTTGTGGGTGTTGGGGGTGTTGTGGGTGTTGTGGGTGTTGGGGGACGTTGGGGTCTTGTGGGCCGGGGAGGTACGGAGGAGGCTGCATGGTCTGACGGCCGGACTCATCAAGACCTGAGAGAAAAGAAAAAGGAAGAAAAAGAAGAGGAAGGACACATTTGAAAAAAAAAAGAACATGTAGGAAGAAAGCACAAATAGAAAAAGCAGAGGAAGAACAGTCAAACAGAGCAATGTAAGAGTAAGGGCACATTATCTAACTCAACACTGTTGGACTACATCTTGTCCACATGTTGAATGTGCTTACTTCACTGATGGAAAGTGGAAAACAATTAAGCAAACCACATCTTCTCACCAAGACTTCAAAGAGAGAAAACCCTGTGCTGCCTGTGTGCTAATGAAGACAGAGATTGACATTTTCACCATAAGACCCAAGACCTTTCTCTCCCTGTCTTCTTTCAAAAAGATAAAATTAGCGGTTCAGAAATGTGGCATTTCAGAGACGGAGAACTTCATCTGATGGTCTGTCAGAATCATACAGTGGTTGGAAGGTTGTTTTACTCATGTACAGTTCTTATAACCTCTGGAAATGTGTCTTGATGCATCTATGCATGTATGATATTATGGTTGAGAGTCTAATGAAGCATCCACAAAATCTAAGTGAAAATACATTTTCATCACTTAAAAAAACAAAAACAACTGGATTAAAGTAGCAAATGTTGCTGTTTGGACCGTTTTTTAAGACTGGAGGAATGCCGAACCCCTTTTGTGTTGACATAAAGACACAACAGTGGTGGATGTGACACCTGGGCTAGTGTAGCTTCAAAAGTCTGAGTCGTCAAACTAATAATCAGATTAGGAAACAGACCCCTTGTTATCATAAAATATTGTTTTCAACTGGTCATTGAATGGTGAGAAACAAAATGCTTTGCTATCCATGTCATAGTTGTTGTTTTTTTTTAATTTTATTGGAAGGATAACCCCTTGAGATGCACCATCTCGTTTTCAAGGGGGTCCCATACACAAATGAAAAGACAAAACTGAGACATTACATAAAGAACATTACAAAACATTAACATTAGTTAGCTAGCATACACCTTCAACGTTAGCTGAAATCCGCCTCTGCTAAATGATTACTCTAGTGTTAGGTAGTTCTATGTTTTACGAACCTGAAGCCACCTGCCTATGTTCAACACCCAATGGTTTAAAACCATCATTAACTGCACGAATTAAACATCCCCAGCCGAAAATACCCGCACTCCACATTCAACATTCAACACTCAACAACCAAAGCTCTCAATTTGGCTTCCAGTAGTTTCCTGCGATAATGGAGATCTCCATTTTGCTCACTTTGGCGGCACTTAAGGTGATAAGGGGTACAATGTATGTTACAGTCTCTCTGTTTTCTGTGGATTTGTACTTGTACTGAAGTTTCTTCGTCTGTAGTTATCGCTTCTTTGTTTGTTTGGCTACAGTAACATTTTACTTGAAGTACAAGCAGGGATCAGAAGCCACTGCACACCGCTTCACACACACACATACATGTAAGTTGATGCTGTAATCTTTATCTCCACATCTCTTCTCTGGCGGGCCAACCACACCTGGGTAAAAAAAATAATGCTTCACAAACTTTGAGCCACTTGTGGAATGTAATCCCAGACGTGCACTTTTATCAGATGTATGCTTGTATGATCATGCTTCACAATGACGCACATTTAAGAAAAAGCCACCGTGTTTTTTAAACAGCAGCTGCAACATGACTGTAATCGTAAATATGAAATGGATATGAGTCTTCTGACTACTCAAAGCACTTTTACACCACAGGTCACACCTACCAATTCACACACTTATGGCAGAGGCTGCTATGTAAAGTACAAATCCCATTCATACCAATCACACCCCGTTTACGAAGCAGCAGGAGCAACTTGGAGTTAAGGGTCTTGCCCAAGGACACATCGGACATGTGCAGGAGCTGGAGATGGAGCTGCCGAACTTTTGGAGACCAACGACTCTACCACTGAGCCACAGCTGCCCCTAATGGGTGGCTAACTCCAGCCTAATGGCTACCATGTAATAAGTGTCTAACAACACTATGGAAAAGATCCCTACGATATTTGGCCAAAACATTTGACCGGAGAGTTGGAGATTCTAGTTTGAAGATTAGACGTGGAAACCAAGAATTCATTGCAAAAGTTTTAAGTGTATATCCAAATGATCGAACATTTAGATAAGGCCTTTGAAAATAAAATATTCAAAGCAACGATTTTTACCAAAATACTAATCATCGCAGGACCCTTAGATTTATCTTGTGACTCTTTGAAAGGGCACGAGCACGACCCCTGGGTTGAAAACCTTAAATCACTAGAAACTTTGATCAGCCGCAGTAAAAAGCTGCTCATACATTTTCCAATGACGTTTAAAACTCTAATTGAAACACAATTAAATAAAAGTTACAGTAATTTTCTATGTTACTAGTCCTTTAAGTACTTAGTTGATTCTTCTATAGGATATCTAATTCAAAATTTTTAAATTGTAGTAAATGTTTTCATTTATGTTTTAAATGATGGTAGGAGTACTTTTACTCAAATGAAAAGTCTGAGTACTTCTTCATCCACTGGACACATCAATCTTATTTGTACATCTTAATATTTCATGCTCACACTTCTGCTCCCCTAGTGTTTGTTAACAAAAAATGGACTGATGGGTTGTCATGTTTTCACAGCAGGTAGGTGGTCGAGGTGCGTTGATGTATTTTGACAGGGACATGATGAGGGAGGGAGGGGGGAGAAGGAGGAGGAGGAGAGAGAGAGAGAGAGAGGAAGGGAGGTGGAGAGGGAGGGAGGTGGGGATAGAGGAGGAAGCGGAGTGAGTGATGAGGGATGACGACTTGTGCTCGGGGACCAGGCTTTACGTAACAGACCCCAAATTCTGTCACAGGCAGGAACTGGACCAGAAACAGAAGGAGGAGAGAAAGAGGAGCGAGCGAGAGGGACGGGACACCTTAAAATAAAAGGTCATGATGTGACAAACAGTTTGATAAAGATTAGAGATGCAAGACTTGTGGGTTTCTTAATTTAATGTGTGAGGAATCCAAATTCTGGAGAAAGAAGCTCAGGGTGTGTGAATTTTTAATTCAAAATATCTTAACATAAGACAGCAAAATGTCTGAAACATGGCTATTGACAACATTTTTGATACACCTGGAAAAGACCACGTTGACACAACCAATAAAAGGTTATGTGCTGTGGTACCTTATTTACTGCAAAGTTTGGATGGGTCAGAAAGAGATATTGAGTCTCATTAATAAGTAGTTCTACACAAGTGAATCTACGAGAGCTGCTCGACTTTAACTTCTATAATTAACATTATCAGTCCTCCCCATTTCATCATTATAGTTGCTAATGTTCATTTTAGAATGATCAGTCTATACATTGTTTTTCCTGCTAATAAAACACATACTGTAACCATTATAACTGGCATTGTGGCTACAAATCTATTGTTGTTGCTCTGTTGTTCTCTATCCGTCTCTTTCTATCCGTTTCTATCTGATGGCTGGTCAACATGAGTCTGGTTCTGCTCGAGGTTTCCGCCTCTTAAAGGCAGTTTTTCCTTGCAGCTGTAACTTTGTTAAATGTTGCTCATAGTGCTGTGCTCATGGTGGATTAAATTTTGGTCTTTATAAATAATGTAACAAAGAGTAATCCTAGACCTGCTCTATGTCTTCAGAGAACATATGTTATCAATTCGCTCTATACATATTGATTGATTGATTAATTGATTGATTGACATTGGGAACCCCAAACTGTTTCACATTGTGAATGGATCTGCTGTTTGTAATGTAAGGGATGTGTCCATTTTGTATGTCAAACTGATGGAGCTTTTCTGTGACTGTCCTGTAATTGCTCAAATTATTTTATGTTTGTAAGTAGGCCTACCTGCCTAACGACCACGGATGAAATGTAGCTTATTTCAGCATATTTACATAGAGGAGTATTGCTGATAGGTTGATAAAGTGTTAAATAAAACATTTTGTCTATAGCTGACTCTTAATTAGGCCTTTTTATAAATCATATTACAGAGCATTGTAGTAGTGTAACATCCATGTAGTGCTTTATACCTACCTATAACAATGAAAGCAATGTTTTATGCTCATAAAAAACGTAATATGACTGGTAGTGTTCAATTATTCTCGTAGCCACATCACAGTTTTAGCTCGAACAGCTTTGTGTAGCTCACTGTGCCCTTTACAATGTCTTTAACAACTTCATTTGTCTCATTATGACCTTTATGCGTTTATGTTTTTGTACCTTAAAGCTGCGTCATCAACATTTCTCCCTTTACCATCGTTACGGAATTAAAGAGAAAACCCAAAACACTATGGTGCTGAAATGTAAGTGCAGCAGCAGACAATGATTATTAATTAAGGCTGTAAGACACGCGCGAGTGAAGGCGTGCACGCGCAGAGGACACCCACACATGTCTACAGTGAGGAGAGATGTAGGCCTACGTAGGCCAGTGCGTAATGATAATAATGACACATAGACAGAAAAGGAAAACTAGCAATAGGCTATCATAAAGTTGACCTTAGATAGGCTATACGTCACGTGATTGGTGTAGTTTAAAGGAATTTAATTCAGAAATAAAGACAAACAGGCGACTTTAGATAAATATATAACACAAAGTCTCATATAAAACCTTCTGTTATAATATAGGGCCCTAAATGGGGGCTTTGTACCCCCCACCCCCCTTAAGCTGCACCCACACAGCGGTGCATCATCCTACAGAAACAGCAGTGTGTGCAGATCAACAGCGGATGGAGATGCAGATGACGCGGACAAAAATATGTCGAAATCCTGATGTGTTACCGCAGATCAAAGATATTTAGAAGAAATTCTCATATCTCAGTCAGAAGTGGCACAACTAAGCTTCACAATGATGCACATTTAAGAAAAAGCCCCTTACCGTGTTTTTCCGACGACATGCCTCCCGATCTTCTGTCCTCCTCCTCTAATCGGATGTATTGTGATTTAAAAAACGCTCCTATCTTATGCACTTTGATGCAGACTTTTTTTTTTTTTTTTTTTTACTCCAAACCCGTCCTCAAGATGTCTTCATCTTGAAAAAAAACGCCCCCGATTCAATGGTAACTTTAAAATACACCTAATTATCCTCCAGCGCGCAGGGCTGCTTGTGCTTCTCCTCTTTCTCTCCTCTCTGTGTGGCTGCGAGTCTAATAAGGTTTCTCCACTAACGCGTCGCCGTACATTGAATTAATCAGACACAAAGCTATCGTTGTCTTAAAGCGACAGCCCGGACTTATAGAAATGCACATGCACTGTGCTGGAACATCCCATTATTGTCTACAGCTAAACAAAAGAAGATATAAGGTGGATTTCTGTCCATCCATGCGTGACATTTCATCAGTTTTTTTCCTCTCTTGAATGTTATCCTCAAATGATTTCTCTGTCAGATTTCCCATGAGGAGTTTGTTCTCAGAATGTCAAAGAAGATGCAGGCAACCACTATTCTTACATTTCTACATGTATCAGAGAAAAATAATTAAATGTACTGTATGTTTTTTTGGGATACAGATTTTATTACTGTACAATAAATTACAATCCAGATTTCATGTTGTCTGTACTTTGGTCTGTGGATTAAAATCATTCCCTTCTTCATTTCCAGTGATCTTCATGTAAACATCAACACGTTTTATAGGCACATACAGCACTTATGTGTTCATTTACACCATCTCTTAACCTCCCCCATCTTTTCTCACATCTTTCTCACTAAGACAAACACTTTGGCTGCAGGCGTCTCTCCTAGTCTCTCAGTGGGTGTAGAGGGAGGCGGTGAAGACGATGTCCCTGCGGATGGCCAGAGAGGCCTTCTCCATTTTGCTCCCCAGGACAGAGTCCCCTACGATTCGGGCGGCCTGACGCACCTCCTTCAGCACCTCATCCAGGCGCTGGATGCAGCGAACCACCGTGCCCTCCTGGACGTCTGTCAGCATGGCAATCTCTGCGAATGGCTGCCAGGAGTTGAAACGAGACATGAGAGGTAGGTGATGCAACAAAAGAAGGAAAGACAAATATGCATAACTAGCTTAAAATCAAGATTTGAGATATCAGACAGTATCACAAATAAGGATACTGTGTGAGTCAGGACTTAGCAAGGGGGGACAAGATAACCCTGATGGATTTCAAGATATTTAAAAGAAAGAACATGACAAATCATGCTTCTGCAACCCAAAACAACAGAGCCTCAAGCAAGAACAGAATACAAAAACAGATCTGTTCTTGATTGGCAAATAAGAGATATATTTATTACCTCTTACTTTAAAATGGAAGTTGCTCCGTGTGACCCTTCAAATATCTAAGAGTGCTGGTCTTGCTTGTGGTGTTCCTCATGGATCTGTCTTGGGTCCTTTATTAATTTTATTTGTCTCTCTTAGGTAATCTAATCATCAAATTAAAATATCATATTGCTGTTATGCTGATGATATACACATATTTTATTATTTAAGTATTAATAATTATTTTTGGTGTTCTTTTTAAAAGTTTTTTTTTTTTTTTAACAACAATTTGTAAAGTACTTTGTGGTCTTGCTCTGTAAAACCTGCAATACATTTTCCTTACTCTCTTGCATTACATTTGCAATGTTTTGCATATACGCCTGCACTAAAACAAAACTCTTCAGGGATTCAGCTTTGCACCTCTAACCAGACTGGACTCTCAAGAATCATAAAAAAAGTAAAAAGTTAAATTGATGTAGCAGAGTTGGAGACGTCACGACGCTCCAGAAATAATGGATTTGTTGTTTCGTTTTATATGTCAGGTTTGTTTGCAATGTTTTTTCTATATGTATTTATGTTTCTACTGCTTCTATAGTTTGTAACTCTGAATGTGACGTTTAAACGTCATGCCTTTTTGTGTTTTTTCCTTTGAAGAGCAACAGCACTATTTGTAATACCATCTATTTGTAAGAAATATTAATGTCTTTCGACCTCCTGTTTTGAAGTCACTAAAGTCAAGCTGAGATTTATTTCAGCTCTTTATCCCTTTTTTTCCCCACTGCTTCTATCCAACTAAACTGGAATTGTTGCATTTTGTTTTTCTAATTGGCAAAAGTTGTAATTAGTACATTAGAGTTGTTTTTTATCACCTTGGATGGTGTTCCAAGCTAGTTGAGATACGTCAAATCTATCGGCCGTACCTTTGAAATGCATTTCTTTTCATCATGGTAAAGATTGCATGTTCATATATGGTGTAAAAGTTGTCAAAATCAAGTTGAACAGCAGAGAGTTAAACCTCACCATGCCTCTGGCCCAGCAGTACACAACCTCTGTCAGGCCAAACTTAAACTGACCGACATACTCCTCAGCTGTCTGAGGTATCTCACATTCCCTCTGCAGCTCTCCGATACGCTTGGCCACTGACAGCACACGATCGATACCCTGAAAGAAACAGAAAAAAGGAAGACAAGAGATGAAGAGAGACAGATATGGAAAGATTGGAAAGAGTAAGTAAAGCTTGAAAGATTTTAGTTAACACGCTGCCCTTAAATGCATCACTTACTTCCCTCTTAGTGTTAACAGAATGACCTTGTCATTTACGTTCAGGAAATCTGTTTAACAAACTGTCTGCTGTGCTCTCACAGGTCTGCAGAGCTCGGGTCATGACTAATTTAGGCGCTCGTAAAGCACTTTCATGTATCAGGGGCAGTTCAAGACTCTCTCTCTCTCTCTCTCACACACACACATACACACACACACAGATCAGAGGCCTATTGGACAGAGTTGAAGACATGGGCGAATGAATAAGTGAGTGAGGGACAAGGCTGAGTCAGGTGACGTGCCCCTGCTGTCCTTTCTGCAGGGCTGCAGTGTTATGCATAAAATCTGCACAAATAAAATGTAATATAATGTGTTCGTGTGTGTTCTTATGTGTGTGAGTCATCCATGGGGGAGTCTGTACAGTATGTCAGCACACACACGTCACAGCGACTGTCACTTTAAATAATGTAGTTACCATGAAGCTGAAACACCGTCTCCTTACCTCTTGTAGTGTGTTGGTGATGTGCGGCTCCACCTGCGTTTTCTGTGTGAAGACCAAGCAGGACAGCAGTGCGGCGCTCTCCTCTGGAGCGAGAGGGCTCAGGACGTTCTCGAACAGGAGCTCGGTAAGCAGAAGCTCATGGCTGCTGATCTGACAAGCGACCCGGCCTTTCAGCTGCACCGCACCGCCGCTGTCGACATACTGGAGGGACTGCAGAACCTGAGGAAGACCAGTAGGGAAGAAAACTCTAGGTGCGTTAGTTCATGATAAATAAAGCTACATCAGGCTGATGAACTGGGACACTATTTATAAATACTGTTGAAGCTTAGGACAGCTCTAATGAGGGACTTTCAGTTTCTGGTGCTTTTGGCGCCCCCTAGTGGACGTCTTATCGACCTTGAGGGTGTTGTACTGTTCAGGTGTAAGTTGTTTTTTGTCAAATGTGTCACTCGCTGTAAAAAATGGCTTTGACTGCAACTTGTAAATCAATTTGTCTGACACCTACCCAGCAGCAGCAGATTCAGACATTAAAAATGACTATATAGAAATAATCAGTTGTCTTCCTGATGGTCTGATTTGCTGTTGTAGGTCATGAGGAGACTTCAGTATTAATTTCAGTCTGTTTCATCATTATTCAAAAAGTCCTGACAGAAGCTTTTAACGAAAAAATTTAAAATTCTCGTTGGCTCAGGGACTTTAAACCTTTGGGTTGACCACTTCTTAAATGACTTTGAACAGACAAAATTGGCCCTCTAAAGGCACTGCCTTGGGCTCATGGGGACTGGTATGAGAACATTCAGACCTTGTCTAGAATAAAAGTGATCCATAATGAAAGAAATTGATTTTTGAAGCCTCACCTGGGATCGCTTATGTTTATTGGAATGATTTCAGATGTTGGTTAGGGGACAATCTTATCGTAAAATGAGAATGTAAACGATAAATTAAATATACTTATGCAGCACTTTTCTAGTCTTCTGACCCCTCACTCACCAATTCATACACACATTCATACACTGATGGCAGAGGATTCTATGTTAAATGCCCATCTTTAACCAAATAACTAATCCCATCCATACACATTCATACGCCATTGGCAAAGCTGGCAGGAGTAGTCTTGTGCAGTGGCATGTAGACCGCAGGAGCTGAGATCAAACTGCCAGTCTCTCCATTGAGAGAGGACCGACTCTACCACTGAGCCACAGCTGCCGCTCAAGCTACAGAGGGTTAAGCTAAAGGCCGTGATCTCAAAGACTGGACTCAGGTTACAGATTCAAATTGACATAACGCCAAACAACAAAAAACACTTTGACAGAAACAGATCAGAAACTCAGGACAGTGACTCAAACGTCTAATCCCGACCTTGATCCTCTGGTGGTATTCAGGCAGCAGGGACAGAGACTGATCGGACACCAGGAACAGCAGCCTGTCCAGCTCCTCCTGCACACTCATCCTGTCTTGAACCCGAGCAAACTGAAACACACACGCACACAACAACAGGGTTACTTAACTTACAACATCAGTACGGCAGCACTTGACCTGATTTCAGTGTAATAAAAAAATGGAACACTGCATTGTGACGTGAAGGGAAACGCTGCACATTGTATTCTCATTGATAGCACAGAGGAGTCTCTTTGTGAATATGTAACATAAAACCACTGAGGCCAATTACTGTGTACTAACAGCTTCCATTGTAGAGCATCACTACACTAGCCGTCGTTTTATTAAAACCCACAATGCTGCATTAAGCAAAAAGATGTGTACAGTGATGACTGGAGACAGTGATACTGCTACCAAGAGCTTGTTATCTTGTAATGTAATCAGTGTGTGTGAGTGTGAGTGTGTGCGTGAGATGGCTCAAATGACACGCTGCGCCTGTGAGACAGTGATGAGCTGCGGCTATGAGCCTATATGTGTAATTATAGAAACAGTCGGCTCCAGATTCTCGCATCTTATCTCCTCGCCGAGGCTGCCAGGGAGACGGGATATGCAGCACGGATGCAAAATCTTGTAGAGGGAGTTTGATGTTATTGTAGTGAAACTAGAGGGAGGAATGATGGAGGGTTGAAAGGAAACTGATGCTAGAACAAAAGGGCCAAAAGAGAAGAGGCATCAAAAGGGGGCCAATTGCAAACTAAGTGTGTTATGTAAGGGCATGATGTTAATTAGCTGCATAAATATGCAATCACTGCACAAAAGAATTTATTAGCAAACAGTGTAATAAAGCCTTGCCTCATCTCGAACTATAAATAACTGCATCAGGGATTTAAAACACACACGCTCAAACACACACCTGCTCTGCAAAAGTGGGCGAGTTGATGCAGTTGAACTCTTTAAGGCTCTCCTGCAGCACTCGGCGCCTCATGGAGCCCTCCACCACGTCCATGCTCTTCAGCTGGAGGTCGTTCACGGGGTCCAGGCTCGCTATGCCGCTGGGGTTGGCCTCGGCCAATCGCAGGAGCTCCTGGGTTGCTGTGGAGATGGCCTGGCCAGGAGGGTCAAGTCTGAGGAGGAGTAGGGCAGAAAAGGCAATGATGAAAGATAGGATGTTTTTCTTTTAACGGGCTTGGTGGTCTGATATCTGAAAGGTTTAAATAAACACTTTTGTGACACCAGACAGAGACAGCTATGCAAACATCCACGCTCTCATTATGTGGAACAGTGAAAAAGTAATTCACACACCACTTCTATTTGGAGGACAGACAATGCACTGCAAACAAAGCATTCTCATATCAACACTGTGCCTGGTTCGTGTATCTTAAATGCCTTAAAATGACAAGCTACACACCAACGCCGCCCCCTATCACCTGGACTAAGTTTGATCGGTGGAGATAGATAGATTTAGACATTCACATTTATTGCGTTGAGCCTCAAATGCAGTTAGCCAACACGTGTGGAAAAGATATTTAATGAAGACAAGATGGTCACTCAAGTTGAAAGTAACTGCTCATGTTCGTGCATCACCGCTAATCTATGTAGCGCACTCTGCTGGTGACAGAGAACTGCTAGTGGAATACAATGAAACTCAAATGAAATGCTATTTGACTTTTAAATAAATCTGGTAATATCGGCGCATATCTGCGATAAAGTCAGCCAAATAATATGCTATTTCTATAATACGTTGTATTCATGAATGTTTACAGGCTGGTAGTGTGCTCCTCCCTGAGTTTGTTGGCTCATGTTTGGTTTCTTGGCACTTTACTGCCACCAACTGTTAGTCAGCAACATCGAAAGACCCCATCAGCAGCATAAACTTCTTCATGAATGTTTTTTATGCACATGGATGATACAAAAAAAAGAAGAAGATCCATGTATCTGCTGCAAGGCACTATGAGTAGTCATAAATTCAGGTTTTGAAAGTGATTGTGAGGTACTAATACGTTTATTACACAGGCCACTATAAGGATACATGATTTTAAACACACCTGAATCGTGGCTGCTGCCTCTTGTTGTAGTTATCTATGATCCTGTCTGGAATCACTTTGAGGGTTTTCACTGTGATGGCTGAGACGTCCTGAAGCTTCAATTTCCGCACTGTGTGGCTGCAAGGACCTGACCAAAACAAACAAAGTTACAGAAACATCTTACATAACGTTACTTCTCTTACACATCTGTGAAAGCCTCATGGGCTCATGGGTGATTTAGGCCAATGAAAAGAGCGTGTTGGAGCCAAAATACAGTATGTGTTTCTTGTGTATTTTCTTTTGGTTGTGTGTGTAGTCCCTCTACTGGGCACTATGTGGAGCCTGAGTGGGTTCCGTGTTTAAATCAAGGCTCCAGGTGAGTTGAGAGAGGTGACTGAATGGAGGCAAACAGTTTTTCTACCGTGTCAGCCTGTGATCGCATCCAAAGCAGATTTTTTTTTTTATAGATGTAGTGATTCGTCTTATTTTTCTTTTTTGATAATATGTTTAAAAATAAATGGATTGAAATATCCAAATCACATCAACGGACTAGTTTAATTTCTAAGGAGCTGAGCATGCGTCCGAAAATAGCATCCACATTCATCCCTCAAGTGACTTTTCGAAACAATATTGGATTTGTTAAAATTGGTCACTACAGAGTGTGTATTGTATTTTTTGTCCACTTGACGTCGACTGACCTTCAGGAATAAAGAGAGCTGTGTTGAACAGGTGAGGAAAAGCATTGTTGCATTTTCCTTCACCCTCCTCGTTGCCTTTCTCACAGATGATAAGCGCTGTGAAGGTGCGATTCACGGCGTCATTTGAAACCTGAGAGGAAAAGGAGAGGAACACATACAAGAGGTTTTACATACAATATTTCATCTTACTTTCATTTGTCACTTTTTGCTCAAGAATAACGTGTTATTAGAAAGTATTTACGTTTTTATCTGCTGCAATCACTAAATACACACACATACAGTCACACACACCAACCTGCAGTAGAACTCCCAGGGCGTTGAGATGCTGTTTGTTGTTCACCACAACTACTCGACCCACAGACAGAGCTTTGAGCCCGTTCACAGACTCCAGAATGGCACACTAAAACCAGAGACAGCAGGGAGGTAAATGTAGCATCATGACACCTGAGGGATTATCATTTGTCTTTATCTATAGGTGTATGTTTGTGTTGTGTGTGTTTTTGGTGTGTGTGTGTGAACCTGGAGGGCTTCAGTGGTGGTTCGTAGCTCTGTCACAGTGTAGTAGTAAGGCAACAGGTCGGACAGCTGGCCGTCTGTGTCCAGGGGAGGCAGAGAGGACAACGACTGCTTCAGCTGGCTGATCGTTTTCTCGTGGGCCTGCAGGAGGAAGATGAGAAGGAGACAGTTAATAACATCGCATTTTATAAATATAAATATGTAAATAACAAAACATTCTTAATGTTTCATGGACAGAGAACACGGAAGATGAGGAGTTCAGAAAGAGAGATTAGAGGACTAACAGTTTAATGAAGCTCTAACTAGAAAGACAACAACTTGTTTTAATCCCTATATTCTACTTGTATTCCTTTATTAACTGTACATGCTGTTATGTGTTGTTCACCTACGTAACATCCCATGTACGGTGCAGCATTTGTCATCAAACCTGTTATGTTCTGCAGGTGTAGGTTACCTGAGTGTCCCTGTGGCATTCAGAGAAGCTCCTCCTCATCATGTCAGTCACACGGAGGGCTTCCACTCGCAGCAGGTTCAGGATCATCGTGTAGGTGAGTCTGAACTGGGACTGGAGGACGGTGGGTTTTCCCTGAAAGAGACAAGAGGTAGACGGCAATTAAATACTGATAAAGGCATCTATAGGCCTCTGGCTGCACCGTTTACATTTATATTTAGAGAGTTTTCTTGCACTTCCGTTTGTCTGAATTCCTTCTGCTTCAATTGGTTGACGTATTTTATAACATAATCATGCACAGATAGTTTCAGGACTTAATAACAGACATACACAAATAAAGACAAAAACAAAACAAAAAAACAGAATCGGCCGACAGACGACCAAATCAAACGTAATGGTACATATTTCTTTGGATGGGTGAATCATAAAGAATATATTGTTCTGAGGGATTTTCTTACCAGCATCATGACATGCAGATCTGCCATCTCATGGACTCCAGCCTTGCAGAGAATGATGACGGTGCCCGTAGCGTCCAGGCCTCTCCTGCCCGCTCTGCCCGCCATCTGAATGTACTCACCTGAAAAAAAACAGTTCAAAAACATGAAAGAGATATTTAAAAAATTCTGTTGTTTCCCCTTAATTCCAATTCAACACAAGGAGATGAAAGAGCATGATCAATGGTGGTTCTAATGACAGAGACAAAACACACAGACAGAAACAGAGAGGGAAAAACAAACCTGGCAGCAGATTCCTGAAGCCCGTCCCGTCGTGTTTCCTGATGCTGTCGAACACCACCGTGCGGGCAGGCATGTTCACGCCCATCGCAAACGTCTCAGTCGCAAAGAGCACCTGGGAGACAAATTCGAACATGCAGTGGGATTGTTTTGGGATTGCAGGGGGGACAGTTGCAGCGTTCCTACAAATAGTTCTTTGTCAAAATTCGGCTTCTGAAGGCTTCTTATATTTGGTTATTTTTGATGCTATGTATATGCAACGTTCTTAAAACAAACAATCTTCTACCCAGACCTTGAAATGACTTGAGTTAACTCAATGCTTCTCTATACTGTATAGGAACCCCGAGGTTAACTATTCATGACCTGTATTCGTGATCGAGACTATCACACTCTCTGATACTATGTTTGAATTCACAGAGATGCAGGTATACGGTATTTTTGTTTGGCTCACCTTCACGAGACCTCGTGAGAAGAGCATCTCGATGACCTCCTTCAGTATCGGCAGGATCCCGCTGTGATGGACTGCTATCCCCCTCTTCAGCAGATCCCTCATGACCAAGATCTGAACGAGGGGGCATTCAGAAGTTTGAGCGTCAAATATAAAATTATGCAAATACATTACACTACTTTTTTTCTGTTATTATTTTACATAGCATGTACAAAATAAGAATGGGAATTATAACGACCAGCTCAAGATGAGAACAAGTGCCATATTGTTGGATCTTTCAGAATTGTAAACCTTGGAGCTCATCGATCCCCATCAGGCTGATACAGATTTATAACATACATATCCGCATATTTTCTGATATGCATGTGCCGATACACGACTCCTATTTTTACAAAACACTCTGCACAGTCTCCTACACATGAAGCAGAATATCGTAGCTGAGCAGTTGAGGCGTGCACTAGCTTAGTTTACAACGTTTTTTTTTGAAGAAATCAGCTGTCATGGTAACATATCATAGTAATATTGGTGCAGAAATAGTTGCATAATCTACATGAAAAAGGTATTTTTCCATTCAAGCCGAGAGCCTCTTTGTTGGCAGCCACTTTTGTTATCAGTGAATAGTTTTCCTTCAAATATCGAGTAGAGATCAATCTCAAAAATCTCACATCAGTCAGACTCGTTTCTATATTTTTTAAAAACTTGCTAAGAAAGAAATCACATTTCCAGTCTCTCTTCAGCTATCCTATCACATGATTAAACTTAATAAAGGAAAAAAGATTCCAAGCTGAGAGGAACAAACTGTTTCACAATGAATCCAACTTTAGTTTCACATAACTGTACTTGGGTAAATGTACCACCACTGATGATCATTCAACAAAAATACTTAAGAAAAATTCCTCATCACGTCTTAATAAAAGCCAGAGGAGAGAAAAATCTGAGAGCCAAGCCTTTTACCTGAGGCAGCTGTCTGTCTCCTCCCCTAAGGCGACTCATGCTCTTCTGGAAGAACGAGTGGATCTCAGCCTTCTCCACAGAGGTGGTCAAGTCCATGGAGTCGAGTGAGCGGGCGTTGTCGTCGCAGCGCGTCCGAGAGAAGGTGAAGGCGACAACGGGCGTCTGCTGTCTCTGGGACAGGAAGTGCAGGAGAGTGAGCCACACCGATCGGTCCTGGAGGGCAAAAAAACGATGCAGAAAAGGAATGAGAATTTAAAGCAGAAGGATGCGGTTTTAAGCAAAACAGAAAACGCATTGAGGGCATGGACAAAAAGAAGGGTATTTACCTGACTCGCTGTGGTGTTGTGAGATGTATTTTTTGTTCCAAATGATTGAGCATGTTTGCTGGTGCGGTCCTTCTTTGCGTCGACAGCTGCATAGTACCTGAAAAGTATACCAAAAATCTTTCATGATCATTTTGGGGATGTTTCAGTTGCAGCGTAACTAAGCTACAGATGAGATGAAGCTGCACCCTTTAGTGAGGAAGTTGCCCACAGCATCCACCAGCAGGAACATCTCTTTCTGAGTCTTGGTGCTGTTTCCAGTGTACAGATAATGCTCCAAAGGCACAGGTCTCTTCATCGTGCTGATCACGTAAATATGCTTCTTCTTTATCCGGCTAAGGAAACATAAAGATTGGGGGAAGAGAGGGGAATGTTAAAAAATACGATAAATCAATGAGAGTATATCCTCAAACAAGAACAAATAAATATCCACACGTCAAAGCTGGGGCTACATGGTGGTGCAGTGGTTAGCGCTGTTGCTTCAGAGCAATAAGGTTCCTGGTTTGAATCCCCGTCGAACAGGGCCTCGCATGTTCTCCCCGTGCATGCATGGGTTCGCTCTGGGTTCCTCCCACAGTCCAAAGACATGCTCGTTAAGTTATGTGATTACACTAAATTGCTTGTAGGTGAATGTGAACGTGAGTGTGGCTAGTTGTCTGTCTCTATATGTCAGCCCTGTGATTGACTGGCCAGGGTGTACCGACTCTCAGCCAATGACAGCTGGGATCAGCTTCGGCTCATATTGCGATAACGATGAATTAGGGATTAATCACGCAGCCCGAATTTTAGTTTGAAAAGAGTACAGGAAGTGTTTAGTTTGTATAACAAAACGTTCAGTTACCTTAAAAGGAGATGCTTAGCAAATAAGGAGTTGAAAATATGAACGTTTAAACGTTCAAACAGAGGGAATTGGAACTTAGGACCTGCCTCTAATACATGCCTGCTTTAAATAAAAGGCATGTCACCATCGCTGTTGAGGTGAAAATAGGCCATTGTTCCTACTTAAGAAATACTGTAAAAGCAATCGATTAAATTAAACGATGGTTTTTAACAATCTGTATGGTTCACCTACCCGATCCATTCACTAAACTCCAGAGCGTTTGGCACTGTGGCGCTCAAGAGAATGATACTGACGTGATCGGGAAGCATAATCAAAACCTCCTCCCACACGACGCCTCTCTGAGGAAAAACGAAAGGATGGTAAAAGAGGAGAAGAGAACTGTCACTCTGTCCCTTTAATTAGTTATGATCAAGATATAGAGAGCAGTTTCTGACCTCCGCATCGTTGATGTAATGAACCTCGTCAAAGATCACCCACTCTAAGTCTCTGATGACCTCTGAACCGTTGTAAAGCATAGACCTGAAAGAGAGCAAGAAGCCATTCACTCTTTTGATTCCATTAAAAAAAAAAGATGAATAAAACATTCATAATGAAACGGCTCATGCACCTGAGGATCTCAGTGGTCATGATGAGACATGAAGATTCAGGGCTGAGCTGGACATCTCCAGTTAGGAGTCCGACATCGCTGAAGGTGTTTTTAAAGTCTCTGAACTTCTGATTGGACAGGGCTTTAATGGGAGAGGTGTAGATGGTCCTATCAAAACAACAACAACAACAACAGAGTCAGAATATCGTTTGCAAAAACAAGAAAACCAACACAGAGTCTTTAAAAGTTATGTTACTAAGTGCACCGAGGGAAACATGTTGCAGTTCTTCATTATCCTCTACTTGAAGTGGCATTTGTTCTGGCTATCACTGATGTTGCCTGTGTGCTTCTCTTAGTGTAGATTTTATGATTTGTTTGTGTTTTGAATATTTTTTTAAATGTGAAATTGCTTTTGTTACTTTTTTGACCAGAACTTCCTGGAAGAAGAGTAATACCATTGGTCTTACTCTTGTTAATGTAACAATTTATTCAACTAGAAACTTCAAAGACGATCTTCTCTCTTCACCTTTTTAATGAAAATGTGTTGAAACCTGTTGTATCGCTTTACCCACACTCACCTTGTCATGTGTTTCTGGGAGAGCGCGATGGCGTACTCAGCCACCACTGTTTTGCCAGCTGATGTGTGCGCGGCCACAAACACAGAGTCGTGGTTCTCCAGCCTGAGCACAGCCTGCTTCTGGAAAGTGTCCAGCTCAAACGGCCACTAGAAGGAGGAGGGGAAAGACACAGATCAGGTACTGCAGGACGCTTAGCCACAACGGAAAGTGATTTGTAAGTGATTATTAGTGACAGAGAGGGAGGAGCATTTAACACTTACATCATATTCCTGTCTACCTGGATGATGTTAGAGTACCAACCTTGAAAGCTGGGTTAGGGATGCGTTTATAGAAATCATCACAGGGGGAAGAAATGTTGACAGGGATCGCCCACTTTTTATTTTCCTCCGGGTTTTCTTTTGGTTTTGATTTCTCATCCTTTCCTTTTTCTGAGGGAGACGAGGATGACACGGCGTCCTGAAGACAGAAAAGAAGGAGAAGCCGATTTCAGCGCTGAGAAAACAGCACAGCTTGTTTGAATTCGATCTACTTGTATACATATATAATATATACAATATAAGTTTAATTGTAGTTTGGCAAAAGGGGGACCGTCTGGCTAACTGTGTGTATTATTAATTGTTTCACTATGGGTAGAGTATCTGCAGGGATGTAAAAGAACTTAAATCAATACAATAAATGATGCTACAAACATATGTATGCTTTTACTTGTGAATCTTGTCGTAAAACAATCCAAAGATAAACATTACTACACACCACATTCTGATTTATCCTATATATTTAGGACAGAAAAAAGATCAACTATCACATATAAGATGAAATCATTGTAGATGCTTATGTGGACTGAGTTTCATCCGTTTCTTTATCTTAATAGGAGCTCATGTTACCTAGGTAATCACACCACACAGACAGTCCTGGACATCATGCACTCTTTGTTCAAATCTGACCTTTCTTTCAGAGAGAGGAGAACATTTTGAAGCTGTCTTTTTCTTCAAAACAAACAAACTGCGGTACCTTGATTCCCAGCTCTTCGAGGCTGTTTGTTCTTGGTAGTTTGGGAGCGTCTTCACTCCCTTTGCTTTCCTTTTTCTCCTCATCCTCAGGTTGTAGATCAGTGATGTCATCAATTGTGGACAGGAGAGACATGAGATTGACCTCTGCTTTTGCTAGCTTGGCATCTTCCAGACACAAATAAAAATTGAAGTTAAATTGTTCGATACATATCTTATACACAGTGTAGGATTTATTTTTGTACAGGAAGGTATGACAGCTTACTTTTGTCAGTGAAGTCCATCCCAGCTTTAAACCCAGATGGGACTTGGAGTAGGTCTATGAGAGGATTAAAGTCAAATTCAACTATTAGTAGCTGAAATAAACAGAAGGCCGATCATTTTACAACACTGCAAGTCAAAAATGTAAAAAACACCATTCTCAAAGTCGATGTCTTCCTCCAGCTCAGATTTCTTCTTGATTTGTTCAAGACTAAGCTCCTCCATTCCTCCTGTGAGCACACATTTGAAGATGATTAGAAAAAGGATGAATGACACGCTTGAAGTCATCTCAATTAAAGACAGGTGATGTATATTATTTCACAGAAAATGCTTTATATCAGACTCACCTGGGAGGAAAGGGTAGTTGGTGTTACTTCCTCTGAGGCTCTCTGAAGGAGGCCCAGGTTGTCGTTGAAATGAAAGCGAGTTCTTTGCTGACAGGCCGGTGTTTTCCAGTAACACCTGCAGGTGAATAAAGAAAGGCTTGTCTTTATCAGGGGCATTTTCTCAAGAGTTGGGGATTTAACCACCAACCTTCCAGTTGAGAGGTGAGCCACTCTACCACTGAGCCACATGCATAGCTCGTCTATTTATAAAAACAGCACAGACTGTAACCTGTTTTTATTGTTGGTATGCTGATTTATTTCTCAATATTAATAAATGGTTAATAAATACATTTTACCTGAAATATCAGAAGAGTCAAAATATCCTAAACTTTTTTCCAAAGTTCAAGGCTAGATTTTAATTCCCTTTATGATCTGACAGACAGTGCAAAGGCACCAGCATGGAAAATAAAGAAAAGCAGAAAATATACACATTTTAGAGGCTGGTACGAGCATGTTTTTGTAATTTCTACTCAGAAAAATGACCAAAAACAAAGACTTCAAAGATGTTAAACTCCCATTTTCTACTCTTGAAGTAATAATAATATCAAGTAATCGTGTAAGACAGTGTTTGTGATGTACCTCTGTGAAGTCCAGCAGCATCCCTGTGGTTGGATCTCTGACGACAGAGAGACCAGAGTGAAGAGTAGACGGAGTGCATTTGAGTAAAGAGTCGACGTTAACTTCTCTCTGAGTCACCCTGGTGAAGGCAAGAACAAAACAGGAACAAAAAAATCAAAGGGTTTTTATCAAACAGATGAGTCATACGCTAATAATTAAAATAACCATACTTCTGCATACTCTCACAAAAATGTTAGCTTTAAAAGTTACAATATGACATTGTTTAGAGGAAAAACATACTTGAGAAACTTCTGGAAGGCAAAGTCAGTGTCATGTATAGGAAGCCATGCAGGGTCCTGTAAAAACTGTTTCTCTACTTCTTTCTCCAGGCTCAGGCTGGTGGGAGGTAGACCGTGGGGGAGCTGAGGAGGGAGAGATACAGTCAGATATTCAGTAACATTCAGTAAGTGACTCGTGAGCCATTAAATCCAAGGTAAGATTCCTATGTTAAGGTTTATTTGTGTTTTTTTCCCACAATGATCACTTTCAACTACAGTAAATCTGCAAATTGCCCCCCCCCCAAAAAAAATCATAAACAACACAAAAACTGCATATGTTTATGGGTGTGATCTTTAAATCAGCAAATACATTTATTTTATTTTAACCACAATTCACTTATAAAGAATATATTGGTTAAAACAATAAGAAGAAGCATTCGACTAATGGGGACATTTAAGGAAATAATGATCAATGTTGACGAATAAAAATTTGAGATGTGAAAGCTGGGCAGAGGTGAAACAAGCATTTGGGTGTTTTACATATAAGCTACATAAAACTACAACAAGTTAAACACCTACAATAACACACTTCTTAAAGTAATAGAGCAATGTAAACATCAGCAAAGGGGTCTTATGCTAAAAAACCTCTATGGAAACTGTTTTATATATCATGATAATATTGTTGATGCTACCTAGTTTACTGTTGGGTAGTTTCATATATAAAATCACATTTTATTAACTAATTACATTTAGAGTAGTAACTACAGCTTTCAGATTAATGTAGCCTAGTGCGATGTTCAGTGTTAATCTTGGAAATGCAGTGAAAGAGAAGTAAAAAGCAGACTGAATCCAATAAATACAAGATGTATTCAAACTTTACTTCAGTAAATGATCAATACTGCGTCTATTCTTATCTCTATGTTTCTGTTTTTTTTAATAATGATATGAACATATGTTTCTAGAATACATAATCAAGTAAAGTAATGTACACAGTCATCCTGCACCACACTGACCGTGCTCTGTGGAGGTAAAGGCTGGCCAGGCAGGGGATGTGTGATGAGCTCAAACCTGCCCGAGCATCCCATCTCCAGCAGGGACAGGGGCAGGTCCATGGGGCCCGCGGGGGGCACATCTGCACAGAGAGGAGCAGAAATAACAAAAGAAATAAAGAGCCTGAATGTGACGAACACAATCAAGCAACTCAATATTATTGTAGGAATTAAGTTACGCCCCATGAACGCCATTGTCAACTTTTTACATTTCTGCATACAAACTGAAAAGATATTACTGCAGCCATTAGTAATAATCTGGTTGCCCAGTATAATTTCTATAACCCATGAGGCTGCTGAAAGGATCACTGATTGAGATTGACTGGCTCAATATTAGCCACATCATCACAGAAGCTGCAGGATTGAAGCATGCTAGCAGGCAGAAGAAAGTCTCTACAGCTATTCACACCAAAGCTGTCTTAAAATTTAATAATAGGCAAAAACTTACTTAATCGGTCCATGTCCACACTCAGAACTGAAAGCTAAAAAGTTGCCACCAACTAGTTGTCTGCTGCTGTCGCCTCGGAAGTTGCCAAAATTGAAAAGCGGAAGTGGCTACTACAAAAAGCTAGCTAACTAGCTTCATAAAGAAATAAGAAAAAAACTAAATCAGAAACATGTCGCCCAATTTCGCTAAACTACCTAAACACATTGTTATGTGTTATACATTTATGGAGGGATGTTGTTGTGGTTGCTTTGCTATAAGTTTATGCTATTAAAAAGCGCCAGAATAGACTACTACGTCATCATTCCGCGTCTGTGTTTTTGTTGTGCTAGGAGATCATCACACATTTGGTAAGTGAATGAATTGAATAAACAAGTAGTGCAAGAGACAGTGCATGCTTTATCATATTGAGAGGCTAGTTTGTATTTGCCTCGCCTGAATTAGTGACATTTGTACGATCTCAGAGCGAATTAAATCTTGTTTTGGCTTCAGGAAAGCGACTCCTAGCTTACCGAGGCTACCAGTGGCACACGAGGGGTTTAGTAAATACGAGAATTTGCTTTTTTCTACGATGTTTAGCTCCATATTTATTTATTAACTTTACCAGCTGTTGATGAATGTATCTGTGTTGTAGGTGTTGCTGTCATGGTGGTGTTTCCTAGTTCGCTGACGGAGGAGGAAGAAGCTTTACAAAAGAAATATGCGAAATTAAAGAAAAAGGTAAATGATTGAAAGCTGGCTGCCACATCCCCTATAATAACAACCACGTTGCCAGCTATACTCACACATACAAGGTATTTGACTTCGATGGACTGCGCTCTCCATGTACAAAAGTGTAACTGTAAATATTAAACAGACAAATAAACAATCACTAATATGTACGAGCCTCAAGAGACAATAGTGCAGTGGTGAGTAGTGCAAACGATGCTGAAAACAAAGATGATAAATTATGTCATTATGTTAGAGATGAAGGTTAATTTGCACGAGGTAGATCTTTTTACAGTATTTACATTAAGGCAGTGTGCATAGATTAAGATGAGGAGGAGAACAATATTTACATGATGATGACAAGTGAGTGACCATAAATTGTGGATGAATAATGGTAATTAACATAAGTCTGTAAAATGCATTATTGTGTCATTGTGACATTAAATTGTAACAGTATCACATTAGATTTGATGACAATTCTTGAAATAAGTCCAATTTTGTTTTGTCTTCTCTGTATTTCACATATTTCACAACAAACAACAAAAATGATTTCACTCTTTTCAGAAAAAGGCGCTGCTTGCTTTGAAGAAGCAGAGTTCAACCAACCAGACAAACCAGAGTGGCTTAAAGCGGAGTAAGTGCATATATCTCCACTTCTATTTCTCTAAACTCTACATGTATTCGGTTGATTCCTCATCAATCCTCATCATCATATTAACATAATTAATTGTAAACTTACCTTTCTAACAGCTTTGTCCGACCAGCCTGTCGTTGACACTGCAACAGCTACAGAGCAAGCAAAGATGCTGATCAAGTCAGGAGCCATCAGTGCCATCAAATCAGAGAACAAAAACTCTGGCTTTAAACGCTCTCGAATGCTGGAAATAAAACTCAAGGTGAGCTATTTTCCTGACATTCCTTTGTTGTCTTGTTTTGTTTGATTGCATTTGTTTAAATTCAGTTTTTTTGATCATCTGCAGGACCCTGAGAAAGGCTCAGTGCCTGCTTTCTTACCGTTCCAAAGGAGTGTCTCTACAGATGAAGAAGTACCTGAGGTAAAGTGGATATAAAACATGATGAAACATAATAATATTTTCTTTACAATAGCATCAATTCATCAGATTTTGAATGCTATTGGATAGGAAGTCTATTACATGTTCATGTCTTTCTTTATTGACTGATTTCTGTTGTTCAATTGCAACACATTCATGCTAGTTGTTTATTCACTTTTTATAAATAATTTACCTCCAATGCTCATCATATATTTTTATGCACATTTACTGATTTGTTTCAAAAGGGTCAACGTTCGAAAAGTCCTTAGAAAAGTAGAGGGTCTGTGTTGCACTTGAATTGAAAATAGAAAATGCTTCTTTGATGGAATTATATTTGTGCTTCTCCTAGTCTGGGAAGAGAGCCCACAGGAAATCTCTGTATGAGAGGTAATGTCTCCAAGCCACGATGAATAAGCACAGCCAACATGTTTATCACACTGTGAATAAGTGTGGTTATATCTGAATTATCCCTGTATGGCTTTACAGCTTCGTCAGCTCGAGCGCTCGATATCGAGATGATGACGATGGAGGGAGCGGTGGCAGTGGTGGCCTGCCACCCAGCCGCGAAATGGACAGAGACCGAGAGCGGGAGCGAGAACGAGAACGTGATCCTGAGCTGGATAAAGAGCGGGACAGAGAAAGAGAGAGAGAGAGGGAGAGAGAGAGAGACAGGGACAGGGAGAGAGAGGGGGGAAGGGACAGAGAGCGGGAAAGGGACCGCGAAAGAGACAGAGACCGAAGCAGAGAGAGGGATAGAGACCGTGAAAGGGACCGGGAAAGAGAGAGAGATGGACCATTCAGACGTAAGAAAATATCTCTGTTGTTCTAAAAGGAGGCTATGCACTTATTATAGAAAAGTAAATACTTATTTTATTCCAGTAGTATCTTTAGTGCTGCAGAGCCATGCTATAAAGTAGATGTGTTTGGGGTTGTCAAATAGCAGGCTGGCTAACTAAAAGGACATTTCCAATGTTTCCCCTTGAAGGGTCAGATTCCTACCCCGAGCGAAGAGGTGTGCGGAAGGGGAACACAGTTTACGTGTACGGCTCCGGGCTCGCTGAGGAAAACCTACGCTCTGCTTTCTCTCAACATGGAAACATCATAGACCTCTCCATGGACAACCCACGCAAGTATGGAAACCATTGAACGACTCAATGTGCACACTGCCAACATCTCTACCTACTGTTATAAATGCATACTAACTGTGTTAACTAATAGACTGTCTTCATCCGCTTCAGTTATATTGTGATTTTTCTTCTTCTTGTTGTTCCACTAGTTGTGCATTCATCACTTTTGAGAAGATGGAGTCTGCAGACATGGCTGTGGCTGAGGTTGGTATCTAACTATATATGACAATAAATAGAAAGAGAAAATGAGTGCAGCAGAACAATGAACTGTCCAAGAAAGGTTTGGATTTTAAACTATTCCCATCTTCATTTTTAAACTGTAAGAAATGTGACTGGAATAAAACAGTAGTTCTTTTTTCTGTGAGGATGGAGTCGATCTCCCTTAACCCACACAAATCTGAGGACACTTTTATTTCTAGAGCAGATATGTTATTGAGAGCGTGTGTCGGTATCATTTTTTTAAATTGCCAAATAATTAAAGATCTTTTAATAAAAAATCCTGAGTTAAAAAAAAGAAGAAACTCTTACTGAAAGTTCACTTAGTAGCTTCTTCCAGAAGTTTTCCACTGCATCATGTTTTCAGGCAGCAGATAGTTTGCTCAGATGTTTCAGGACAGTTTGATTGACCTAATAATAAAATCAAGCAGGTCAGACTAACCTTCATTTATTCCACTTTGTGACTTTTATTTTTATTTATGTATTAATATGCTTACGTTACATTTTTGCTTTACGAGAATTTGTTCCATAATTTACTGATGTGAAATGTGTTTATAATCAGTTAAAATATTTGTCTTTCCTAGCAGACTAATTTAGACAACCTGGAAGTTAATGTTATTACATCGTCGTAAGCCGTGGTCCTTGGGGTAGAAATTTAGAAATCCCTTAAATTCATAGGGGTTTTTTGGGTCTAGAAGATATTTTCATGCTAAATGTAGAACTTTTAACAGACATTTTTCAATAAATTAAGTATATTTGATAAGTATTTATCCATATTTGACTTGAAAACCACCTGAAGTTTTAGGGGTGTCTTGATGTGACGTGTATACAGAGCAGAAAAGCAGTTTAAACCGTCCTTGCTGTGTTTGTCTCTCAGCTGAATGGGAGCATGGTGGGAGATATTCACATCAAAGTCAGCATCGCCAGGAAGCAGCCCATGCTGGACGCCGCCACTGGCAAATCTGTTTGGGCCTCTCTTGGTATATATGAGCACTCTTACTCTTTGTTTGGACGTCCATGAGACTGTGTGTGTGTGTATGTACAGCGAGGACTAACCTTCACAAATGTCTCCTTTGTTTTACAGCTGTGCAGAACAGCACGAAAGGCTCCTACAGAGACAAGAGGAATCAAGTCGTGTACAGTGAAGACTTCCTCAAATGAGAATTCTTTTTTTTTTTTTGCATATAGCTTTTCATATTGTTAGTAGCAATCTTTTTGTAAGTGTTGGAGGATGAATGCAGAACTATCCTTTATCTCTAAGATCATACGGCTGTTTGCATTATATTCTGTGATGCTATGTGGCAGCTCTGCTAATTAAACATAATTACAAACCTCGATAAATAGTATCCAAACCTTGTTACTTCCTGTGTGTTTTCCATAAAACCTTTCCAAACAAGACACAGACAAAGTGAGATGTTGGATAAAATAAAGCAGAGAGGAGTTGAGAAGCAAACTTTGTGATTTCCCCCCCATACAGTAATCCATGACTTATAAAAACAATATGGTGCAACAAAGCTCATTGAAGATTTCACAGATTTTACAGAGGGACTGCCAATGATTTTATTTACATGATTTGTTCAGATTGCAGCCAGTTTTCATACTCAACATGTTTAACATATTCAAGTGCAAGATTACATGTCAGTCAAAACTAAAAAAAATATTTAAGGACAACGGAAACCAAAAGGTCTCAATGAAGACGCCGTCACAGTGGGAGAAGCACAGGTGTAAATAATCAAGATGAGGGCTGAATTCCATTTAGCTGCTAAAGTCTCCTTACTTTGTGCTCACTGTCACAGCTTACTGGGACAGCTGAATACAACGGAGCCACCAATAATGTTACAAGTAACACCTGGGAGTCTCTGCTATGAGTCAAAATGGGTATAGGAATGTCCCGACCAAGTCATTATTACCCAAATCCATAACAAGTTAATCAGACGTGGGAAAAGGCTTTAATTCTCACAGACTTCAGAGGCCTCTTAGTCAGTTTCCAGCCCCTCCTTGATAACCTCATTCACCCTTTTGACCCTGAAATCTGACCTCACTTGACAGCACCACTGGCAATCACAGTGTCACCATTCCCTGCCTTTGGCTAAATCCCAAACTCCACGCTCAAAGACTGTCAGACTTAGGCACATTACCGGTAAGTGTGTGAGGGCTCTGAGGCTGACCTTTTTCAGAAGCAAATTACACACTTTCCATGAGTCTGCATTTCTGCAGGACTTTCCAGTGGGACTTACCCCGAGTTCATTGCAAACATGGTGACATAAAGGACATATAAGCCCAACCGTCATAATGCTACCAAATGTTTGAAAAACAAACATGATGGAAAAACGAAAATTTGTGCATTTATGTGAAATATGTAGCAAAGTTTTCATCTCTCACAGTTATTTAAAACATGTTTTAATAGTTTTATGTCAACATTTTTAGAAAGTTTTAATATTTACGTTGTTTCTGACTTTTGAAATGTGCTAAAATGTATATACACTTTAATGGAAGAAACACAAACTAGAGGTGGGCTTTTTCTTTATTAAACTGTATAATGGTGCATCTTGTTTCCAGGCAACATATCGTCGCCATAGTGTGTTGCATTACCAATTTTTTATACCATCACTCTTGCACACCTAACCAAGCGCCCATAAAGTCTGTGAGGGTTCAGAGTTTTAGGGTGGAGATTGGGATTGGGCCGATTATACTTTGCTCTAAGGCACTTGTTGGGTAACCAGACATTCCTGCTCTTCCTCTCGTACTGCTCCAGTGACTCCTGTCGCTCTCTCCCTCTCCTCCTGCTCGTGTAGCGAGTTCTGCCCCGTGGTCTTTCCGTGCTGCTCCTTCAGATGGCGACGTAAGGCCGGCTTATGGGCAAAGCGGGCGTGGCAGTAAGCGCAGCGGTGTGGTCGCTCGCCACTGTGAAGGTTCATGTGGTCTATCAGTGTGGATTTCTGGGTGAATGTCTTGTAGCACAGGGGGCACTGGTGGGTTTTGCCACCCCCTCTGTGCACGGCCATGTGTCGGGTTAGGTTGGCGGCGTGGTGGAAGTGTTTGCCACAGCAGGGGCAGGCGTACAGCAGGTGGGTGGAGCGGGAGTGGAGAGCGAGGGAATGGGGGGAGGGGAATGTCATGCCGCAGTGCTCGCAGATTACAGGCCCAGCTACACTTGAAGTGGATCCCACTACTGCCACAGACTCGTCCCCTCCCTCGTTTGTACCTACAGTCGTCAACCCTGAACTTCCCTCCCCAGCACCACAACTAGATTCTTCCAAGGCATACTGGCTCAAACACATTGCTGAGAGCTTCTCTCCTTGATTATCACCTATTCCGAAGTCTAACTGTGGGAGTTCAACTGATACATAACCTTCTTTTTTAAGCCCGTCTTGGCTGTAGTCCAGCCCTAAAGTCCCCCCCATCCCTGCAGCTGCAAGATACCACAACTCCTGGTGCTGATCCAGGCCAGGAGCCCTTTTCTCCAGTGATGTCATCCACCTTCTCCTCTTAAAACCCCGCCCCCTGCTTTTCCCTCTGCCCCGCCCAATTGTAGGGTCTGGCAGCCTGCGCCTAAAAGCACGGAGCCCCTCAACCGAAAGCCCCCCCATACTGACATCGTCTTCTGTCGGAGTCGAGTCAAATTCTCCACCCTC
Organism: Tautogolabrus adspersus; assembly: GCA_020745685.1. Lineage (NCBI taxonomy): Eukaryota > Metazoa > Chordata > Actinopteri > Labriformes > Labridae > Tautogolabrus > Tautogolabrus adspersus. The sequence goes on from CM036550.1 coordinate 21,788,153, forward strand.
TCTTCCAATCAAGACACCGTCCGTCTCTGGGTAACACACATCCTGAGTTCCATCAGAGGGAGCTCCTCTCTCCTCTTCTCTGTGTCTGTTCAACTGCTCTTCTTCAGAGATGTACACTCTGAACACATCGTAGTCCTCCTGTCTGGCCTGCTCCTCCTCGTCTGACCCATTAACCTGGAATAGAAAAGGAGACTGATCAGATAAGTCTATAAAATATCTTTAAAAGAGTGAAAATTGGCAGTGAACTTCAATAGAACTTCTTGATCTATCTACTGTCAAAACAGTAAACCTCGTTTGATATTAAACAGAAAAACAGCGATCCTTACACAAAGGAGGAGATAAAACAGAAAAGGCTCTGAGTTTTTGTCTGGATGAAATGTTCTGTTTTATATCTGCTTTAGGACTAGAAGCATCATTTAATGATCTGGTGGATATCTCTGTGATTCTGCCCTACTTTGATCCTTCAAAACAAACATAAAATGTACCCTTTTGATTACTCTCTTACAACCCTTAGAAGCCTCTTTTCAGTGTGGTTTCTGTCCTCATTTCACCTTTTAATCATCTCACACTGTCCTCTGTTCAGCCTTCTTTTAATGCTTCACTGATCCTTTACAGGGACCATTTATGAATCGATATCAAAGTCCTTCAGGAACAAAGGGAGGAAATAAAGCTTTCTACCATGTGTCTATTTGTCCAAACATTAGTCAGGATAAAAGACTGTCCTTATCTGAGGTCATGGCATCAAGGCTGTTGAGACCTGCAGACTCTAGCCTCATTTCTGTTTCTTTTATCACACGGTATGACTGCATACTGGGACATTACTTAGATCACACAGCTTTCAATGTAGATTAAAACAAAAAGGTTCCATGGTCTTAGTTTGTCTTTATCACACAAACCTTAATACAAGGCTCATCCAGCATGGGGCTGTTATTGTGGCTCTGACTGCCACCCTGAGCTGACACATTGTTGTTTTTCTCGTCCCCTGAGCGCACTACAGGACTGTGCGGCTCCACAGGGGAGGGTCGGCTCATGGGAGGAGACGCAGGTGGGAAAGAATGAACGCTCCCACTTACAATCACTGGTCGAGACAGGCTTTCCTCCGAGGTCATCTGACGGTAGAAACGGGAGAAAAGATAAACAGATGTATCAATGGAAACGTTATCACTGGAAGCTGTGAAAATGCTGAGAATATGGACATTGTGGATATGTGGAAATTTTGAAAAAAAAAAAAAAACGTTATCCCAAGGCCAAAAAAGTCTGAAGTATTTACATGAGCTGCGGATGAATTGGGAAAAACCCACTGAAGATTTGGATTACTAACCTTTGGTGGGTTGGGGTTTTTTAGCTGCACATACTTCTTCAGTGCTCCGCGGCAGCGCTCCACAATGTGCTCCATCTGTAGGTAACTGGCAGCAGTCAGGTAGTTGACAATCTCCTCAGGTTTAAACTGCAAGACGCCAGTGTAACAAGACTGAAGTAGATCACACACCACTGTGGAGCTGTACAGCATCGACACCTGGGGGGGGAAAAGTTTTTTTTGTTGTTTTTTTAAGCAGACAGACACTATGACAGCGTTGACATTGTGTGTGGCGATATCTGCCTACCTGAAGCTTGGATGAAGGGTTGAGGAGAAACTGGTCCCTTAAGAAAGGCGAGCAGGCAGCAAGCACCACCTTATGACCCCTGAACGTCTGGTTGTTGCTGGCCACTATGGTGACATCACAGAACTGCTGACGGGACCTCAGTGAATTCATGTGCTTCAGGGTTGTGTCCCCGTGGCTTGGTAAGCGGAAACACAGCAACTCCATCTTGTCTGATTAGAAAAAATAGAGAAATATTTATTACAAATCTGGTTGTTTTTCAAGTCAAAGATCAAAAAGAAAACACAAAATGCAAAAATGGTAAAAAACAACAACACTTAAACAGGGTGGTCAATAAGTGAATCAGCACCTTACTTATCTAGTATCTACAGTACATTAAGATAACATGTTGATAGTATGTTATCCTGAGGTTCTGCACTACACGCCATATCTTCCAGGGAAAAATTACAAACTATTTGGTGTGGGAATGTTTTGATGTAAAGAGGCCAGATTGTTACAATAACAAATGCAATATCGTCTCTTGGGAACTATCTGATCAGGAATAATTGAATTTCATGAGCGTGACAATATATCAACCTCTATGCTGCAGGCCAACTGGAGCACAAAGGTGAAAGGAGTTGCCGATTGTGGAACAAATAAATCAGAAACTATTTCAACATACACATGCCCCCAAATGTGAGGATTAACTCCAATACTATGTCATAAATTAGAGATTATGAACCAGATATATTTTGGTAAGGGACAATTGGCTCTCTGAAATTGTTATTTACTTTTTTTCCTACAGTTTGCTGCTTTAAAATCAACACTAATAAGTGCATTGCAAATATAGCCAAATATTTACTTGTTGCTACATTAAGTTATATAGGCTTTTAAAAAAAGACATAAATCGGGCTAGTGCTGCCAAACATGTGAACAATTGTAGGTCATTTAATTCAGATTGAGTATGGAGAAGATTTTGAAATGGAGCTGTAAGACCAATAATGGACAATTTGAGCTGAATTACAAATCTAAAATTACAGTGAAGTCAGATGAAGATGTGTTTGCGTGTAAGACTTGTATATCCTGTAATTGAAAGTGAATCTAGTCGACTGGTGCGATAACCGCAAGGGGTCGAAATCGACCATAACACCACCTTCTTTTTTTTACGCCAAACGTTAGCCAACGTTAGCTTCGAGTTAGCTTGCTGGAATCTGCTGTGACCAAGCAGAAACAAATAAAGGTCACAGTAATCGTCAAACTTTGCTCTTACTCACCTGTCCTTTTGTTGAATGTGCGTAAGTGTTTCTAAAAAGAGCCACCGTTAGTTTATTTCAGCAGGACAACCTTTGACTGAGGCGACGTCAGTTAGCTGGCAGTACTTCCTCATCCCTGTTGCCATTAGCTACCAACAGCTACCTCCTCGGTAAACCTCTGTTTACTTTTTGGTCCTTTTTTAAGGAGGAAGTCCGTCTTGTTAAAACGCATATAAAAAGCTAGTGGTCTTCCGCCTCTTAACTGACTGTGAATCGGTTTACGTGGAGAGCCTCTCCCCGCTGTTGGCCACACATCCGAGTACGCACGCTGACTTCTGATCAGCGGTTGTCAAACAAATCTGGGGGCGGGGCTTGGTTGATGACGCAGCACGTTGATATACGTCGGTGCGTGTCGTGAAACATGTCGGCATCTGAGACTACGACAAAGGTAATAAACCCACTGCAACACAGAAATGCATGCTAATGACATTAATGCTCGCCCAGACTATTGCAAACAAGGCAGCCCATTAAGCAGAAACTTGGCATCTTATCGGCAATCTGCCACGACTCAAAATGTTTTCACTTGTGGGTTACAAGAGCTCTTTGTTGAAATCTGAGCTACACGTTTAGCCACATTAGCCTTCAACAGTTCTGTTTGAAATAACTACATAGCTCTGAAATGTGATTACGTTTTGCCATTTTCCTCGGTACTTTGACTGTTTTTATCATTGCCTGTTCATCGTATTGCCTTGCTTCCATTGTGTAATGAGGTGTTTGTAAAGTAGGCTCTATTTAGACTAGTTTGTAAAGCAAATGTTGGGATCAACTACATCTTTACCATTCTACATTCATAAGGTTTTCCCAGTGCAAACTATGATTTTAGAGATTTCCATAATCTACATTTCTTCTTTTATTTCGTACAATTCTTAGCGAAATTTGCTCGCTTTTGTTTGTTTAAAAAAGCATGAATGAATTGATTGACTGATGGCGGTTCCTGACGTCATAGTAGAAACGTTCAACCATTGGTTGACGAGTTTATTTTGGAGGAAAAGGCGGAAGTCAGTCACGTAGAAGATGAAGTCAACGGGATTGACTGAGCTGGTGTAAATATTTGGCTATCGTTTGAACAGTGTATAGTTATACAAAATAACTTGTTTTGTGTGTTTGGTTACTGGATATAGTACCCGTAAGATGATACGAATCACCGCATGTTAACTCATGAAACTCTGTTTACATTAAGTAAGTTGTCAGACATGCTGATTTCTACAAGACAAGTAAATCATCTTTTTGCGTTGATATGACATTCACATTTTAATGTATGCAAACAAACAAGTTATTGTGATGTGTTTTGGGTAACTTATGTGTACACTGACAGTAGGCTACTTTGCAGACTCAAAAACAAGCTTATTGAGAAAATAGTCTTTACATACTTGTAAGGTGTTGGTTTTAAAATGTGTGTTACTTTTACACATACACAATGACTTTTTTGCACAATTGATAATATTTCCCAGTGGTTTTGTAAGCCAATAAACATGAGCTGAAATCACACTCTCCTCTCTAAAACTTGCATCACTCTCAAAAAGACCAGATTACTAGTGCTCTAGTTCTGGAGTTAATGCACTGAACTGCACAGAATAAAAATGCCTTGATGTCTCTAATCGTTACGTTAAACTTTAGTTTGAAATGGCCCATTTATTTTTATTCTGACATATTATTTCCTGGTATTTCTTGTTTCTGCCAGGAGCCCCCTGAAGGGAATGACTCAGAAACACCAGCAACGTCAGAAGCTGGACCAAGTCATGTAAAGGAAGGTATGTTATGTTATGCTTGCAATCAGTGCATTTCAGACACACAAACAGAATTCATGTCATTTATTACTTAATAAAAGCTTACGCAGACCTCTAAACCTTTCCAGATAATGCAGCCATCACCACAGCTGCTGTTGCCAAACATACGGAGCCCATGGGTGGTATGGCCTCTACGTTGCTTTCTCAGCAGCCCGGGAAAGACGCCATAAAAGCAGTAGAGGAGGGAGACAAGAGGTCACCTGCCTCCTCTCCAAAAAAACTTGCTGCGGGTAAAAGCCAAATAAAATAAGCACTTATCAAATGTGTTAAAGTTACAGCCTTCTTTTTGAATAAACAGCATGACCCATTTCACATATTTACAATTTTATGATTTGATCCTAAACCATACATTTTGTTCTGCAGAGCTTCATGTTCCTTGATGCCTCTCAAAGTCCTCCTTTTTTAATGCGATTTTAAACAAAAATTATTATGAACATTGAAGATTTTTTTTAGATTAAGCGGTTGACAGTCATCGGTTTATCCTCCTTCTTACAGGACTAGCTGCAAAGTCCTTTCCATCGGCGTCAGCATCGTCATCATCTTCCTCCTCTCCGTCCACCTCTTCAGGGCTCTCCCCCGGCCGAGCAAAGATGAGTGTTTCCGGACCTGGCAGCAGTAAATCCATCCCAGGACCTGCTCTTTCCTCCTCCTCTTCCTCGTCCTCCTCTGCCACAGCTTCCTCTTCTCCCTCTGTGTCCCCTGGCCCACCCAAGATCCATCGGGCCCGCAAGACCATGAACAGGCCTCCGCTAGGCCAGGTGAGCAATCAATCCCCTTTAGCGAACTTAATTTCCTTTTTTAGTACAAATCAAATGTGTTTCTCAGAATAAGCGACGTTTTAAAGTCATTGCTGCTTTTTTGTTTTTACAGATGAGCAACTTTGAGTTGCCTGTTGCACCTTCAGGACCGTCCGCCTCCCTTTCCTCTGACTCTGAAACAGGTTAGTCGCTTTAGAATATTGCTGTAACAAATGTTTCTCTGTCTGAAAAAATGAAGCTAGCATCACTTGTAATAAACTAGAGTGACTTGTCTGAGTTAAATCTCATTGTGTCCTGATTTATGACACATGTATGTGTTTCCATTAGCAGCAAAAAGGAGGAAAATTGATCATTTATCCGACAGCACACTTGAGAAGTCTGAAAACATCCCAGACAACGATCAAACTGTGGTAAGAATATTTGTTTGCAGTAAGGTTGTCCATTCATCAGAATTTAAACCTTTGATATGATAATACACACACTATTGATACCTGTATTTATACATTTACCACAAAAATAGAAGTCCTGGGCAGTGGGCACCCAATATTGAAATTGTTCTTGTTTGAATTACAAAAAATTACAGGCAAACTCCTGCACGTCGTCTAACTTGCACAATTACATTGACAATGTTTATTTGTGCACATTTCGCTCACATTGGTCACAGCAGTTTTCTGTTCAGATCATAGCTGAAGATCTGAATAATTTTAAAAGCTTCTGCACTTTTTGTTTCTAGCGATCATTTCCAAACATGAAAAAATATCAGAAATCATGACAACTTTAGTTTGCAAGATCAACATATTCTGACTCTAATGAGGGTTCAGTGATTTTTTGTATCTCTTCTCAATGTCTGTTCTTTATTTCATTATTTTTCTTTTTAAAGCAGGAAGAAACATTCGTCCATAAAAAGCCTGTGACCAAATCTGCAGCTGAGAAAGGCGACATCACTGTTGCATCAAAGTCAGAGGAGGCCGAGAGAGTTCAGACTCCAAACCCATTGAAGCGACCTTCGGGAAAGGTGTCAGAGGTAAATTTGTGTCAACAAACACACATGTTATTGAGTTTAATGTTACAGCATGTTTATGGTCATTATCTTCTATTGTTGAAACTTTTCTTCCTTTTGTTTGTTTCATAGTTTGACGACGGTGAGAAAGAAACAAGACAGCAAAATAAAGACACCGAGGACTCGGTGAACACTTCAGATCATGTGAGTGAAACTATCATACCACCTTCATGTATTACTTTTATGTCGAGTCATAGAAACAGGAATCTTATACCTCAACTAATAACACTTCATGCAGTTAATGACACTACCCAAATATTTATTGGCCTGGATGTACAAAAAACACATTCTTCTTGTATCACTCTGCACCTACTTTAAAAAGATTTACATTATTCTTTTGTTCCTATTCAAAATAAATAAAAAAAACATGACAGTGCTCATTTCCCCCCAGTTTTAAGACACATTTTCTCTAAATAACTACAGACACACACAACAGACAAAAAATGAACAATATGGATGCAAACAGTTCTGTCTGACATGACTCTGCTGAGGCAACATTTGTTTTATATTTGAAAGGTGCCCTGTGGAGTTTTTTTGTGAACAAAGTTATGTTTACATTCAGAAAAAGTTGCTAATTATTCTTTTGAAAAACATTTGCTAAGCCAAATTGTTTTCTTAAGACAAGCATAAAAACACAGTCAGGAATGGTTGTGTTTTTAGTGAATGTGCAAGTTCATGATGGGAAGAAAAACAGAAAAATACGTCCAGGGCCGTAACAAGTAAAAATTTAAATTACTCAGAAAAAAAAACGTCCAGAATGTTTCCCTTTCTTTTGCTACATTGACAAAGAATGTCTTCCTTGCAGAGCTCAGAGTCTGAGACGCACAAAGCTGATCTGAGTAGAAATGAGAGCGACAAGTCTTCACAAGAAAAAGAGAAAAACACGGCGGATGTGGCTGAGACAGTCGGAGGTGAGTGAGCTCATCTTTATCTAAAACCATGCCTGTCTGCCATTAAGATTCCCAACATTGAATCATGTTAGATTTTCAAAAACAAGAGTCTCTTTGAATGTCAAAGTGAAAGAAAATCTCTGAAATGTAATCTGTATTAAAATTAAAAAGCCTTTGTGAAAGCTTTCGCTCTGGTGGGCGTCGCGTAACGAGATTAGAAATCTTCATGAAAGTAGAAAAAATAAAAATATTAAAGGCACACAAGGATTGTACCAAATAAACAACGTTATATTCTAGCAGTAGTACATCTCTCTGAAGTATGACTCATGACGAGTCTTGTCGTTTGTCATTTCAGCTGAAAGGTCCTCTGATTACACAGAGGTTCCCCTGGGTGCTCTGGACATCGCTGCAGCCGACAGTCTGACACTTTCTCCTCACCACGGTAATTTTATAATCGACACATGTTAAAAAATCTGAATGTAAGCTGTCCTTACCTTACCTTTTCCCCTCAATAATAATAGTTGTATTAAACAAAGCATTGTAACTTTATCTGTAGTCTAGTCTAGTCTGTAATCTAGTACAGGGATGCTGGGCACCCTGTCGTAAAAGAGCATCTTATTGGAAGTCATTCGAAAATAAACTTGGATACACGTGATCTGGTATTCACAGGGAAGATGAACCTTTTGTGCTCTAACGTTACTTCAAAGTAAAATGCCTAACAGTCAATTCTTACAGTATGTCGTGCACTCCATAAACAGAGGTTGAAGTCCTTAAAGCGGTAGGCTCAACTCGGACCATCCACTCTCTCATCCCACTGTACTACTCAACATTAAAGGCATAAAAGCCCCAAAAAAGAATCTTAAGATAACTACAAAAATCTCTCTCCTCTCTACAGAAGGGAGCGATGCAGGAGACACGGAGCGGCTGGAGGAGCTGCCTCTCTGCAGCTGCAGGATGGAGGCTCCTCGTGTGGACTGCACCAGCCAGCGTGTCAGCAGACAGTGTATGGCCACCGAGAGCGTCAACAGAGAGCTCAGGGCCTGTATCAGCCGGACGATTAAAGGGGAGACGATGCGTCCGTCCAGCCGGGTGCCCCTCATGGTTCTCTGTGAAGTCCATCGCTCTCACATGGTCAAACACCACTGCTGTCCTGGCTGTGGATACTTCTGCATCGCGGTGAGAGGGTTAAAGCACCTGCTGTCAACATCAAAACAAACACTTCTTCTCTTTTTTTTAATTGACCCCTGACCTTCCTCTCCTCCTTCTCAGACGAAAAATCCTACCTCCTCTTTCTCATTTCATATTCTACCCTCTCTACTTTCTTTCCTCCCTCTCCTTTCATTATCCTACCTTTTTTCGTCTTTTTCTTTCTTGATATCCTTCCCTCAATATCATACCTACCTCTTCCTTAGTATCCTCTTTTTTCCTCTCCTTCTCCTCCTCAAAATCCCACTTTCTCCTCCTCTTTCTCCCTCTAGTTATCCTCCTTCATATCTCTTTCTGCTCAACTTGATATTTGCTTTTACATTTTTCTCCTTCGTCTCCTTTTTCCTCTGACTCTTACTTTTTACACTTTTTTCTTCTTCTTGCTAACCTCCATTCTTTTGATCTAATTGTCTTTGAAGTCTTACTTTCCTCTCCTCTCCTCTGTCAGGGCACTTTTCTTGAGTGCTGCCCAGACCAGCGCATCGCTCACCGTTTCCATCGCGGTTGTGTGACGGTGCTCAGTGGCGGGCGCAGCAGAGGAAACGGAGGTGGTATGATTTTCTGTCCTCACTGTGGTGAGGACGCTTCAGAGGCCCAGGAGGTCACCATTCCCTCGTTCAGCTCGGCCACGGCCTCCGCCACCACTGTCGTCACCATGTCGGCCTCCTCCACAACAACCCCTTCTCTGCCCCCGTCTGTCCCCACGGCGCCCTCCCTCACAGCCTCAACAGGAGGGATGAAGGACGGGAAGATGCCTGAACGACCAGTCAGGTAAGACTGAACGATGTGTGAGAAGTTCAGCTTCCTTTAAATTCTAAAAGACTTTCTTTTATTTAATTTCTCACTTCTCCACCTCCTCCAGCGCTCGTATGCGTAGCCACGGATTGGTCAAGCCGGCGGTGGAGCAGCAGCAGCAGCAGCCCCCTCAGCCAGTAGCCTCGGCAACAACTGCGACCACCGTCCCCCCAGTAGAGGAGGGCGTGGACAGCGTGGGTCCCTCTCTCTGTATGCCTAATGGGAAACCCATCAGTCCAAGTGCACTTCCACCTGGGCCCAGCAGGGCGTCGCTGCAGAAAGCTATCCTCACACAGGACACAGAGAGGTTAGAAGTTCTTTCTTAGTCATGTAGTGATTTATTTTATTCATGCCTTTGATGAAAGGTTTCATAACTCAATAAATGTGAGTCGTTTCAGCTGTTTTTTTCCACTTGTTTTGAAGAAGATTTAAAGCTAACAGTTCAGAAATGAGCAAAACTGGAATATAATTTATCTGCAGCAGCCAAAGTTATGACAACAGAAGTTACTTTCATAAAAGTAGTGTTAAACGCTTTAAGAACAATTTGTTGCAAATCTGCAGTTACGGCAGAATTAAATACAGATTTTGTTTTTCGGGGAGAGATTAAAGCAAAGGACAAAATATTTCTTTTTTGTGTTTTTTTATATGTTTTTGTTCTTCCTAAGGGAAGTTAGCTAACTTATCGGAAAAAGGGAAACATTTAGACCCATTTTGTGATTTTTATTTTTTTCCATTTTCTAGGAAAAAGAAACTGAGGTTCCATCCCCGCCAGCTTTACCCCGCTGCCAAACAAGGAGAGGTTCAGAGGGTTCTGCTCATGCTGAGTGAGTGGAAGAAAGACGATAACAAGTGTTGTCCATGTAGATATAAGAAAAGCTCTTTGTATGTCTTATTTTACAACACTCTCTAGATTTGACCACTAAAGTTTCAGTGTACATTTTTCATGATGAATGATCATTTGTTTACTTCCTCCTTCCTGCTCAAACAGAAGGAGTCATTGTAATTTTTATAGATTTGTTTATTTGGGGCGGCAGTAGCTCAGTCTGTAATGAATTGGGTTGGTAGGGTCGCTGGTTCAAGTCCTAATAAGTACCAAAATATGGAGTTGGGACTGGTTGCTGGTGTACAGTATGTCCCTGGGATCCTGTCTGTGTACTCCTGCCCTATGTGGAAGTAACATGTCCAATAACAGAGCGAGAAAACAGAATTTTTCCCTTCAGGCATTAATGAAGTATGTCCTCTTCTTCTTAAATTGTTTGTGTCTGTACCAGTGGAGGGCATAGACCCAACGTACCAGCCTGACTCACAGAACCGGCGCTCTGCTCTTCATGCGGCAGCTCAAAGAGGTCTGCTGGAGGTCTGCTACATACTCATACAGGTGACATAATTCGTTTATTATCAGTCTCATGGGTCCTTTCTTTGATCAGAGCACAATCTCTATTGAATAATTTTATGATAAAAATACATAAAAAACTATTCAATAATGTCAAAGAATTATCTTAAAGCTTTATAAGAACATTTCAGTTAATGGTTTAGCTTCCCTTGTTGGAGGTGGACACTTATTATTGACATAGCGAAGATTTTGGATGGAAGGCAGCTGTTTCATCGACAAAGAACGTAATGAACTCAAGCAGTTCATGGCTTTAATGCATGCAGGAACAGTTTGTGACTAGAGAAATGTGCTTCAAAGATAAAATGAATTGTTGGTCACTGTGACACAGCAGAATTCTTCAGTGTGTTTATTTTTGCTTTGAAACCTTTCCTCATCTTGTGCTTTAGTGTAAGGATAATGTTTGATTGCTTACTACAGGCTGGTGCTCAGGTGGACGCTCAGGACAAGGACCTGAAGACTCCTCTGTTGGAAGCGATCATCAACAATCACATTGAGGTGGCTCACTACCTGGTCCAGAACGGCGCCTGTGTCTATCATGTTGTGAGTGTACTTTGGAGTAAAAAAAACTAAATGAAGAACCTTCCCTGAGGTTGGTTGATACAGATGTCAGCCTCTGTGTCCTTGTTGTTCAGGAGGAAGACGGATATACCGGCCTCCACCACGCGGCCAAGCTGGGGAACAAGGAGATTGTCAACATGCTTCTGGAAACGGGGCAGGTTGATGTGAACGCACAGGTAAAGAAAAGGCCTTTTATCAGGGCTTTAAGGCCACCTTTCTGATGGCCATGGCAAGAGTTTAACAAATGATAGGGTTTAGTTTTAAATGTTAACATAGATATCAAAGAAATCTGCCAAAATGAATCAGTCTTCCTCACTTATACATTAGAAAAGAAATCATTTAAATAAATCATCAGAAACCGCCTCGCTGGAAAATGGCCGACGTGGCTGAATCCTGAACCTCCTTGTTGGGTTTGTTCCAGGACAGTGGCGGCTGGACACCGATCATTTGGGCTGCAGAGCACAAACATGTCGACGTGATCAGATCTCTGCTGAACAGAGGAGCTGATGTCACCATTAATGACAAAGTAAGTTTCTACTCGCTCATGCTGAGGTTTGTAATGTTCAATTTTCCGTTGGTGAACTTTTAGGTTAGTCGTAATGTTGGCGCCCCCCTGTGGACAAAGTGATGCCTCCTTATCTTTTTGCTGATTCTGCCCTGTACATGTTGAAGTAGCGTTTTTTGACAACAGCAAAAACTAATTCTGCTGCCTTTTACAAGTCAAACATGTCACTTACTAGGAATTTTTGCTCAGAAAATGTTTTGATTTTATTTTTAAAAAGCAGTGTTGGCAGGGTGCTGTGAATCGCTTTATCTAATTTCTACTTTACAGCGGCATTGACAGGCGATAAAAACATCTATATAGAAATAATCAGTCTTCTCACTGATGATCTCTTGATGTTGTGGCTCACAGAGTCATCAGGTAGCTCATTTAGTTGGTGATCTAATGATACTAAATAGAAATCCTTTTTTTCTCAAGTGCAGTCTAAAAACACATCGAAGCATCTGGGTTCTTTTCATTATCTATTCATGTGTCCACTTATGTCACAGTCTGGGACTTTATGGATGTACTTGCATGAGAATATTTCAGGTTATTACTTTAAACAGTCCAGTCTCTCCCCTCAGGAGCAGAACGTCTGTCTCCACTGGGCGGCGTACGCAGGAAACGTGGACATAGCAGAGCTGGTGTTGAACGCCGGCTGTTCCCTAACTTCAGTAAACGTGCACGGAGACACACCGCTCCACATTGCCGCCAGAGAGGGCTACTTGGAATGTGTTACGTGAGTCAATCATTAGCTTGAGCCTTAAATTTTCATATACTAGTCACAATACTAACCAGATAGTCATTAGCTCATTTTTACTAATTTGATGTTTTTTTACTTTAAAGGGCACCTACACAGAGGGGTGCAGGACAGTGGAATGACAGATGCATACTGATGTTCTTAAAGTAGCCATCATTTGTTGCTTTGGTTTGAAGATTTACTTCCTGTTGTTTTTTTTGTTTTTAGTCAAAGTTCCTCATTTGCCTCAGAGGAAATAAAGGCGTCTAAGCTTCTTTTAGTTTGAGCCATAACTCTGTGACATCTGAATCAAGAGAAAAGGATAGACATATGTAATAATGGAGATTCTTATAACTTCCAAAAATCTTGCTGGAGCATCAAGATGACTGGAGTAGATCCTGAAGTATGTACGAGTTCAAAAATAGACTTTGAATCTTGAATCCAGAATTGTTTTGAATCTAAAATAGTTTCTGAATCGTACCGTGACCCCAAGAATTGTAATCGAATCGAATTGTGAGACACCCAAAGACTCCCAGCCCTAGTAGACGTGTATGATAAATTTGGTGTACGTTGATTTCAAACAAAAATAATGATCAGTGTAGTAAAATAATGAAAACATAAATAATCTGCATGGAAATCAAAACAAAATAAAAGCGTTCTAACTCTTCTGAGTTAAATAACATTCACATTATTAACTTCTTTTTGTATAAAATAACCCAGTGACCCTTGTCTGGACATTGATTGGTACAACGCTAACAAAAGCTTTTATTTGTGTGATATTGGCGCCCCCTGTGGTTCCTCTAGTCTTAGCTCAGTGGTTACCAAACTATTTTTTGCCTGGTCCCCCTTTGGCAGATGAAGCCCCCCCACCTGTCACCATACACATCAACACATATCGACATACACTAAACACACTGTCAATAAAGCTCTTTGCAAACGAATTCCAGTTTATTGAAAATTTATCTCAAACATTTTCTGTGAAAACTACAGAATGGCAGTCCAACAAACGCTGTGGCAACAAACTGAAAAATCAAATGAGCCACTTTTAAAAGAGGAAGCAGTTAGAAATGATACTGCAACATGAAACGTGTCTGGTGTAGATTCTTTTCCAGCCTTACATTAACCGGGAAGTCTTCTCAACATGTATGATGCTTTGCTAGCAGTGAAAAACCGTGTACATTGTTTTTGTAAAGCTTTGCTCATAGGAGCTTTAAATTGTGCCAACTGTTGGAGTAGTTGTCAGCTGTGGTTGGGCAGTATGAACAGGTAGGACACGGTTGTGATGAAGCTTCTCTGTCTCTGCTGCAGGTTGTTTCTCTCCAGAGGTGCAGACATTGACATTGTGAACCGGGAAGGAGACACGCCGCTCACACTCGCGCGGGCGGACACTCCTGTTTGGGTTGCCCTCCAGATCAACAGGAAGCTGAGACGAGGAATAACCAATCGCATGCTTCGGACTGAAAGAATCATTTGCAGGTTGGTTTGAAAAGAGCTTTGTTTTCAAATAATAAAGTTTGAGGGAAAGTTAGTTTCTACAATTCTAAAGTAGGACACAAGCAAGGGTCAAGAGAGGAGGAAACAACGCCAGTAAGTGCAAACGAACAGCTTTAAGTCTGATCAGACACACAGGTGCTGAAAAGCAGAGCATTTTTTTTAAATAATTACAGGGACAGCTGTTCTTGAGAGTTCTTATCAGATTCAAAACCATCCCACATATTGTCGTCGTCATCATCATCAATGTCATTAAGTGTGTAGGTGTTCATGAAAGAGCTGGGTCTTTCGCTTTTTCTTAAAGGTGCAAAGTGACTGCAGATCAAATGGAGTTTGTTAGTTTGACCCACCACCAGGGGGCGACAGAGTAGAAGCGTTTAGCAAGAGACTTAGGACCCTGTAGTTTCTTTTGTTTATTTGTTTATGTCCTCTGCTTTCTGTTCCAGCGACATCGCTCAGGGCTACGAGAATGTACCAATTCCCTGTGTGAATGCAGTGGACGACGAAGGTTGTCCGTCAGACTACAAATATGTGTCCGAAAACTGTGAAACTTCAGCAATGAACATAGACCGCAACATCACACATTTACAGGTAAAACATTCATCAGCTTCTTAATGAAGCTGTAGTATTCGTTCTGTTAAACCCACAGTTTATCTAGTCTCTTAAAAAACGACATCATTGCCTTTCTTTGTTTTAACTTCAGCACTGCAGCTGCACTGATGACTGCTCATCCAGTAACTGTCTCTGTGGACAGCTCAGTATCCGCTGCTGGTATGACAAGGTAGATACAAACGTTTTGCACTCCCATCATGACAGAAAAGCTGCAGAAATGTATGGAAAGCACAGAACTTTAATCAGATTATTTCAATCCTAGCTTGGATACCATGCAATTCTGTGTGCAACTTAAAACACATTACAAGATAAATAGCTAAAGTTCTTAATATTCTGCAACTTTTTTAGGTTTGGTTTGAATGTCTGGATTGAAGTCTATGACCAGGATTGATTAGTTACAGGAGACACTAACGGAAGGAACCGAATCTCAAGTTGTTTTATTATATTTCAGGACCAGCGGCTGCTCCAGGAGTTCAACAAAATTGAGCCTCCACTTATATTCGAGTGCAACATGGCTTGTTCCTGTTACCGGACGTGCAAGAACAGGGTGGTGCAAGCAGGCATTAAGTAAGAGCTTTAACGACACTCTGAAATTCAGTTGCTGTAATAATTAATACAATAAAAAGATGGAGGAAAAACTATACAACTGCAATATAATTTATGAATTTAAGGAAAACATGAATCCTTTTTTTCCCCCACTCAGGGTTCGTCTTCAGCTCTACAGGACAGAGAAGATGGGCTGGGGAGTTCGAGCTCTGCAGGATATTCCCCAGGGAAGCTTCATCTGCGAGTAAGAGAGAAGCCCCACAACAGGTTGCTCTGGTAAAAAAAAGTCAGGGCTCCTAAATGATGCTGTTTTTTTTGTGTCCACACAGATATGTCGGGGAGCTGATCTCTGATGCAGAGGCAGATGTCAGAGAAGACGATTCCTACCTGTTTGACCTGGACAACAAGGTGTGAACTTGACGATGTGAAAAATGCGTTTTTTAATCTTTAGTTTCTGACACAAAAAACGACAACTGAGGAGCTAGACGACAACCAATTTGTGTTTTCTTTAAAGGATGGGGAGGTGTATTGTATTGATGCCCGTTACTATGGCAACATCAGCCGCTTCATCAACCACCTGTGTGACCCAAACCTCATCCCTGTGCGTGTGTTCATGCTGCACCAGGACCTGAGATTCCCCCGCATAGCCTTCTTCAGCTCCAGGGACATCCACAGCGGACAAGAGCTCGGGTGAGAGACAGACGTTTTCATCTTAATCACTTTTTTCTCACCAGTATTTCCATTTTAACTTTCTTGATCCTATAATGTATGATGTTTTTCACTTAATTAGCTTGTTTTAAAGAGATATTTTCTTAGTTGTATCTTGATATTTAAGGTTCTTATTTGTCAACAACACATGTGTCTGAAGCCCCATCCGACCATAACTGTACAAACCTGACTGGCCTTGTCTGTGTCATTAGGTTTGACTATGGAGACCGTTTCTGGGACATTAAGAGCAAGTACTTCACCTGTCAGTGCGGATCAGAGAAATGTAAACACTCAGCAGAGGCCATCGCCTTGGAGCAGAACAGGCTGGCTCGAATGGAGGCTTGCCCAGAATCGGGAGCTGACTGTGGGATGAGCATGATGGGAAACTCATAAGAAAAAAAAACTCACACGAGGCCTTTGGATTCTCCATTTTACATGTGCACATCATACACCATGTGTGTTTTATCATTTGTACATTTCTGTGTGATGCATGTTGCTGTTTTTTTTACTTGAAGTATCTTTATGTTTCAGTGTATCTTACCATCCTAAAGTTTAGCTCTTACCTTGGACATGGGCCTAAACATATTCTTAAACCTCTCTTTACATACAGTATGGTTACCGTATATCACATACAGTCTGTTTTTAGGAAGAACTACCATATGTCATTTACTCTGTCGTGCCAACAAACAGCAAGTATTTTTACACAGTACAATAACATGAACCCTTAATTACCATAATTCAATATGACAAAAGAGATGGTGTTGTCTTTTGGATGATTGTTTTAGCTTTGTTGTCTTTATTTTTGTACGTATAGTTTTCTTTATGACAATTAGTGTAATAAATTAGCTCACGAGTTGATCTTTGAGCTCTTGACTTAAGTGTGACAATCTTCTCTGTTAGGGTTAGAGTTACACCTTTTCTGTGTGTATGGTATTTGCTTTAAAGCTTTGGGTTAATATGACTTCTTTTAGTAACCAGGCAGACCTCGTGTTGCCTGTTGGTGTTATTGTAATTGACAGCAGGGGGCGTTTACAAGCCACCATTCAAAGCAAGAGCGATGCACCGTGCACAGGCAGAGAGTCAAAGAAACACAAGATGTCCCACTCTGCCAATGATTCCTTCCACATTTGATTTGAACAAATACAGTTACAGAAAGATGTCAGTTTTCTTTGACATTTTGGAAAGAAAATTATCATCAGTGATCATGATTAATCACAAATAGAACTAGGAGTATGTGCACATGAGCAAATTACGCTAATGTGAGTATTTAAGCAGGATGTTTTTAGTTTGGATATCCTCCAACCTCAACCGATTTAACATTAATATTTTGATTAAAATATCAGAAAACATTACTACTTTAATGGTGTGTATCCAAAATAAATACGAACGGTTAAATGTTCAAACGAAAATGTATAAATATTCAAAAGAAAAAGTACTAAATCATTTTATTTGATCAGCCTAACTTGAAGTGTTTACACCAGAAGGAACAGATACCATTATTAAAGTATTTACACATGACTGTATTTAAGTTATCTTAAGCTAAAGCACAAGTACAAACAATAATACAATAAAAGGATGTAGTTGCAAAAAAGAACTCAACCAAAGTTTGCACTACAGTTGGCTAAATGTAGCAGCTAAGTTCTGCATCACCACTGGGAGATAAGAAAAGGAGTGATGCCTCCTGTCTATAAAAACATCTTTGATAGAAGTGCAGGTGCGCATCTTCAGCAGGTGTTCTCGTGCCGTTCCTGCCTCGCGACCCAGCAGGAAGAAAAAAGAGATTTTTTCCAACTCAGTAACCGCGCTCGCTCGGACACGATGAGCTCATTTTAAGTTTTTACCGTTCTTCTCTTTTGTTTTAAGACTATTTTAAGAAAAAGAAGTTAAGAAAAGAAAAGTTAAAGAGGGGAAGTTGGCGGTTGAGGTGGAAAATGGGTAAAAAAAAGGAGACAAATCCGGACACATCCGAGTATGGTGAGTTGACATCGTCCGTTACCTCAGAGGGTTCACTGCACACCTGAGTATCTCTCAAAGCTCCTATAACAAGCTAACCAACATTAACTAACCAGTAATATTTTTGACAAACACTCGTGTCTTATTCTTTCGTCCTTTAAGAGACATTTGTTGAATAAAATTAACAGAGTGATTCTTTTTAACCTACGCAGTATTTTGTACGAATAGGGCGGACATAATTAATAATGAGGATTTGTTTTCATTATGCACTTGAGCAAAAGAAGACATTTGTGAATAAAATTGAAATTCAGTATCGAGAATAAAGTCGAAAATTGCATGCAATTGTATTTGAACTTTATTCTCCACATTTTGACTTTTTCTTAACATTTCGACTTTATTCTAAATATTGTATTTCAATTTTATTCGCGACATTTCGACTTTTTATTCTCAAAGTGCATGATTGAAAAATATTCTACCTCATCGTTATTTGTGTCAGGTCTGACCTGAATCCTCTTCAGTCATTTAAATCTTAAAGCTAAACTTTAGTAGGCTAAATAAAAGATAAATGTCTACCTTTTTAACTTTTGATAAATAACTGTTCACTTCTTAAATCTTTACCAAAGGCATGCTAGGACAGCTGTGTGTGCTTCTTAGCACCAATAAACTTTGTTTAATAAGTTACTGTGAACTTATCAATTTATGTCATCATCTTTTATAGCTCACCTTTAACACAGACACACTACCTAATCAAAGGTAATGCTTATAATAGAGAGAGATAGTTGGCCACAAATGAATCTCAGAAAATGTATATAAAACAGATATTTGAACAAAAGTGTTTTCGTTCTATTATTTCCCTTTAAGGGCTTTTCTTACATGTCTTTATATCTTAATCTCCTCGATTCTCTAAAGTCCTTAAAATGAGATAAATGTTAGGAGGAAAAAAGCCAACACACCTTCAGCTACACGCTGAAGACAAGTAAAGTATAAACCCTCTTGTGCTTTGTTGTGGTGCAAATACCTATAGAGACTCGTTTGTAAGACTTGTGCTACCTGTTTATATCACCCTTCAGGTTCTTGTGAATGAGGCATCAAGCTTAAATTGTTGTTTTGAGCTATTTCAAATCTATACTGGCTACTAGGGATGTAACGATTCACTCAACTCACGACAAGACACGATTCACGATACGATTCTCTCACGATTTATTTTACAAAATGAGACTGTAGACAAATTATGACTGAAACAGATTCCTTTAGGGGCTGCAAACCCGCTTGTCAGTGTGGTTTGGCTTTTTAATGTTTTTTTCTCTCAACAAGGGGAGGTGATTGGAGCTTCTCATTGTGGTGTCGATTAAATGCTGCATCATGTTGGTTGTGCTATTTGTGTAGTTCCCTGTCTTTTTTTGTCTTGTCTGTTATCTTCTCACCTCTTTCATCTTCTGTCTTGGGGAAGCCAAAATGCTTCCACATCTCCGATTTAAACGACGGTGGTGCATCCTCAATTTCAAAATCTTGCTCTGCAGCTGCCAACATCCTCTGCTCTACAGCTGCTGACGCTCACCATATTATTGCGATTCATTTTTCAGATTAGCGATGTGAACCTTCACACCTTTGAATCGATTTATCACGATTTTACGATTAATCTTTACATCCCTACTGGCTTAGATCTGTGTTATAAGCTGCCTTTTAGGTGTGAAATGTCACTTCATTATCAGTTTGATTTATATTCATTCTCATGACAAAACCACAACTACATGTAAAGTTGTTGCTAAAAGCAGTGACCATTATTATAGGCTAGAGCTTGGCCTCGATCCCTTAAAGGTCTTGGTCTTGTCTTTGTGTCATAGGACTCTGGTCTCGGATATGTCTTGGTCTTGGTTAGTGTGGTCTTGACTACAACACTAGAAAAAGAGGGTAACATTAATGACAGTTAATTGGCCAAAGAAGAGGTTGACAGCGGTAATACAGTGATAAGATATTTGGATAATGCTGAACAGTGATGAGAACAAGTTGAGGGATCATTGTGATTAGAGGTGATCCTGCACTTAACCTTTTTGGAGGTGTTTTGTATTCTTCAGATAATCAGATATCCGGATATTTATGATTGTCCTGCAATAAATCAATTATTGCAGAATCACTGAACTGTGTTATTATCTTTATTGTGGGCCATAAATCGCATATCGATTGGTATCATATTGTGAGTATCCCTGCGATTCCCACCCTTTATCTGTCAGTCAACTGTAAACAGAGCGGCTGGTGTTTTGTCATGGCGATTTCCCGCCCTATCCAAGCTTTCCATCATGACAGAGATCTTCAGTTACATGTTAAACTAAATATTTCCACTGCTTATTCTAATGTCAGACCAGCCTGTGTGTTTGATTTTCAGTCCTCTGTCATGTGTTCAGCAGAACTCTGTCTCCTGTTTGCTCTCTGTGGTATCTGACGTATTGATAGAGTCTCCAGTCTATTGACAGTCCGGGAGGTTTTGTAAAGCTACGGTAAACAATCCCTCCCTGGTGGTAAATAACCATGGCACCTCAAATAACTTATAAAAACAGCAGAGGATAATATGCTGACAGAAGAGGCCTGTGCAGGTGTCGAAGGTGACACTTTGCTGATCACGGCTTTATCGTGACAAACGGAGCCTGTGTTCTTAGTAAAACCTGACACATGTAAACTCATCACCTTGCTTCCTCCTAGTCCCTACCGCTTAATACGCATGAGGAAGTAGAAACTTCCTAATTTAAACAGTGTGTTGTTGCTTAATGAAGTGATGTAATTTAGTTGTACAACTTGTTTGGGTTTTCTTCTGATTTTGAACAATCCTGTTCAACGTTTGTTTCCTCTTAAGAATGTGTAGACACTCGGTGTTGGGAAATAAGTGACTTGCAAAGAGGTTGTTGCTGCAAATCATTGACTGGATTCTTTTTTGTAAAGCTGAAGGCAACATTAAAAGGACTACGGCCTGATTTTAATAACCCGCTACATAATACAGCTAATGCATTAAACAAAGGACTCAGTAGTGTCTATTTTTAACAGTTTCGAGTTCATCAAATATTCCTTCAAGATTGTATTATATAAAGTCTAATAAGTATACAATGCAAATGTACATCTCAAAAGAAGGGAGATACATTTTGCAATTATTCATTTAAATGAAATCTTCCTGATTTATTTATTTGTTTGTCAATCTTAGAAAACCATGAAAAATGACAACCCGTATTTCTCAAGACCAACATTCATTGATTTGTCCACAACACAGATATTACGTTAAGCTTTAATTGAAGGGATTTTGACTTATTTTCTGATCATTTGGTCAATCGATTCTCTTATTATTGAACTTCTTTACAATTAATGACGCCGTTCGCAGCTTGTCAGTTTTTTTTTGCTGATACAGAGGACTACTGAATTTTACAAATTTCAAAAACTCTTTCTATTAAAGCTAAAGCAGAAAATGAATCAGTGTATACTGAGCCATTAGCTCTTTATAGACTGCTATTAATCAGTCAAAAGTACTAAACATCTGCTGCTTCCAGCTTCACTAATATGAAAATGACACTTTTCTTTGGCATAGTTGACACTAAACTGGTTATGTTTTGGTATGAACCAGTTGTTGGACAAAATAAGCAACTGGAGGAGACCATCTTTGGGATTGTTTCACTTCTTTCTGACATTTCAATCACTAAACTGATTTACTTCCATCAGTCAATAATGAAAACATCTTTCTTTGAACCTGTTCTCCTCGTTCTCTCTGAATAATTTTTTGGCGGTACTCAGAGCTGTTGACATGTTAGTTAAACCATACAGGACTCATGTCACAGTTTCCCCCTTCCCCTTCCATACTTAATAGCGTTACGTAAATTACGTATCATATCTATTCAAGTAAGTGACGTAATTCTTAGTTAAATATCTCATTTGTTGCCCCAAATCACTGATAGATGTTTGTATTCACTGTGTTATCCATCCTTTGTAAAGCAGCCGTTTCCTCTTCCTTCCAAGGTCAAACGATGACCCTGACACTTTCTTGATTTCGCAAACCCAACCTATAACCTTGCCTAGCAGCTAGCCTGTCTGGGGTTCAAAGTTTAAAAGTTTTAAAGCCTTGTTCATGTTTTTAACGAGGACATAAAAACTTAAATCTGCATGGGTTTTTACCATCACAGAGAGCGTTGTTTTCCCTTGTTGTCAGTCACTCTTAACACGCTTCAGTATCCCAGCAGAGCTGAAATCTGACACTCGCTGCATTACAAGAGGCCGATGAACAGGTTCCTTTGTTCACACAAGTTTTTACCACTGCAGAGGCCTTTTTTTTCTGACTATTCCATAAAGATGTAGACAAAAAACTTCCCTTCTGTGTAGAACTACTCCATAGCATATGTCTTATTCTGGCTCGATTTTAAACCCCATTTATGAATATTTTAGTTTAGTTTTTGGTATTCTGTTTGTTAGTTTCAGTGTTGCAACGTGCCAGTCTCAGAGCAGTATGAGTAGTTACTGGAGGTGGGAAAAAAATTGATTCATGTAAGAATCGATTTCTTTCTTTGGCTAATCAGTCACTCCCTGCTAAGTGCTAACGCTAGCTCTTTAACTCAGTAGAATGCCAAATAGAACAGCAACAAATTCAGCCAGTCTCACAGATGACTGGAGTAGATCCTGAAGTTATTGTTTCCTGTTTGAAGATTTGCATCCTGCAGTGATGCAGCAGTCTGACGCCAGCGTCCACACATGCATTCAGCCCTATGCAAATAACAGCCAGAGGAGATCATTTTGCTCTAGCTATTAGAAATGATTATGGTGAGGTGCATGGACAAATGTTCCATTCCTGTGGACAGATCATAGTACCACAGGAATGCTATCATTTGCATGTGTCACTGAGGACACATCATTAGTATATGAATTATGTGTCCTGTTTTCAACCTGACACCTGCCAGAAAGATATCTGCATCTTCTCCACATGTTTAAATGCTCAAAGCAGTCCTGTTTGTTTTTCCTGCCAGACCGGATAAAATTATAGCAGCTTGTTGAGGCTCACCTATCTGACTCTAATGACAGGAATGTTTTCAGTTTGCTCAAACAAGTTTTCAGATCAATTTTGAATAGTTGAAATGATGAAATATCTGTGACCTGCCTTTCTGGCAAGGTCTGTAATTTGGATTCAAATGTTATTCAAATAACCCTGAGCTGCTCTATCCCAATGTAGTGCCTCAACTCAGATACTTTTATCTTTACTCCTGCCCGTGTGATTGCACATTAAGTAACTTTTTCTTGTTCTCGCTGTCAGTCTTTCCCTCTGTTACAGGAAACAACCCTGAGACATTTCTTTCCCGTAACACAGTCACCTTTGTTACATATTTACAGCACCTATGAGCAACTAACCCATAAAAATATGACTTCTACAAGATCTTTTTCCTTATTGACCTACACTGTAATCTATTAACTCGTGTCCTAAGAAAAGGACACATGAAGGCGTCTTACTTCTTCATAGGGACAAAACTAGAAACCGTTAAGTATGTAAATAAAACTTTATAAACTCCCTCCCTTAATGATTCATCTTTAAAGTAGAAGTACAATGATAAGTTGACTTAATGATCTGTTGATTGACAGACACAACAGAGGCTTCAAGGAGCAATATGTAAGATATCTATTGACTTAAATCCTTAAATGACCTTACTATATCATTGAACAAAAGGACACATGCAATGTTGGAGTTCTGGCTTCTCTGACAACAACGCAGCAGCCAGTATGTCCTCCTTCTAAGTTTAGATTCCAGTGCAGAATGGTTTGTTTTTGTTTTGACCAGAGAAGGTGGGTGGTTTTCACACAGTCGTTTTAGACACCCCTCGGTTTGCAAGATATGCGATAAGTTATCACAGAAAACCAACAGGTGTTGCAGTGATGGAAACTGGTTCAGATATAACTGATTCTCCCCGACCTAGAAGTCCTCTGCATTTCATTATTAAGCTCCATGATGAGAAATGTGGTAAAACTAGGATAAATATTGGATATCGTTTTAAAAAATTGAGTTAGGTTAGGGCGCAGAAAGGTATCAAGACCAATGCAGAGCTGGTTAAATACTAAAGTTTCTGTATCCATGACATGGCAACCTGGGTGCACAATTGACTCTAGGGAGGAGGGGGTGGAGAGAGACAGCTCTCTTCAATGTTTTAGATTTGGACTGCAGTACCACTTTAAATGCTACAGTACGTGTCAGAGTTTCATATTGCTCCTTTAATGCTTTTTTAAACCTCTCAGATATCTAAACTTTTTGGGTTGCCTTTGTTCTATCTTCTGAAACTGAAAGTCTTTTTGAATTTTAGACTGACAATACAAGAATTAAAGACATCACACGGGAAAAACTGGTGTGTGTGCAGTACATTTCTGAGTTAATAAACCGTGCAATTCCTTGAGGTGGACTTGCAGTGCCATCACTGAAGTAACAATAGAGAAACTTCAGTTAGTGAAGGTTGTTGTTAAGAAAAGTGTTAAATGTATTTATGACACTTGTGTTACTGTTTTCGTTTCTCAGGAGATCCGGCTCAGTTTGACCCAACCTTCAATGGACCCATAAAGAAGAGGTGAATTCCTCTCGTTTACTTTGACTGACTCCTTAAATCCTGCTTCCTTCTGTTTTTCTGTAGAGTTTTTGATTGACTGTCAGTCTTTGTGTTTTCAAAGTTAATATTTTGTTTGCTGACTGAAACCAATTTTGGCAGCCCCAAGGCAAAACCTTAATTCCAAGCTCAGCCCGCTCACTTAACCTGTTCCTGTCTCTGTTTGTTGATCTTCATCAGAGGATGCACTGATATAATCTGCTGTGTCCTGTTCATGGCTGTCGTTGTTGGCTACATGGGTGTTGGAGCTTTAGGTGAGAGTGACCTTGATAGCACTAACACCGGCCTCTGAGCCCACCACCTTACTCAGTTGTATAATAATTACATATCCCTTTCTATTCTAGCTGTCTGTCTTGTCCACTAAGTTGTTGCCCCCTTGATGTGGTACCCACAGAACTTCTGAAGGAGACATACCAACTATCAGCCTTTTCAATTTAGCTATTGTAAACAGTTTTCAGCCAGTCATCTGGCTCCGTCCGTGTCCGTGTCTATTTCAGCACTGCCCTAGTTGAATTTGTTGAACCTTCTTTCTGAAACGGGCCTCTGGACATTTTAAAATCAATCAATCAATCTTTATTTGTATAGCGCCAATTCATAACAAGTCTTATCTCAAGACACTTTACAAAAGACCATACTCATTGTTATGTTACAAAAAGCAGGTAAAAGACCTTGCTTATTGCTATATTACAAAGACCCGGCTTAGTCCATCATGAGCGTAGCACTTTAGCAACATTAAGCAAAAGTTACAGTGGTAAGAACAAACTGCCTTTTAACAGGCAGAAATCTTCAGCAGATCCCGGGCTCATGATGAAACAGCCCTCGTGCCAAGACTGCGCCCATAACTTTACCTCAGTATGTCTCCACTGATTATTGCGCCATTTTGAATGATTTAACTCTGAATCTATCGCTGTAATGTGATGTAAATATTAAGCTAGCAGCCTGTTGGCATAGAGCATAAACAGCACCAGAAGGAGAAGCCTGCCTCTGGCTAGCACCTGTGAAGCTTGTTTATTTGCATGTTGTATCTTGTTTGTTTTATATGTAAAAAAAACACTACGCAGCAGAAACAACAAAATGGCCGGTCTGTTTGCTGTTCTCTGGAGCATATTCTCTTTCCAGTCCTTACTGGTTTTATTGCATCTCACTGGAGCTGACAAGATGCAAAAAAATTGGTGTTTTTTTTACAGCTTAAACAAACAAGATCCAGACAGATTTACACTTCCGACTTGATAACATGCTCTCTACTTTTTAGTCCAATATTAATTCATCTTAAAAAAGTCAGTTCCATAAGTTTGTTACGGTACAAACAGCTGATTTCCAGTGAACATTACGTCAGCAGCTCTTTATTGCTCTGTCATCAAACTCATTCCAACACTCAGGGTCGTCTCTCTTATCTAGAGTCAACAGACACTCCGGATAGGTAATGCAGACACATTTCAACAGGACATTGACCTCAATCGAGGATATTGGTTTCTTCTTCTTCTTTTAATATTTCACTCTAGACAATTTTTTTTCATTGACTTCACTGACAGTGACATATTTGATTTAGTCTTTTAAGTAGATTAAATCATGGCATTCTCTTCTTACCTCTGTCTTAATGTGTTTTGTGATCTTACCATCAGCCTGGCTCTATGGAGATCCAAGACATGTTCTTTATCCAAGAAACTCCACCGGATGGTTCTGTGGCATCGGACCAAACGAGTAATTTAACCCTCCATGTGTTTCTTTTTTAAATTACATTTTAACATTTCATTGATTTAACAAAATGATTGTGACTCTTTCTTTCTCTTTCCCCTCCCTCAGAGGCAAATCCAACTTGTTCTACTACAACATTTTAAAATGTGCCACATCTGTGAACGTAATTGCAACCGCTCTTAATGGTTTCCAGTGTCCGACCACACAGGTAGAGACGGCTGCTCAATTTAGTTGTTTCTGATGATACTGTACAGCGTCCCTGAAATACTCATCTTATTTCACCACCTTTAGGTTTGCGTTGAGAAATGTCCCACTAACTTTGGGTTTGTGGGATTACTGGAATACACTCAGAAGCCAGCAGACGTTTTTAATCAAAGTCTCTGTGTGCCTTCTTTAGACCTGGCTAACACAACAATGGTAAGTCCCATTAATGCACTTTTTTTGTTTGTAACTCTTATCATGTGTCCACACTGGCAATTCATTCACAATTTTTTAAAGCGTCAACCCAGCCACGCTCAGAGAGAATACATACTGTCCAGTCATACAACCACTTAGACTCAAGGGGAAGAATCTGATGGCACATGGCAAGGCCACTGTGACCTCTCAAAAATATGTTTTTTTTGGCAAAAACTCAAGAATTCATATACTCATTATGATTATGTATTTTTTGTCTCATTGATTTGAACTGTCCATGTTATAGCGTTACATCTCTGTCCATTAAATTATACAACTGCTAAACAGTAATTTTAGATTTTCTTTGGTAAAGGAAATATTTTGGTTTCAGATTTTTAAGAAGTGAAACTCTTGACACATGAATCCATTTACATGTAACTTAAGTGTATTGATTTCCCCCCCAGAGCGTTCAACAAATCGTGGACAAGGAGCTGTGTCCTTTTTTCTACACACCCACAATCTCTGGTGAGTGTAACTGCTCCTTTAAACTATGTTGTTTTCCTTTTCATTTTTATGTGACTAGTATGTTCAGATACACATTTCTCCACCTTGATTCAGATTCAGACGTCTTGAATATTGGCCGATATCGAGAACCTTCTTATACTTAGATACATACTGCTGAAAAAAACTGCACTGCTCTCCCTGCCAGCCCTGTATTGTTATTTGTTATTGTTCAATGACAATTTACCTCAAGCCAGTTGATTCTTTGGGGCTTATTGTTATGGTGTTGAATTATTGAATTGACTGATGTACCTGCAGATATCCTATATTACAATTTAGGCAGCATCCAAGGCTCTGATATTGGTGTCTCAACAACTTGAGTTATGACATAAGTTGGCACTGTGGCTTTAAGTCCTTTATACTTTTTGTTAAAGTTCATGCTGTTTCTTTTTTCTGATTTAGTGCTGGGAAGATGTTTGCCTGATTTCAAAACACTGGAGAACATTCCTCCAGCGTTTTCAAATATTCCAGGTTTACCGTCATCAGTCAACGACACAGTCAACATAATCAAGAATGGCACTGGGTAAGATACAAGGGGTCCTATACTGGATTATATGTTGAACAAAACCGTCTAAAGAATCTGCTGTGAAATCAAAGACTTAGTTTACGTGCACAAAATGTTACGTTTTGTCCTGATTCTAAAGGAGATCATATTCTGTCCTAGCTGTTTACATGTCTGATGCACATATAAATTCCACTTTTATTCCTGTTAAAATACAACTGTGTGCGTCGTGCATGCAATCTCTAATCAACAACATAACCTCCTTAAAAAAGATCAGCATATAGATATTGCTTAATATTTAAAGAAATGTAGGTACCCTGAAGTCTTCCTTGACCCTTCAATTAGTTGTGTTCAGAAATTTAGATTTTCTGGTGCGATCACCTACATACATCACAACCTGTTAATTTGTTGGGTACTCAGTTTGTTTCCAATGCACAGAGCTGACTGTAAACATGCCTCCCACATGTCGCAAACTGTGGAGAAAATCCTGATTAAAATGCTCAAAAAGCATCTATGTGAATGTCCAAAAGATTCTCCTAAAAGTACAATCATATCCCACCTGACCTAACTGGATGATGTTGCATTTGGAAGACAGTTTGGGATATTTTTCATTTTATGTTAACATGACCGACATCAAATTCTGAATATTGTTTTATTCGGAAATAAAAGGGAACATTTCTGTACATTGACTGACAACTTACACAGACTCACATGCTGATAATAACCGTGTTTCCTTTTCCTTTTTCTCCCCAGCATAGAGTCAGTGGCTTCGTGAGTTTTTGTGGCGACTTTTAGTGTAGCAGCTGTTTTTTACAAGTGTTTCTTGTTGCTATGTAGTTGTAGAAAAGCGCCTAAGGTCGTCGTCGTGTAAAATACTTTTTTTTGGGGACTGGTAGAGATAAAGCATAGAGTCACTTTTTCCTACAACCTGCAGAAAAACACACCCTCTCTTTCTGTTTTGAGTGCTTGCATTGCATCTCTTGGCCTTCCTAATAGTAACCATTTCAGTGTGTCTTGCTTTTTTGTGTGCAAAAAAAAAATCCTTTTTAACCACTGCAAACTTACAACAGAATTCTTTGTTTTGTCAACAAAGTCATTAGATTGTCCTTGTTTCCTCATCCTATTAGTTTTTCCCAACCCTTTGCTATCCTCTTTCCTGTTTGAAGGAGAAAAGTCACCAGCACAGCTTGTCCTCTCTTTTGTCTTCATTAGGGACATTGTGAACGGATTCAATGCCAGAGAGATCGGCCTCCGAATCTTTGAGGATTTCGCGTTGTCATGGCCGTGGATTCTCCTGTGAGTTTTCTCAGACATCAACACTGCTCACACGCTGCCATCTATTGGCAGAGGTTAGAATGGATGACAGATTTGAATGTATAGAAAAGAGCTGCATTACTCAAGGTTTCATCAAATCATGATTTAAAGGGCTTTTTTAAGGACGTTTTTTCAAGGTCTCAGCTTACTTTGCCCAATCATTAGATAATCCTTTTCTGTTTTTTTATGTCTCATATGACTTACAAACTTACATAAAATTGCCTTCTTTCCTCTCTTTGTTTTATTTTTACTGTTTGCTCCCTCTTCCAATGCACTCCTCTCAGTGGTCTGGTTATAGCCATGGTGGTCAGCATGTTGTTCCTGTTGCTGCTGAGATTCACTGCTCCAGTCATGGTGTGGGTGCTCATCATAGGAGTCCTGGGCGCTGGGGCATACGGTAAACACTGTTTTCAATACGTTGAGTGTGTATCGGTGGCTCAACCAGCTTTAGAATGAAAAGATAATATATATGTTACTCTGACCTGTTTAACAAGCAAAGCAAATTCAGACTGCTGCTGGTCCTGTGTTGACTTCTCCTTGTTGGTTTTGTGGTTTTATATTTCAGTTCTGAACACAGACAAATGTGACTACAGTAGTTTTGTCGTTTGTCTCAGTATGAGATGTGTCTCTCTGAGTTGTTGGAGTGTTTCTCTTGCAGGAATATGGCACTGCTACTGGGAATACGACAACTACAAGAAAGCCTCTGCTTCCATTTCTGATGTCGGCTTCACAACAAACTTCAACGTTTACCTGCAAACCCAAGAGACCTGGCTGGCCTTCTGTGAGTCTTATTAGCATTTTGCAGGGGGAAATGTGTGGACTTCAAACTTGTTAAAAGGTCGGATGTTGAACACACATATAGTCACACACAAAAAAACACAAAATCAGGCTTTAATGGTGATGTTTCAACATAGCAGCATTTACTCAGGCAGTCACCAGTAGAGAGGAATGGAGGGGCAGAAAATGGCAATAATGTCTGATATTACAAATGCAAAATATGTAAAATATTCACACTCAACAATGAATGCCATTGTGTGTTTGCACACAACATGCATCACTTGTGTCATGACATTTAGAAGAAAACATTTTTCTCTCCTCCTGCTGCAGTGATCATCATTTCTGTGGCTGAGGCGATCATTCTCCTGACCCTCATCTTCCTGCGAAACAGAATCCTCATAGCCATCGCCCTCATCCAGGAGTCCAGCAAGTGAGACATGAATACAGTAAAACACTGTTCAGTGTTGTTTTAAAACTCCTAATTAACCTTAATGTTCGTATCGATATGAATGTATTCCTGTTATTCTTTGCATGTGAGGAGAAACACTGAAATTAAGAATTTGAGGGAAATGTTCTAACAGCAGGTTTACGTTTAAAGAAGTTAGTGTGTCTAAAGATGTGACTGTGAAGAGACCATAATGCCTCATGATGTGTGTCCACAGGGCAGTGGGTCACATGATGTCCTCTCTGCTCTACCCTCTGGTCACCTTTGTTCTCCTGCTGGTGTGTGTTGCCTACTGGGGTGCCACTGCTGTGTATCCTTTTAACTCATTGTGTTGTATAGATGTTTAGAATTTGTTTTTAACTCTACAGTCAGACCCATAGTCCAGAAGTTTTCTCCTAAACTGATGTGTGTAGATATTTGGCAACTTCAGGAAACCCAATCTACAGAGTGGTGGCACTAAACTCCACTATGAGCGACTGTAAGAGCCTCAATGGCACAGAGGACTGTGAGCCTCAGGTGAGTGAATGAGTGAAACTCCCACCGAGAGTGAAATCCTCCATTTGGTTGAATGACCCTATCTAGTACATACATGTTTTGATTGATTTGTTAATTTGATAGGGAAGTGCCCGGCCTTGAGACATCTGTAAACCCACGGCGTTGTCCTCCTACTGTCTTTTGAATTTTAAAGTTAGGTTTGCATGCTGCAACCTGCTTCGTCTGTCATTGGCAGCCTTCACAGGCACTCAAAACACTTTATATGCAAAATCTGTCTTGCTGGTGTTTTCCTCTGCTTTCATAGGTCATATAGAGGCAACAGTATTCATTTAAGTTTGTTTTATAACCGGCTAACAACTCAAACTCAAGTTCCACTGAGTTTGAGCCCCTTGTTTTCTCATCATAAAAGACCCCATATCACAAATTGTTAACCCTTTAGAAGAGGAAACTATAACATCCTCCATTCATCCACTCACTCTTTCTCCCCTCTCTCAGAACTTCACCTCATCCATGTACCCAGACTGCCCCTCAGCTAGCTGCATCTTCATCAAATACAACGACGAGGGTCTCTTCCAGAGAAATCTCTTCAACCTGCAGATCTACAACGCTGTGGCTTTTCTCTGGTGTGTTAACTTTGTCATCGCTTTGGGACAGTGTACGCTGGCGGGGGCCTTTGCCTCTTACTACTGGGCCTTCAGCAAACCACACGACATCCCCATGTTCCCCCTGTCGGCCAGCTTTTTACGCGCACTCAGGTATGTTTAATAAGCAGCCAACAAACCCTGTAAATATCTGCAACATTAAATGATGTATATTTGTCAAAGTGTCTCACATACTGGCTACCTGCAGTCCCTTTTTACCTGAAAAGTAAAGGTATTTCTGATAAACATTAAATCTCAGTTCAAACTGCAGTTCCCTCTCCAGCCCCTAGAGGGCACCATAAGCCTTCACATAACCACTAAGGGAAGCAGAGCTCAGCAGCTCAATAATACAGATTGTTGCTGCAAGAGTGACAATATCTGATTGACAGTTTTCATTTGACACATGAAATGATGAAGCATTTAGGATTCACTTGCTCCTTTTCCATGATTCCACATTTTCTTATTTCAGGTACCATGTTGGCTCCTTGGCATTTGGTGCTTTGATCCTCACCCTGGTGCAGATAGTGAGGATTCTTCTGGAGTACATTGACCACAAAACAAGATGTAAGAGTGACATACAACCATTTCACTTTCTGAGCTACCCTAAAGGTCTTTGATCAGGTTTTATCTGCTCCCTGTCTTTGTGTGCGGGTTAGTTTAGTTTAGTTTATTAGGATCTCCTTCTGCTAAAGCATCACGGCAGCCTCTTTTCTAGGGTCTATAAGAGATCTTTACAAAGAGACGAAGCAACTCTGACAACTTTTTTATGTGAAGTTATAACTCCTGAACTATCGTACATGAATCCTCTCTGTGAAGTTATTAGATAGGACAGTTGAGGAGAGACAGGAAATGTTAGAAGGAGAGAGTGTGTGTGTGTGTGTGTGGGGGGGGGGGGGGAGTGACATGCAATTTCCCTCATTATTGTGGACAATGGCAAAATGGCATGTGGTGTTCTGGCTGAACACAGTGAACACTTTGATGTTGTTGTTTTTCTGTCCCTAGCGGCTCAGAATCCAGTGGCTCGTTTCATTTTGTGCTGCCTGAAGTGCTGCTTCTGGTGTCTGGAGAAGTTCATCAAGTTTCTCAACAGGAACGCTTACATTATGGTGAGCAAAACATACCGTAGTGATTGTACAGTTTTTTTGTCCTCAATATCTTTGTTACTGTTACGGTTGTTTTTGTGACTTTGGTTTGTGTATTCATCTTCTGAAGTGAAGAGCATGCTTTGTTATATATTACATCATTCTTTCTGTGGTGACTTCACTAAAATCTAATAAGCACCACTTCATTTTTCCACCACTGTGGAGATCACTCTTAAAGTAATATTTGTTTTTCTGTCAAAAACACCTTGATTGTTTCTTCACAGATTGCTATTTATGGGAAACACTTCTGTGCCTCTGCCAAAAATGCCTTCATGCTGCTCATGAGGAATATAATAAGGTAAGTGCTGTAGTCTTCTTTGCTATGAATCCTGTTCAGGAGTTTTTGTAGTCTCTGTTTTGAGTGCAGGCTGTTACCAGTCCTTAACATGAATATATGAGCATGTGTTTGAGAGACGCAGTGAACAGTGTCATGTTTCTCTGCTCCCTTTAGGGTGGTGGTGCTCGATAAAGTGACAGACCTGCTGCTGTTCTTTGGGAAGCTCCTGGTGGTCGGAGGAGTAGGTGAGGATGACTCTGATAAATCTGTCAGAGCAGTGATTGTGTCAGTGTTAAAGCTCTGACTGTAACCCTTACTGTAAATCAAGTACATGTGGTTAAAAAGGTATCTCTTGTCACTTTATATATAAATCAGTTCTAGACCATCGACAATAAGCAAGTGCTTGGAAACAAAGACGAGGAAACATTTGTTTTAACAGGCAGAAACCAGTGAACAGTCATCACATGACACAACCTGAGCTGGGAGAGAAGGAGCAAGAGAGACAGAAAGTGGGAGATGAGTTGTTAAACAAAAAGAAAGACAGGGAGACGTACAGACTGCAGAAGAACTTAGTCAATAGTAGAATGTGAATGGTTTTCTTTGATATAAGATCCACAACAATCTAAGATAAAGATGTACGATCTTAAGACCTATATAAGCAGTTTCTTTTGACTCATGTGATACTCATGTGCTAAGGAACACTAAAGGACATTCATAGTAAGCATGTCATCAGTAAGGCTCATCAAATCATGAACTGTCCTGATCACCCGCTGTGAGTCTGATCTCCTTCTGGCCTTCGATACAGAATTCCTCGAACAAAAACAAAGACTTGACAGACAGTCTTGTATCCCTGTTGCAATTGAGAAGCTGAACTTGCTGGCCTCACGTTGCTGTTTTCTTTTTGTTTACTTTTGGCGGTAAAACAGGGTTTTAGATCACAATTTAAGACTGTATTCCTGGTTATTTAATAGATTTTTTGTATTCTTCTCTTATCTATTTTAGCTTGATTATTCATTTTAACTATTTATTTCACAGACTGCACAGCACAGTATTTGACTTAATGCACTTTTCTTTGCTGTGTGTCTGAACTGTTTCAGCCTCTGGCTCAGTGTGGTTGAAGTACCTGTTGATTTTCTGTACGTCTGTATTTCTGATGTTGTCTTTTGTGTCCCTGTCGTGTTGCCTGCTGCAGCAGTAGCTGTCATTTGAGTAATTTCTACAGTTTATCTCATATAATATCCATAAATAAGTCAGCTGCCTGTTGAATCCTTAAACAACACTGATGACAGCGGGAAAGTGACCGAATGAAATAAGTGAAGTCAAGTCAACCAGTGTCACAATGGTAGGCCATTATGGCGGTGTAATGGCGACAGGTGGAGTACTGGACTCAAGTACTACAACACTGATTTGCAGAATGTAAAAAAAGGGTTAACAATTAAAGAAACAAAACAGAAATAAATGAGACGTAAGACCTTTGATTCACAAGCTAGGAACGTCTTTAAAAAGCAGCCTGTATGATTAAAGTGAGTCTCTTTAATCTCTTCCTGTTTCCAGCCGTTCTGTCCTTCTTTTTCTTCTCTGGACGAATCCTGCTGCCAGGCGACACCTTCCGCTCTGAAACCCTCAACTACTACTGGATGCCCATTATTGTAAGACATAAAGTGCCCCTCTCTCGTTCTGAAAACAGTCATTCAGATACATTAGACTACATTTTTTCTCAGCCTTATTTGGGTTTAACCTCTTTTCTTTTAATAGACGGTGGTGTTTGGTAGCTACCTCATAGCTCATGGATTCTTCAGTGTGTACAACATGTGTGTTGATACGCTCTTCCTCTGCTTCTGTGAGTACACATTTACAGATGACTGAGTGTTTTATAAAAGCATGTAAATATGAAGCCTGACTTTGACCAATATTATTTGAATAGTAAAAAACAAAACTCTTCGATTTTGCTCTCACGTTTACATCACAGTGGAAGACTTGGAACGTAACGATGGATCTCTGCAGAAGCCGTACTTTATGTCCAAAAACCTCATGAAGATCCTCAGCAAATCCAACAAAGCACCGAAGAAGGGGAAAAAGGAATGAGGACCCTTTGACCTCCACAGTTCATGAATCCACACAAACAGTGAATCACAGATTTCCACAATATCTTCATCTTTCTACACTTTTACTGCTGCATCGTTTAGTCCCAGTTTACCTGAACTAAAAGGCTGATTTTGCACTTTTTAATGATTTTGTACAATATTTTTGTTTGTGCAGAAGTAGTATTAATGACTGCTCACATGCAAGGACTGATCATGTGAAGGCAGGTTAATGTGAAATTTCAAAGTATCCCTCTGAACCTTTGAAGATGAGAATCACTTTTAATTTAGCTTTAAATAACCAAAATTATTTTCTGGTCATAGGACTCGACGTTACACCAACAAAAACTTTGCTCCAGACATTTTAAACTGAAATAAATGTAGAAGTTTTGTTTCTTTTTCTGATGAGAATCTTTCATAGACAGAGAACTCCTTTCTTCAGACAGATCATAAAGATCTTTAAAATATATATTTTTAGTTAACATTTGTAAAAAAGATTTTTTAAATATAAACATTTTTATGGCAGATGTTATTGATTAAACTGAAAATAATGTAATAAAGTTGTAAATATGTCTGTTTAAATGTGTGTGTGGCGTTGATGGCTGTTTCCATGGTTTCTAATCCGTCATTAGCACTTTCTGAGACTTTTGGGTCGAGTGAATCACGTTTTAATCTCCAGTCACATGACTGTAGAAACTGAGTCTTCTTCACTTCAGCTGAAAGAACTTTTTCAGCACTAAAGATGAGTCAACATTAATTTTTCCCTCCACTGTTTGAAAGCGATCTCTTGCACAAGAGCCGGACCTTTTTCTGCTGTAAGACGCCACAGTCAGGCGTCATGTGAAACCTCACATGTTCAAGCTTTTGTGCACACATCACTCACTGAGTAACATGATGCAGAGCTCATGATCGGACATTTTAGACTTGTGGAGCTGTTTCAGGAATTTATATTCAAGTAGGCTGCAGATCCTTTACAACATCTTATACTGTAAATTATTAATGCATGCTCTATCCCTCTGTTTTATTCTTGATGGCTAATATTAAAATGTCTTGTTAGCTGCACACTTCTCTTGCTCGTCCCACCCAGGTAGTTTTTGTTGTTACTGATAAATATCCTCCATTATAGATTGATTTTAGGCGTGTGTAATGTCAGGAAACAGTGAGCCCTGCGTGACGACTACAAACGTCTGCAAGATAAAAGAAAAGCTGCAACAAATAACAGAGACGCATGAAAGCACCAGCTTTGTTTCATAACATTTATTGAACTTCACAGGAGAGGGTTGGCAGAAGAGTTATTAACATGGGCTGCAACATTTTGTCTTGAGTTAAAGGAGGGAATTTATGAAAACCAGGAAGCAGATCTTGCTTTACAAAAGCATTTTGAAGCCTACTTGCACATCTTGTTCCTTCTCTTGTTTTGCATGGTTGGTCATCCACTCAGAAAACACATTAAAAACTGCATTTACAATATTCATATGTACAAATATATAATGTATACACACGCACTCAGACACAAACAGACAGAAAAAAAAGACCCCTACATCAACTGTGACAGAGTTCATTGAGCTTTTCTCGTGTGCTGACCTTTTCACCTCTCGGCTGAAGGACCCTTCTCTCTCGTTCGCCTC
The DNA here is from genome assembly GCA_020745685.1 of Tautogolabrus adspersus. Classification (NCBI taxonomy): domain Eukaryota; kingdom Metazoa; phylum Chordata; class Actinopteri; order Labriformes; family Labridae; genus Tautogolabrus; species Tautogolabrus adspersus. The sequence continues at coordinate 21,824,639 of CM036550.1, forward strand.
TTCTTCCTGTCTTGATGCGGTGTGCAGCATCATTGAGCTAGTTACGAGCAAGATTTTTCTATCTGTGTCAGGCTGTTTTTTTGTTGTTTTTTACTCTCCCAAGTTGCTCGTGAAAATCTCCCACACTGGCCAAGTTTGTACACCAACAAAACGAGACACAAAGAGACGCTCCACCTTCAGGACAGCTCCGTCTACAAATGACTTCACAGTGCAATGGTAGTTTTTGTTAAGACAAGTGTATATAAAATGCATCTAGCTGTGCTATTACCACTGTCAAGAGTTAAGTGTCAAATTCTATGAGTACTTTTTAATCCCAAACTGTAAACGGCAACTGAATTTAATGACATCGTTTTGCCCGCTCTTTGTATGTGACTGATTCGCTACTCTTTGGCCTTTTAAAGGATGTTATCTCCACACTCCTTTTTTTATTCTGTTTTAACCCACTTTAAAACTTCATTCCTCTTTTTCTATTAAAGAATAATTCAGTGACTCCCTCAAGAGGAATGAAAATACCCAAAGATTTTGTCCCAAAAATGTCAGAATGTTTTTTCTGCATCCTTAAAAAAAAACCAGATTTTTTTCTCACCTTCATCTCATAATACTGTCTCTTTAGCCTATCAGTGAGCTTGTCCTCTTTTTACTTTTCCATGTGCATATATCTACAGACGCATGTAGAAATGGAGCGCTTACATCATTAATTTTGGGACACATCCAACACTACTTCCCAGTGAGTGTTACTTGCATAAACAAAACGTCAAAGCAGGTGGGCGGGGCTAAAGTGAATCTGCCTTTGCCAGGAGGAGACGACCCAATTTTTTTAACTATTTCTCTGCTTTCTCTCCCAATTTAGTACCTGCTAGGAAATGTAAAATTAGTGTGTGTCTGTGGCTCGATCTAAGTGTGTCAGAGTTTTATCGTTTTTTTCTTCTTCTGTCCCGTCTCCGTCACACACTCAGCAGCCAGAAGAAGAAGAAGATGGCCACAAACAGGAAGAGGGAGTCTTGCCAGTTGTTATTGCCATTGTTGAGGTTACCGTTGCCTTGGTGATCACCTGCATACTGGTCTGAGAGGGGCAGAGGGGGGGGGAGATGGATTGGAAAGGTTATTAGAGCAGTGTCTCATGGGAAAATGTGTTTGCATCTGTAGTCCAATGATTACCTCACCTGAAGGCAACAGCTGTGTTCAGATGGAGGTTTTTATTATGCTCTAATGATCAGAAGGATCTCATCAGTGTTTTAGATCGTAAAGAATGCATTTTTAATTCAGGGAAAGATGGTAAACCAGAGACAATAAGTAGCTGTAAGAAGTCCATATCATTTAACTGATGGGCCGTGAAGGGTTTGGTTAGGCACTGGTTTGTTGGGAGCTCTAAATGTAGGAACCATTATGAAACTGTAGGTAAAGACAGCAAAAGAAGAGCTTGTGGGATTTTTGTAAACACTATCTATTAAGGTAAAATCAGGAAAATAAAGTCACCGGGATCGGGGAATCGGCTGGTGGCTAGGCTCGCACTGTGCGATTATGTGCTGTCATATGACTAAATATCAAACATGCCAGAGAATCTTCAGACCGGTCGGGAGCAGCTGATCAGGCTGTGATCGTACCTCAGTGTTCTCTGCAAAACTAATGATGTGTAAACGCGCTGAAATTTGGCCCAACTTCAGAAATCAGCCCGAGATCGCGCAGTGTTTGCCGGGTTTAAGGTTTTGTCATCATTTAATCTGAGGAGACAGCTGGAACTATCCTACATGAATCCTCTCTGTGAGAGCAACCACAAAGTCTGATCTGCTAAAGTCAAATGTGGGCACATTCAAAAACACACCTTTGCTAATATTAATCGTATTATCTGATCAGTCTATTTAGAAGCTTCTGATAGATTTTATCCAGCCTAACAAACACACGTTTACATATTTTTGTGCACTTACCTGTTCTATGAAAGGGCTCGTTGGTGTTGAAGACTGTGGTGAAGAAGCCGAAGGGGAAAGCACCGATGCCGAAAGACATGTGAAAGCCGGTGTCCCCGAACCCCTGAAACATCTGTGCACAAACGGAGATATACGCAGTGAAAGGGTTTAAAAACAAGTCAAACCCAGCAGAGTAAAACTGTGATTAATATTTCAAACGGGCTGCTCCTCACCCCGCCTCTGCTCTCCGGCTCTGTTCTCTGTCCTTGAGGCCGCGGGGGAGTTTTCAACCTGTGCAACAACACAAAGCAGTCAGCCATTGGGCGACAAAGAGCGTATAAAATGAAGATTCAGTGGCAGACACCAGCGCTCCTCGGGTACCTGGGGTCCTCTTGGCTGGAGCTCCCTCGGCCGTACAGTGGGATGACTTTCTCCCTGCTGATGCCCGCTTTACAGACGGGACACTGCTGCCTGCTGGGCCGCGTCTCCAACCACTGAGAGGATGAAGTATGTATGAGACGACAGATTTAAGATAAAACACATTTTACATTTTGTTCAAACCGCAGAGTCAAAAAACTAGATAACTGACATCTGAGTTTTCTATCAAAGGGTCAAGCTCCAATATTTAAACTTCAGACTTAACCTGGTGAAAGTTGTGAACAGTATATTTTCTAGTAGCATTGCTTACACTGATATGCGAGCAGTGTGCAGCTCTACATGTTGGTAGAGTGGTGGAGACGGAGAGTAGTAAAGAGAAGCTGCCGTAAACACGCATTAGGTGCATTAGCATGTTTAAGCTGCATTAAGTCAATTTACAGGTGTAGTTTACACGCCGGATTACATCACAACCTCATGCTGATTAAGTGAAGTTGCTGATTGTAAAGGGCCGATGTAGTGCCTTACATCTGTTTTATTTTTGCACATTTGGAAACAGAATATATCAGAACTCAACTCAGGCTCTTTATCTTAACCCCGGTGTTACAAGTACAAAGAACTCTTTTAAAAGCAAAGGGATTTTTGTTTAGAACTACATATTTAGTTTGATTGAGTCTGCAGAGTGAAATACCTGCAGGGCGTTAAACGGGTGTTACAAAGGAGAGGACGACATTACTAAAGAGAAATACTCACTTGATGAAGACAGGGCCAGCTGCAGACAGAGAGGGAGAGAGAGGGAGAGGGAGAGAGAGAGAGAGAGAGAGAGAGAGAGGGAGAGGGAGAGAGAGAGAGAGAGAGAGAGAGAGAGGGAGGGAGAGAGAGAGAGAGAGAGAGAGAGAGGGAGAGAGGGAGAGAGAGAGAGAGAGAGAGGGAGAGGGAGAGAGAGAGAGAGAGAGGGAGAGAGAGAGAGAGAGAGAGAGAGAGAGAGAGAGGGGGAGAGAAAGAGAGAGGGAGGGAGAGACAAAAACAGAAACGATTAATTTGCATTCTTACAACGGCTCCTCTCTCACAAAGCCGCCCACTTCACTTACATTTGACATAATAAGTTGCATCCTCACATTTCTATGTTACAGCAAAGACCCTTTCTTATTATTAACAAATCAACATCAACCTCAATCGATGCAGAAATCGTACATGTCCTTGCATCACGATGCATCGTAGAAACAATTCATTTCTACACCCCCTAGTATAAAATCAATCTTTTCTTTTGTGTGGGTGTAAATCTTCATGTTCGCTTTTTCTTCGTCACCCCGTGAATCTCCCTCCTATAGAAGCCCACCAACCTGGAAAAACCTGTTTCTACTTCCTAGCAATGTGGCTGATTAAAGTCCTCCCTGCTCCCCGTTGGTGTTATTAACAAGCTCCATCTGTTCATCTTGTGTGTATTTCAACTCTGCTGATGCATTGTGGGAGTGAATGATGCACATTTGGGACACTACTTTATGCTACCACTGAGGTTTTCTCAGCATTCTTCTTCTTCTTATAGTTTTCTTCCGCCCACAAACGTCATTTACTCTGCGTCTAGAAGGGTTCATGAAATGTGAGTGTAATATTAGTATATAATGTTGTTGTTTTTAAAAGAAGGAAAACTGTGTTTTCATTGGAATAACTCTTTGTATTCAAAAACAGTGAAGACCCTTCTCCTCAGAGAAAATCTCAAAATCTAATATACTCTCTGTAAATACATTGTGGAGTAATGGTTTCCTACAAAGAGAGTGAAGCCTTACTCTTCTGGGTTTGGGGTTCTCAGCTCTGTGTTCACACTGGTGGCTCCTTCAGTTTGTTAATGGTTCACTCAGAGGCCAAATACGAACTTTCATACATGTTGTTCCACGTGACCCCCACCCTCCACAACCTGCCACCACAGGGGGGAGAAGAGCCACAGCCCCGTCCAATCAGGGACGCTGTTTCTAGGGTCAAGATGACAGGGTGTTGTCCCACGAGTACAACTGAAGGAGAACCAACAGACTTTCCAAAATGACAACAAAAAGGTTTTCTTTGGCCTAAAAAGATCATCAGAAAACAACCAAATCAACTTTGAGATACATATCGTCACAATCTCGTTATCGATGTTCATTATCACTTTTCTGCCGTTCTCTCTGCCTCAGTCACAGACACTAGCAGGTGAATCAGGAAGGGAGGAGCAGGTGAAATATAGACGCAGGAAGGGAGAGGAAGCTGAGGGATGTAGGAGGTGTGTTCCAAGAGAGCATTTGTTTTGGTCTGAAAATCTGCTCTGAAAGTCGCATAGTGTTACTTCAAAGTAGGCCTTTCTAGTATTATCGGTTTTATGCGTCCTCCTTAGATTCTCTTGCATGCTTGTTAGGGCTGGTAAGCTGGTCACTGAATCTCAGAACCAGTTTGCAATCCTCTGAAGATGATAAAGCCTGTGAGGGCGATGGACAACTTTTCGGGCTTCCGGTGTAGTTACTAGTCAGCGGTTAACATTTGGACTTCTGGCCAAGACTTCTTTTTGGTGCGTTGCTTTTTGTTTACAGTCCGACTCATGCAATTTGAAATTCACGAATGAGTTTAAGAATAAACTCCAACAGTGGAATTTAAACTGCCCTTGCATGCAGATGTCTGTTAAAAGACATTTATTAAAGCTAAACCAATGTTAGATGACCACTAATGGGTTCCAGGATTAACACTTTTCTGCCACTTTTTTACTTTCCATTGAACTGTTTTCCTACATTCAGCAGGCCTACTGAAACACTACAGAAACCAGAACGCTTCCCAAATCAAAACCTGGTCCTGTGTCTACTGATTCTGCATTTTGACACGTTTTAAAACGAGATTAGCAACCTCAACATTAGACTTTAATAAATCCATCACAGCTCTTCTTTTAGACTGCCAATATGGGTTCTCATAGTGCATACACAATGAAACACAGTGGGTGAGTGTAAAAGATAACTCTTCCAATTCAAAGACAAAAAGGTGTTTTTTCAGGTTCAGAGGTGCCTCCAGGAGATTTGTAGATCAAGTAAGCTACACAAACAAATCGTTTCCTTGATTAGCAGTGAATGACAAGATCATCTGCATAAAAGCGCTCTTAAATTGAATCCTGCACCACAGATTTAAGCGCATTATAAATTAAATGAGAAATATTCTCCGTTCAGACCTCAGTTAATTAAAGACACTGCAGATGGAGCGCTTCATCCAAAGACATGTCTAAATTTAGATTTTCCATGATGTAAGCAGAGCTCCCCTCACGAGCTGACGGGAAGAACAAGAAGATAACATGCTCTTTTTTATTCTTTTTTACTAATTAGACTGTTTTCAACATGTACAGATGCTAAAAATAGAACCAGTTTAACTTTAACGTATGTCGCAACATGTACAACAGCAGGGTGTTAGTTATTTCTAGGGTTTACATCTTCAATCTAAAAGCCTTGTTGCCGACTTCTCCGTGAACCCTACAAATACTTCTGTGAGTGATTCCCTGAAAGACAAACTTGAGCGGATGATGCCGACGAACAGGAAGGACTTGTTTTAGACGTTTTCACTTCTTAACCACAAAATAGTCATCGCCTCAGGTGGGCCTAACCGAACGCCACCACCTGAACCAGGACGATAACAAGGCACAACTTCATGTCAATCTGCATGCTTTCCCCACACACACACACACACACACACACACAGTATAGCTCAGTGTGTGTACAGTATCAGTGTGGTAACAGTTCTCAGAGAGCTGCTGAGAATAACATTCCTGTGAATACAAACAGCCAAACAAAGCAAAAAGCCACAGTTAACATAACAGCCCATTGAACTGAGACTTAACATGTTACCACATGTCGGGCCGGGCTCTTGTGACCTGAAATTAACCGCTTAATTTCCTATAAGAGGCTCAATAAGTGTTCACTGAAGCCTGACTGCAGAGTGTACACACACACACACACACACACACACACACACACACACACACACACACACACACACACACACACACACACACACACACACACACACACACACACACACACACACACACACACGCACGCACACACGCACACGCACACACACACACACACACACACACAACCCACTACAGCCATTAAAAAGATGCACGGTCATATTATCACAACAATAAACTGAATGTGAACATGAATGTTGACTGTTTCTCTGTCTCGTTGTTCCCTCTGATTTACAAATACGGCACTGACGTTTTGTAAACAACATTTTGTCGTCTCTGAGAAGAGGGCCTTGCATGAAACCGATCAAGGTTTTTAGTAAAATGTCATAAAATAATAAAAACTAGAGCCCGACCGATATTAGCGTATCAAGTGAATATCCCTATCGGCTCATTTTATCGCAGATATGCGCCAATGTTACTGGATATATCCACTAGTCCAAAAAACATTTCATTTGAGTTTCATTGTATTACACTAGCAGTTCTTTTTCACCAGCAGGGGGCGCTATATGGATTACAACAAGCATTATCACTCTCCAGAGTGTCAAGCGATGACGCACGAACATGCAAAGTTACTTTCCAGAGCGACCATCTTGTCTACGCTACAGATCTTCTACACTGCTAGCCCTGCTAAGGTTAGCCACACTGGACAAACCAATTTGACTTTGATTACCCGCAGACGCGTTCTTGGTCTGAACGATAAATACGCTCATCATGACAGTGAAGAAGCTAAATTCACTATTTAGTTACAGTCTATGATCCAGATCCAGATCTTTACGATGACAGGCAGTCATCTTATGACCACATGGGCTGCCCGAAATATACACACCAAAAAGTTTCTCATAGCTGCGTGACTGTAAGCAGATCTATGCATCGTGAAATCTGGACCACATGTTACAACAAATCCTGCCAAAACAATGCAACTGAATTTTATTTAAACTAGCGGTTTCCATACGGGGTCTCTTGCCTTTCTTCATTTCTAAATCTAACACGATGATCTCTCATTCAGTCTTCATAAAGAAAACAGCCTCGCCCTCATTCCTTCCTGTGTTGTCAGCATTAGTGACAACGATAAGGCGAGTAAGCTCAGGTGGAATCTCACTCAGGGAATGAGAGGAAAGGTGTCACACACTCATTAACCTCAATGTTAATTCAGTGACATTAATGACACTATCACACAAATCCTCCGTCTATTAACTCTCACAAAGTATGAAGTATGTTGGCAGGGCTGCTTTGTTGGTTCAGTTTTCATGCTTCAAATTTCACAGTCAAATCTGAGTGAGTGTTAGTGTCTCCTGAATAGTTTGTGACGCAAGAATTTCCATTTACTAACTCAATTGCTTTATTTGAGAGCATTAAAGCAACAAGTACAAATGTTTTGCTGCAGGTCAACAATGAAAGAAATTCAGAGAGGGTTCAAAGTCTGTTAGAAGCTGATATTCGCTAACTCGATATTTAAACAGACAATAACTAAAAGGCAATTAAGTTGCAAGTTTGTTTTGATCTGACGTCAACACCTCTCATCATTGCCGACTGTTTCATCATCACAGTTTCATCACCTTACACTAAAGATGAGAGAGAAGAGACGAAGGGGGGGACACTGGTCACATAGCAACCAAGTTACATCAGCAACATAACACAGGAGCTTCAATGACTGTGAAGCAACTGCACGTGTAATTAAAAGTGCCCAACCAAAGCTCAACTATTAAACAAACAGGAAATCAATATATCAGTCACTTTCTCTGCAACAACACCCTAAACATAAACACCTATGCATGTTTGTTTAATGCTACTCTCCTTGTCTTGTATGTCTAGCATGTTGCTCTGCATGTTAAGCTAAACAGAATGGTTCTTTTAATCCTTAAAAAAGCAACTTTTTACTCATAGATAACTCGCTCGCTAACAACTGTCCACCCTCATTCAAACTATCTGCTCTATAGGTACTCTATCATTTAGGGTCACAGTTAAAGTGTCCATCTTTAAAAGTTGTGAAAAGGCTATTTTTGTGGGGGGTTTCTTTCTTTCTTTCTGTTGAGTTAAAGCTTCACCACTGAAAAGGAGATAACATCCGTAATCAGTGTTTACCAACTTCACTTCTATGCAGCCTGAGTGTCCTCCACTTCCTTAAACTCCACCTCCGTCTCTGCAGCTTGAACACCAAACACAGATCACTATCAGATTACACTACATACATGAGCAAACAACAGGCGAAGAGAAGTTACTTTTACTTCTGATCATAATGTCTTTAGGTCTGACTGACCCCAATCCTACTCTCGCTGGCTCTAATCTCACATTAGCCTGAGCGAGCACGGCCGTCAGTCAACATTCACAACTCCTGAATGAGACTCACGCATCACTGTTGTGTGCGTGTGGACATTTGCAACACTAAAGGTTGTGCAAGAATTTGATTTAGACAAAGATAGAATGAGGGACATGGGGTACAGCTGGAGTCCAGCCTCACAGAGACTGTATTCATGTATCTGTTAGATTACTGTGCAACATTTTATAGTTGGAAAATAAACTTATAACTGTACATAAACTTTGATAACTGTTTCAAAACATGTCTTCCATATGTCTGTGATGTAATTTCTTGTGACTCATTGACATCAATATGACAGCAATGAGCTGGGGGGGTCTGGGGGGGGGGGGGGGGGGGGGGGTCATTGCTACTCCAGGCCAGGCAACTTATTATGCACCTGCACATGTATGGATTGACCTTAAAAAGCTTAGTTAATGTGTCACTGATGGGAGACATGATCCAAGAAGGCTCTGGCTGCTTTGTGACCTCTGCCATACATCCAACCATATGATATGATCTGACAGGAGCACTTAATTCCTCCAGAGATCAGAGAAGATCACATGAGCAATATGCAAATATGCAAGCCAGAACCATTAGGACGAAATGCTCTGCAGACAGTAAAAACATGGTATATTACGGGGTTAGGGTTCAGCCACTGACATTACACCCACACCCTGTTTTGTAATATCTAGCAAGCCATCTTGGCGGCCGCTGTCAACCCTAACATAATACGGGGAGAACCGACTTGTAAAAGCGCATATCGGCCGTGAAATAACTCACAGAGACGGTTCAGGGAGGCCGTAAAAACGGCAAAAGTACCCTCTGGTCGGTGGGTTGAACTCAGACAAGAACAACCACCTCCACACATCAAAACAACCCCCTACCCCGCCTCGCATCGTACCAGAACAAGTGTCCGCACATACTGATGACAGCGTCCTTGGCAGTATCCAAACAAATGTTGCACTCAAATGTTGCCCGGTCTCGCTCCCGTTCGCCTTCCCCGCTGCCTCCGCCGTCCGGCCCGTCGCGGTCGTTGCTGCTCTCCCCCGCCGGGAATCCTCCTCTGCTGGCCGGCCCGCCGTCATTCGAGGACCGGGGATCCGCGGCCGCCATGATGTCAACTGTACAAGTAAGGAAGGTAACCGCACCAACCCTCCACCACACGGGCCCGACCCGAGCTAACGTTTACCGTGAGTCAGAGGCGACTACAAGTGTCACCAGACCGAGGCTGCTGCTGCGCGAGCTCTCTCTCTCTCTCTCTCTCTCTCTCTCTCTCTCTCGCTACCTGATTGATACTTCCGGTTCCGGGGAATAAACGGGACAGAGGAAAATTTAGAGCCCACGCCCTCCCCTTCCCTTCCGAAAAAAATACTAGAAAACCACAGACTAAGTAGAACTAAGTAGAAAACCCATAACAGCACAAATGAAAAATTAATACAATATTTGAGGGAAATCAAAAGGGGGGAGGTGACTAGATGTAATAAATAATAATAATTCTCACAACACTTAATAAAATAATGGTAAAGACAAGGTGGTTATAAAAACAAAAACACGTAGATATTAAACTGAGAAAGCAGTTAATGGCCATACTTATTGTAGAAAAATAGAGAGACGTGTGTTCAAATAGTTTGCCCATAATATCCATTGAATTTCTGTTTGTTAAATTCACAATAAGGCCTTATCCATAATGAAGGGTCAAACTGTGTCTTTAAATAGCAAATTATGGGACTTAACTTGGCATCCTAACTATAGCATACTACGTAAATATGATTGGCTAATACTTTTTGGTTTAACTAAGTGTTCAGTGGAGTTCAGAAACGCCATATGGGAAGTTTAGAAAAAAATACATAACAGCTAAATAAAGATAAAACACTTAAATAAAAGTAAATATTTAGAAGTTTGTTAGCTGCTATAACCCACAGTAGGTCAATAAAATTGAATAAACGGACCCAAGCCGAAAACAACCGGAACCTTTGCTGTATTATTTGTTTCCGTCCGGACTTATGAGTAGCCAGCACCACCAGCGTGTTGTGTACACTGGAAACCTCCATGCTGAAATAGCCAAATGAGAAATATGTGACTATTTCAAGACGAAAACAATCGGAGTGAATTGATCCAACCGGAAGAATAATCTTCAATTGAACTTCATTTTAACGTGCGTCACTGACGTTTATACGTATTTTCTGAGAAGGATAGAAACAAAAATCAACCTTCATCTGGCTTTACCTACCTGCCACCATGAAGATCAAGCGTCAGAAACAAGCCAAGAAAACGATAAGTTTCTACAAATACAACTTCAGCTTCAGGCAACCTTTTCAGATCCTGATCGATGGGACCTTTTGTCAAGCGGCTTTGAAAAACAAGATTCAAATCAAAGAGCAAATGCCGAAATACCTGATGGGGGAAGTGCAGCTCTGCACTACCAAGTAAGTGGATTCACTGTCTATATACAGGTAACTTTTGAATATCCCACTCATATCAAAGTATTTACCCGTGTTTATTCTTAGCTGCGCACTCAAAGAACTGGAGACTCTGGGAAAAGAGCTGTATGGAGCCAAAATAATCCTGCAGAAGTATCAGGCGAGAAGATGTGCACATTTCAAGAGCCCTGTGCCTGCTTCAGAGTGTCTACTGTCCATGCTGGAGGAGACAAACCCACACCACTACTTTGTTGCTACACAGGTAAATACATGAGCTCCTACACACAAATACAACACAGGGAAAATGAAATGGCAGAAACCACCCTTTGCTGAAATATTTTGCTACCAGGAAATGGATTAGATATTTACAAGGCACAATATTTACTAGGCACCTTTAGTAGAAGCATATTAGTAGGTATCAAAAACTTGTACTTAAAGCTCCTGCAAGGACATCTCGGTTTACATCGATTTTGGGACTCCTTTGCACAAAGCTGTGCAACTTATCTCTTGGCTGATCATGTCTTGTACATGTGTAAGTAGCATTCTCTGATTATAAAAATCTCATTCTGCTTTCTAGTTACAGTCAAACATATTACTCACTGTGATTCTTTCCTGTGTGCTCTCAGCAGCCTGCTGTTATAGTACTGCTTCGACTTGACACCTACCCGGCAGCAGCGGTTAAGAGCATTAAAAAGTCTTGTCACTGATGGTCTTGTTTGCTTTTGTGGGTCGTATAGAAGCATCAGTATTGATGCCAGTATGTTTCATAACCAGATAAAACTCCTCACAGGAGCTTTAAGTAAAGTACGTGGTTAAATGTAATTCATTTACTAGGGTCAGTTATACAGCAGTGGAAAAGGAAAAAAAAACAACTGTGTTCTGCTGCTCCAATAAAGCACTGACACCTGTGACATACTGAAGAGAAAATCACCTCTTAAAAGGTGTTTAAACCAAGAAATATACAGGTTTGAGCACAAAAAAACACTCTTAAGTAAAGGTGGTGCCATAAAATATTTAAGTAGAAGGGTTCCAGGGAGGATAAATGCTTTATTTATGAGATATAATGAGATTTATTTTGCCAACAAGACTGGCATGAGGTGCTTCTTGTTAAAGGTCACATAATATGCAAAATACACTACACCATGTTTTACGAACACTTATGTGTCCCTAGCCTGTCTACAAAACCCCCCCAAAGCCATTCTCTCCGTCTTGCCTGCTCCACTTTTTAGAAAATGTGTGCACTAACAGGCCGTTTGGAGCTTTTCCCTTTGTGACATCACAAAGTGCAATGACTCCTCCCCCAGGTGGGAGACACTCCCACACCTAGGTGTTTGTTTTTCCCTCTCAGTCTGCCTTCTACCGCAAACAACAGGGCATGGTACAAGAAAGCCGGAGCCCTTACAGAGGGGCGGGGTCGAACACAGCTCACTCACATTTAACACTACAGACACAGAAACAGCCTGTTCTGAGCAGGGCTGAAATAGAGGGGTTTATAGGCCTGATCAAATACAGGACCAGAGTGGATTTTTAGCAAGAAACATCACAGACACGTTTTAGGGAGCTCTGAGACTTATTTAAACTGGTTGAAAAGAAGGAAAATATGTGCCCTTTAAGTCAGTTAAGTCATGACAAAACAGAGGTAATATGGATCTTCTAAAGTAGAGGTAGCATGTAACATGAATTGAAGAAGTAACATATCATTATATTCATGTGTAAGATATTTTTTATGGAAACACTCATATAGCTAAGTATAATCATTTATGTATTTTCATAAAGGTGCATGAATCTTCTGTTCTGTTGTGTATCCGTGTATTCTCCAGGACCACACATTGACTTCAGGCCTGAAGAAGATCCCCGGCGTCCCCCTTCTCTACATCATCCTCAACACCATCGTGCTGGACAAGCCCTCGCAGACGTCCCTCGACCACGTCCAGGCAGTGCAGCTGGGAGAGCTGGTGAGCCCCGCCCAGCAGAAGAGCATTAGCAGCCTGAAAGAGGAGCAGGGGATTACCGCCCAGAAGGATGGAGAGAGGAAAGGGAAGAAGAGGAAGAGGAAGCAGAGCAATCCCAACCCTCTGAGCTGCTTGAAGAAGAAGAAGAAAGGTGGGCCGACACCGCCGCGGAAGAAGACGGCGGAGGGGGAGAAAAGGAAAAGAAGTCGGAACAAGAAACAGAGGACAGAGGGTGGAGAAAACATTGCTGCTCCTGTGGTTCCAAATACATAAATACGCAAGAACACAAAGACTTCAGCCATTTTTTCATGCGCAAATAATGTAGGAGGATGCCAAAGGTGCTTATAATCCTGTTCTAAAATAATTATTACACTCAGAAGTTGCCTCTGTTTTCCAATATTACTGCATAGAACACAGCAGTTTCCGTAGTAAACAAAAGTACTGCTCATGGTATTTGTTTTATTTAAAAAAAAAAATTGCAACAGTATCGAGGACTTTCAGGAACATACCATGTAACGAGAACATTTACTCTTGTACAAAATAAAACAGACGGTTTACAGGCACATGGTTTGGATGTAAGATGCACTCAGACAGTTCATGATGATATTTTTTTTGAAACAGTTCATTCAGCAGTCGATGCAGAAGCACACAGAAGAAGTGTGGACACAATGACTTCGTGGTCTTCTTGATTTTTTTCTGTGTAATTTGATACATTTCTGCTAAATTCAACCGGCCATATTTCTTAATCATAAGACTAGAGTCAGAACAACATTTGTACAAAATATTTCCATTCAGACGTCCATGGATATCTTCAAGCCTTTTTCTTTACAATAAAAAACAATCTCTTTTTAAATATTATATCAATAAACGAGTATCACGTTGACTTACCGTCATATTGACACTTTTAGAGCACAACAACTGAACAGTCTTCATGATCTCGACAATACACAACTGCATGTTCTTCATCATTTTTAAAAGCTGTATCAACTGATTCAGTGTCATGATAAAGTTATTTATTAACAGTGGGGCAACATGGCAATAAAATGGTTTCTAGTGCAATTTCACTGTGATAACTACTTCAGGACAGATCATGCAAGAACGGCGGACCACTGATGTTGACAGAATCTAAATACTGAAATCTGAAGATATTTTTTAGAAGCTGTGTCCCAATTCCTTAGTGCATACTTTTTTTATAAACAGTACATCATATACTTGTTTTAATGGTGACGTTTGTATACAAGAAATCCCCACATGGACCACATGATCCAATTAAACTAACAGCAGCACATTCAATAATGAAGTGTGTTAGTTCATGAGCATATTGACTCTTCTGACTTCTTGTTGCCACTTGTCGACTTTAATCTGTAACTTAGATTTAGGACACAACAACAGATTTGGCTCTTGTGAGGCACAAACAGCTGATGATGCAAGCAAAGCATTTGCAAAAACAACACCTTGAGTTTTTTTTATGATTAAAGTGCTACACTACAGTTGTACAATGACTAGCTGCTAGTTATGTCTGCATGTCACTACTGCAGACACTGGACATAGTGCATGCTCCTTTTGGCCTAACATTATTGTACACGAGAACTTTTTTCCTGCAGTGGTGGGACAGACGAGTCTCTGAGTAACATTGACGTTAGAGTTATAGTCACTGTCTTAACTGTCATTTATTTAAATTGATTCTTAGACCAAAGCAACACAGCTGCTGCTTCAGTGAAGTAGTGCTTATTAAAGATACTGACATCCACTAGAAAACACTTGGCCCTCACTTAATTTCAACATAACTATGAAGTGAGTCTTAAAAACACTATATCAAAAAGTAGGGATGCATCAGTTTAACATTTGCATCGGCTGATATCGGCCCTGTGGACAGACCTCTGCACATCTGCAATTAATGTGACATGAACCAATGTCAATATCTGATGTTTAATGGTTGTGTCATATGAGTCCAATGCTTGCATCAAGGTTTTTTATTGGGCAGAGGAAGTCGCCTGGTGGACAAACTGATCCGATATCTTTTTTTTTTAAACATCAGTATCGGTTATCGGATTAACTGTTGTTTTAAAAATCACTATCCGCCCTGGTTTTCACAATCAGTGCATCTCTATTAAAAAGGGAAATGTTCCAATGATTGGGGTCTGATCATGCTGGCTAATGAAGACACCTCTTAATGGTCTAACCATGTCATTTAGTCCTCTTTCCACCCACCACTGCATGACAAAGTACTGCAGATTAAACTCTGCATCATACACGTAACAAAGTCAACAAGCTCATATAAATAAAAAATAAATAACTTCTTTTTTTAATTAACAGACAGATGTGGTATAGTTCTTTCCTCTGTTTGGGCTGCAAAGTTTTCTAGATGATGTGGAAGCGAGGTCCGGGCGTAGCGATGATGTCGCTGTACGGCTCCTCCTGGACGAGCTCCACCGCCTGCTGCTTCTTCAGGACCAGGAAACTGTAGAACTTTGCTGCCGCCTGCTTCTTGTTGTTGTTTTTGCACAAGTCCAGCAGGCTGACCGACTGGGCGCCTGTTTTGGCCATCACCCTCTGTGGCACAGTGAGAGGGAGAGTAAGTACGGGAAGAATCTGTCATTTTTAAGTCTTTCAAGCTGAAAGCTTTGATTCTACTAATGGGGGACTGAAAACTATGGAGGCCCTTAGCCGATCTGCATCCAGTCCTGCCCTCCACCAAAACATTAATTTCAGTTTCCTCAAGAAATCCACTCATTTTTCCTCACTAAACATACCTTCTTGGGATAACAAAGCTAGTTTTCCCATTGTAGTAGATCAATGTATGTCAGATTCTGTTTCCTCATAATAACAGGATACATTTCTGACAATCTAGAAAACTTAACAGGATTGTCACTTTGAAGGCCAGATCAAAACCTTTCCCACACTAATGAGGTATGTTTAGCTTATTTCTATGTTTGCTTTATACTTTTGCAACTCTGGGAATACAAATAAAATGAGTGGAGATCGCAAACAAACAACCAGGAATTACTCGTCACTGGAAAATGGAGTGAATAAAAATGTACGGATGCATATCTGCTTAGGGTTTCCATGGTGACATCTGGTCAGTTAGCAATAACTACAGTAGTATTGCATGTGCTCAAAGCTCAAAGTTGAACAGTTAAAGTTGTGCAACATGTCTCTGCTTCCAGTGTCACTCTCTCATTAGCCATAGAGATAGAGGGCAGACTTTCTTATGTTAGCTTGATGATGTTAAAAATGAGGTTCTTTATTCTTTCTAAGACTTGCCTATGAGGACTTCAGGGGTGTAACATTTAGTGAAACCATTGTCATTTATCTTGATTTATTTTATCAAAGTTAAAAACTTGAGATGGTCTTCAGGAGGAAAAGCTTTGTAGCTGATTGTTTTTGCCAAATGTAAACAGTTTTTTTCCTAGTAGTCAGAAATGTAATGTAGAGGGCTTCTCATCTCCTTGTTCTCCAAACCACATATGTATGTATTTCTATACCTGGAGGCCATGGAGCATCTGCTGGGTTCTTTTGTTCCACCTCCTCTCCTCCTGGTCCTGGTCTCCTCCCTGGACCTCCTCCTCCTGACACACAAAAACACAGTTACACACATTAATAAAGTCTACTTCTGTAAAATCCCAGATAAAATGACCCCATGTCTACCCTGATAAAGTAATTAAAAACTATATAAAAGTAAAAATATACTGTGATAGTAAATGGCTCTGTGTCTTGCCTCCTCATCAGAGTCATCGTCATTCTTCTTTCTGTCCTTGTCACACAGCAGGTCCAGCTCTATCAGCTGGCTGATGTTGGTTTCCTCGGGGGGAAGATCAACACTGGATGTCTCCAGCTGCTGGGACACGCTAGAGGCTGTGGACACCTGAGGCTGCTGCTGCTGCTGCTGGTCCAGAGCTCCCATCTAGAGAGAAGTAAAAAAAAACACAGAAATAAAAAAAAGAAATATCATCCAGAGTCTTCAGAGTGGAGTTATTGTTTTAAGTTCAGAGCAAAGGGAAAGAAAATGCTTTTATTCTGAAAATGCATCAACTGCATACAATGTAATGCAATGACATGAACTTGTGCATCTGGTCCAAAATGAACTTTTTGTCGCACCAGCTAAGTGGTGTGTGTGTGTATCAGTGGCCGACCTTGGCCCTTTGCTGCATGTCGTCCCCTGCTCTCTCCTCCCTACTGTACATTTCTTGTCTCTCATCAGCTGTCCTATCTAAAAAAGGCAAAATGACCCAAAAAATATCTTAAAAAAAAAAAAGACTTGGTGTTGTACAGACAGGTGCCAATACAGTACATATCGAGACATCTGAACTTACAGGCAGGGCGGGTTCTGTGTCTTGGGCTTTACGTTTGAGGCCTCGTTGGGACGGAGGCGGCATGACTGACTCGTCCAATGATGTCCTGCTGCCTTCCACAGCTGAAGTCTGCAGAGCACTGGCTTCCTCCATGATGGTCTGATCTGAGGGGGACATGGACATAGCTACATGTTTAATCCAATAAGTTTCTGTCATTTTTCAATGACCAGACTCTATAACTCAAGGTCAGTCAATGCCACTTCATTAAAAATACTTTTTTTTGTGTCTAGATTTCTAAAAAATGCTTGGAAAATTAAGCTTTCAATTATTATTTTTTAAAGTTTAGTACCCTTCACTCTTCTTTTGTTTAAGGCCACCTAATGCATTTCATAATAAACCATTAAAAAAAAGTTGAAAATGTAAGCATGGAAATGTTTACAGTATATGCACACCTTCTACAACTTCCCACTAATGAATCTAGCATAATTATGCTAACTGTGTCTTACCCATGATGTCTCTCTGCTGATGCCCGGTTGTTTCCTCTCTGGGCACCTCTGGGTTCTCCAGATCCTTGAGGAACTCATCCAGACTGTCAGCCTCTCCACCTTTCCTCCTCTTCCTCAGCTCGTCTGGTACCAGCGGGATCAGACACCTTGTAAACATCTAGAGGCAGAAAAGGGGATTCCGATTGAGAGAACATGCAGGAGTATACACAGGAGGTTTGTACAATTATCACAGAATAACTGTGACATTTTTACGTCACCTTCAGCAGCCTGGCATTCCAGAGCGGCTGAGCAGGGAGGGAGAAAAGCTTCTCAACTCCTCCGGTCTCCTTCCACATCATCAGCTTCTTGGTGGGAGGTGCCAGGTCCAGCGTGGTGACAATGTCGGAGTAATCAGACAGCTGTGCACGGATGGTTTTACTGTCTAACTCCTTCACGCTGTCCACAATCAGCTTCCTCTTACGCTTTGCTTTGGTCTCCTTTACTGCACAGGCAAAAGGGAGACGGAGATTAGTCAGCTCAGCACTCAAAAAAGCTCAAATTTTCACTGACTTAGAGACTTAAAAATGATTAAATCCTTCTTTTTCAACATGTTGTTTGTCACTTATGTTTTATCAATATGCAACCCCAGCTAGTTTTTATGGTTCCTTAGTCAAATTTTAATGCTCAAGCTCAATTCTATATAATAAACTACACTTAAGATACCGTACTTAAGATAATGTGAGGCAGAGTCAGACTGAAGTTTGACAGAGGAATAAGGCAGTGTCTTGAAACCAGCTGCATTACCTGTGATGTCAATTGGCTCCAGGGCGAAGGTTTCCTCCTCGTTGTGAACCAGGGCGGTCTGTTCTGCCTGGTCCGCCATTGCTGGTAGGGGCTCTGTTGGGCCTGAGTCTGGACTATCTGGAGCTCCAGCTACCAAACACAGCCAGACCATGTTTTGACACACGTCATAATACGTTGGCAACTGTTCTGATCTCTCAAAACAACTAAAGGAACATTTTTAAGGATGGAGTTACAAGGGCTGTTCGCTAGGCCGACCTGAGAGAGCGTCAAAGTCGTCGTCATCGTCTCCGTGGTCCTGGGGCATCATCACGCTCTCCGTGATAGCAGGAGGGTCGTCAAAGATGCCGTCTCCGTCCTCGTTACTAAGCAGCTTGTCCACTACACAAAGATGCAGCCATTCAGTTCTTTCGATCGAGATAACTCACTTAAAGTTACAGTCTACGTAAATGAGAGGGACTACAATCAGAGCATTAAAAGAATATGGGAAAAGGTTGACATATAGGCACATAAAATAAATATTACAGATTGTTTCTGTGACAAAATGCAGAACAATCATTGTACAAAAAACTACAGTCACCTGCTGAAACATAAAACGTAATGACAGCAACCTAAACACAAACCTTCTACTACAGTAAAGCTTGGAAGAATAGTTAAGAGGTCATATCCCTTAAAGAAGTCGCTTTGCTAACATCAGAGGAAAACTGCGTCATGTTCTCCATTTGTCTGATTAGTTAATGTTTCAAAATGCTTATATTTTTGCACCCATCTCAACATTCAAAAGCCTAAAATACAGACTTGATCCTACCCAGCATGCCTTCCTCATTGCTCTCCATCGGGTGTTCTCCGAAGCCGTCTTTATACTGGTCATCGTACTCCAGATGGTTGGACTTGTCAGCCATCTGGTTAGCTGCACCCTCAGCCTCCAGCAGCAGGTTGGAAGCTGATGCTCCCATGATGTCCACCTCGAACGCGCTCTCCTCTCGCATCATCTCCCGGTCGTCCATACCGAAGTCAGCTGCACAACAAAAATCTGTTTCTTTAGGGTACATTATAGAGTGTAATGTGGGCATGTGACGTGCTATACAAAGGAAAAGGCACATGGAGTGCTAAAACTGTTCCTGATGTTTCTAAATGTGACGGTCAAGCATGATTATTCAACAAAATTGTGCATTCTTAGAGGAAAGACGCCTACCAAAGTCGTTGTCCTGCAGCAGGTTGAGGTTGCCCACCTCCTCTCTCATGGTGATCTCCTCCACTCTGCTCTGATTCAAGTTAAATTGCTGAGCGACGTCAATATCACTGAACAAAACATAGAAACACATGTTAAAATCAGCATCAAAACTTGTGTGAATCAAGTGAGAAGTAGACTAATTTTATAAATGTTCTCCTATAAGGCAGACCTCTTTTCACAACTAGCTGGGTCACCCCCTGCTGGCCATTAGAATAATTGCAGGTAAAGGGTACTTGCTATGTCCACTGTTATAATGCAGTGGGTGTTCCCCCCACATACCTCTTCTCTTTTTCTGTCACCCCTAAGGCTGATGTTTAATCGTAATGATTTCCTAGAACAAAATGATTCAGGTTTATGTAAACTCAACGCTCTCTGAAGAAGACGTAGACAGAGGGAGGACTCACTCCAAGTCTGGTAGTGGCTGATCAAAATCATGAAACTCTTCAGGCAGCGTGATAGCATTGTAGGCTGCTTCTCTGTTCTCCTCTGGTAGGTCCACCACACCTGAAACACCCCGATTACAAGGAGTTACAGCAATTTACAAATCCAGAGTTGCAGGGATGAACCAGACTTTTTTGGATTTTATTTATAAGAACATAAAAAAAAAAAAAAAAAAAAAAAAGATTTTATGATGGGTGGGAAAGTTTGGCATATTTTATTCATGTTTTTGGGCCAACATTAAATCAGAATATTTTCTTAACTCTGTAACATGTCAAAATCATATGAAAGGAAGGGTTTCTGCTGATTTTGTAATATTTCTATAATTATATAGCAAACAGTGAACACGATATCATCTCCCAAAAGGCATTTCATCTCTCATTAACACTGCAAGTAATATTAACAAATAGAGGACAGCAGAGAATCGTTCACTGCTGGTGTTTTTAGGAAGTTTTAACCTGTAAGTTCATCCCTGACCTGGTCTGAACGCCATCTTGATCTTGATGAAGGCCTCGTTACAGTCTGCCAACAGGTACTTGGCCTTCCTGTGGTAGATCCTCACCACCCCCAGCAGAAGATGCCCAGAAGTTCGTAAAGCCATTTTCACCTGTAAGCATATTCATAAAAATGAACACATGGAAAGAATCAGTGATGATGCTGTGGAGAAGAATTTGAGTGTTTGTAAACTTTGCGCATGCTGCCACAAGAATGATGTATTTAAGAAATGAAATCAGTCTGACCTCAAACTTGTATTAATGCAAAGAAAGAGGCGCACTGGACTAATAACACACAACTCAACGAGAGCATCACTGCAAAAATGATTCTGCAACATTAAAGTTTAATCTGGAATGTGTTATTTTCGTAAGAATAAAATGTGATTATCCTCCCATCTTAGATGTTACCTTGGGTGAGATGATGCTCTCCACGCTGCTCTCCAGGTTGCACTCAAACACATGAGCCTTTGTCAGCTTCTTGTCCCAGTGGGCCGCCAGCCAGATTTTGGCCAGCGGCCCACGTTTGCTGAGGACAAAGTGGGCATAAAACATCTTCTCGCCACAGGGGAAGGGGGGGAGGGGGAGGCGTCAAGACTGGAAAAAAGAAAGCAACACAAATACAGAAACACAACACACTGTTCAAGATTGAAGGAACAACTGCAGCAATGTTTATAAAGCATCTCAACTTTAGACAAACACATTCATTGTCAGCTTCTATTTGAAGTGTCAAAACTGTGCAACTTAACATCAGGAAAACATGAACAAGAAGTAGGCTACTAAAAGAAGTGAGACCAAAGTCAGTTGACAGAATATTCCCGTATCATTTTCAAAATGTAAATCCATTTGTAATCTCGATGGCATTGGAAATGAGGGAAACCTCAGTGTCCTTTCGAGAATAAATAAAGGTTTTAAATGAAATGAAATTATAACAGAGTCCGTTTATCCCCTGCTGGACCAGCCCCTTCAAAAAATATATTTGGGGAAAAAATGTAGAGTAGGCTATACCCACTTCACATGGCACATGGGTAAAGCTGATTCATTTAAACCCCTGTGCAGTGAGTATACATCTGTCAGGCCATGGTGGCTATTACGTTAAATTACCTGCATCACTGTCATCATCTGCTGCAACTGTTACCACTCGAAAACATCAGGACGCAGTGACGTAACACACAGGTGAGCGTACAACACTACAGCAAATGCAGTAACAGTGGAAGTCATTCCTTAGAGAAGCCCGTAAAGCTAACACGTAACGTTTAGCCTACAGTAGCCTACAGGTAACGTTTACATTATACCGCAGTAACCATTGATACGCTCCCCTGTATCCATACAGGTGATGAATGATGCAGTCACACTGTAGCGTTAGCCACTGTCATTCAGGACTGCGCACCTCAGAGCTACCATGATTTTGTCTACATGTTTTACCGACATCATTTAACGTTTCATTGCATTTTAAGCACAATGACTCACCGGTTTGTCGTTTTATGCACTCCTCGTTTTGTGATGTGGCTGCTATAGTGGGGACTGGTATTTCACCCCTCCTCTGACCAAACAAACAAGATGGCGTCCTCCCCCTTCTGCACACCCCTAATGGTTAAAAATCTCAGCAGGATGCAGAGTGGTGCTGATGTGGGAGAGAGGGAAGGATGCTGAGTAAAACAGCATTAATGAACAGGGGCGTCGACAGGAAAAAAAACATCACACTAAGCCCCACCAACACAGCCCTTGCCACCCCCACCAGCGTTCATCTGCCAGTGTCCCAATGCTTACTCCTCGTCCTATTTTTTCCTGTTTCTTTTTTCTCTCCAATATACATTTAGGAGTTCTTTGTGTTCTTTTATTGATAAACTTTGGTTTGGTTCAATGCTTAGCAGGGCAGCATGAGTTAGTGCTGTCAGATGGGGCCCCTCAGGGAGGTTTCCTATACTGTCAACGCATATTTGCAAATTTTGGGCAACTGCTTTGGTTTAAGTTTGTGAGCCCTCAGGGGCCCCTACTGGTCTGGGGTTTATAGAACTAGTTAGCCTATTCGTTGCAGCTTTCCACATTTCATGAAAGATTTTAAAGCCATTTTTCCCCATTTACAGTCACTTTTGAAGTCATTTGTGGACTTAAAAAGTAAGTCATTGAGCAGCATTCCTCTTCTGCCCAGCCTGTGCAACCATACTAGGTATGTAAGCATGTGATAGCTTAAATGTTACGTCCAAACTCTCTACTATCTCAGTATTCTCAGAATGTTTTTCAACAAACAAATCCACAGATGCGCCTAAAACGAAGCCTAAACTTTTTATTCCCTGATTTCAGCTGCTTTCAGTTCACTGGAGGAGGAAGAAGTAAAAGTATTGTTACTACAGTCACAGCCAGTCTCTGTCTTTATTCCTCATCTTTAGTCACATTCTCTCTCAATCGGTCAAACTTGCTTCTGTCCATCAAACCTGTCCAAAGGGAATTCAATGTCAGTCAAACACACAATCACACCACATCAACAGTTTGTTGTTTTGCAGAACGGCTGTTTATTCTTGTGAGAGACTGCAACCAGATAAACTCACCACCAGGGGGCACCAAAGTTTGTCCAAAAAAAAGGCAGAACACCATTTAAATTAAACATGTTACCTGTATCAAAAGAAGCTCAGTTAAATAACATGTCAGTTTGAAGGTGTAGGAGGAAGATGCTCACGTTGTAGATGCTTTGAATAATGACTTTTCTGCTCTGTGACTCAGGATATGTTGATCTGTCTGTAATTTGTTTGTTGTGCTGCGACCCCTCTTGGCCAGGACAATCTTGTAAATGAAATTCTTAATCGTAATGAGGTTTCTCCTGGTTAAATACATTTGAAGACAGAATCTACGTTTTCAATAAGTGCTAGAACCATAAAAAAAAAACTTGTCTTAACATTGTAACAGAGTAAGTCAGAGCCAAGACAAATAGTTAGCTGTCTATCACTCAAAGGAAGGCTAGAAGACTTATTGTGCCTGCTATCAGTTTAATCAACCTTTGATTAAGTATCTTCAAGTTGAAGACTAAGCCTAGACAGCAGATGCACGGCTTTGACTTGATAGATTGTTTAGCTTGTTACAGATGTTTACACAGCAGCCTCACTTGGTAAAGATCTAAGAGGGATCAAGGTCGGGTTCTATACAAAAAAAGTCCACATTGACTTTGTGGATTGTATGATTTCTGTATGCTATATTTAGTCCAAAAAATCTACTTAAAGCTTGTGTTGTATTTTGTATTTTTTTAGTTGGTTAAAGATCATCAGCAAGAAGATGAGTCTTTCTGAAAATATGTTTTAATTCCTTTAAACACTGCCACTGGGTTGCAGACCAGAGGCCCGTTTCAGAAAGCAGGTTTAGTGCAAACACAGAGTCTGTTAACTCTGAATTGAGGGAAACTCTGGGTTTTCCGTTTCAGAAAGGGAGCTAACTCAACCAGAGAAAGAGGGTTAACTCAAGCCCATTCCCGTTTATCCCTTTCCATCTTTCTTCATCTCCCCCATCACCTGCTAAACCGGCTGGATTTTGATAGATTGCTCAAATATAAGCACTGTGAAGTGAGACACGCAAACACATACTGGAAGTTGCCATTTTCCTTATTAAATGGTACATCTTATTTTAAACCAAGGTGCTATGTCATGATGGTTTATTACTAATTTTGACAACAAACTTAAGCCACCACGGACTCATGCACTCAAGCACTGCATGCCTGTTGTGATTAAAATCCGTGAGGGTCCAATGCTTGAGCTTAAGGGTGGTGATTGAGCCAAGGAACGTTGTCACTAGACATGTCACTGTGTCCAGCCAACCTGAGGCTCAGCCTTTGTCAGCTTGTTTGTCCCTGTCATCGCCATCTCGTGCTGCCCCGAGTCCCTGACCTTCAAGATTGACTGCCCAATCCCTCCAACCTCTTCTTACGCTCCACAGACCTCTGCACAAATGGAGTCATAGCTCACGTCTTATGAGCTCTGACAACCCTACTACTCTCTCTTGCTCTCTTATTTTCTCTCTCTGGCACCTTGATCCATCTGTCTTTTTACAGATCGCTGTATGACAGAATTGCAAATCAAAGCTATTCATTTAATGGTCAATGTGTGGAGCACAGCTCGGCTGAGGGTTTTAAATAGGGGTTTGGACATCACAAGGTTTTGCTCTCCATCAATTAAAAACCACTGAAAAAGAGCAAAACATTTCCTCAAAGTAAAGAATTACCTTTGAGGGGGGTGAAATCTGCACTTGAAAGCACTGATCGAGTGTTAAGTCTATTCCAAATAGGCCTCCAAAAAGGCCAATAAGCCAGCAAGGAGAAAACACTAGACCCCTGTCTCATCTCTGCACAGAAGTCAGGAGAAAAACTGCTCTCAGATGCCAAAAACCATCCCACTAACCCCACAGGGAACCGACTTAACTTGTGCACAAAGGGCCTGGTTATATTTCACCGTAGGATGGCCTTTTATTGTGCCACTGAATCGTCTAACACTGAGCCTGTGTCTCCTATGCTTCCTCGCCCAACCTGTCCGTCCCCTAAGCTGACAAGCAGGTCTTATTTAGAAAGAAGCTCTGAAACAAGTCCACTGGGGGTTTTGATACATGCAGGCACACACACACACACACACACACACACACACACACACACACACACACACACACACACACACTCACAGGTTTACATTTTGGCACCAAATGAGAGCTCACTCACAACACATTTCTCACACTGGAGTTGTATGGGGGCGGGATTGACTGAGAAAAAGACAGAGGGGAAGAAAAGGGGAAGAAAAAAACAGAGGGGGGGTGGTGGTGGATGGCGGGGTCTTTTGAGTTCTTTTGGAGGCAACAATAGTCTTTGTCCAAGATCTTCAGTCATTCTTATTAAGGTTGACGAAAAGGAGGAGGTGGAGGAGATGGGGCATGCAGGCGGAGGGCACTTTCTCCATAGTAACAATGACAAAACAAGCCAGTTCAACAGCAGGCAGTCAAAAGGGAAGATTGCAGCTGCGGAACAGAAGCACACAGAAATTTGCTACTGAGGAGTCCAGTTCCCATACAGGAAGAAGGAGGAAGACCAGTTTGGAAAGGATCTGGAAAGTGGAGCTGAAAGATTCTGAAAGTTTTATGAGTTATTGTGTACAGGCCTGTCAGGGAATACAACAAGTGAGAAAAGGGCACAAACTTACAGTACACCCGTCCCCAGCATGGACCGAGACAGCCACAGTGAGGATACTCTGTCTACCATGGTTCTGGAGAACATTAAAAACAAACTAATACATGCCTTCAGGGCGGCAGGAGAGTCAAAAGAAGATCCTCGAGAGTCTGGAAACCCTGTCAGACCAGTCAGCATCGGGAGGAGTTACCAGGCCAACGAGGAACTGCGGAGGGCGCAGATAGACGGAGCAATAACCTGGCTGAGGTCTGAACTGGTAGGTTGATTTACACCCTTGACTTTTGATGTGTTGTCTCTTTGCAGTTTGAAACATTTTCAATAACGAGAAATGTCTCTAATTGTTAATATAGAGGACACAAATTGTACCAAAAGCGTTATGTTTCTGCATCTAACTGTGTGTATTATAGTTTCCAACATGCTGATTCAGTCCTTTCATTGTTGTCATGCAGCTGGAGATGCGCTCACAGGACCTCCAGCTGGCTCAGACGTTGCTGGGGCTCAACACAGAGATCCAAAGATTGAGGAGGGAGAGTTTCGGAGGAGTGGAAGTCGACGGGGATGATCAGCCGTAACTTAACATAGTAGAGAGTACCTTCTTTGGGGAGACTTTGACGGAGAGCCTGGGGTAAAATGCTCTTGTGGTGGGAACTGGCTGAAAGGTCAACATTGTAAACAGAGAGGATTGCATGTATTTGTTTATAATGGCTCATTGTCATAAGATGTGTCATGGTAAAAAAAAAAAACCCAGTTGCATGTATACTGTGTGGAGAAAAACGAACATAAATTGCCTTCTTTTGTATGATGCTGGCATTATTAATTTTTTAGATATTTGCACTTATGCAGAATTGCTTCATTGAATTGCGCTAATCTGTTTTGTTTCTTTGCTAGAACAAGAAACAAGGCTTTATGAATGTAAAAATGATTGAAAAATCACTGATCAAGTTGACATGACAAAAATAAAATGTGCACTGTCATAGATTTCATGTCTTTATTATGTTGGCATACTGTATCACCACAGTACAGTACCTGTTTGTAATACTGCTAAAAGCTTACGTATGGTTATACATCCACGTATCACCCCCAAAATATTCTAGTTTATTCAGTTTGCAATTATTTTTAAATCAAAAATCATATTAATGTAGGGTTTCACAGACGGATTTACCTGGTTTGCTGCACAAACTTAGGTAACCTAATACTAAAACTTTCTCAAAGAGATATTTTAATGGTCTCAGTAACAAGCAAGAGTAGAGTATCATTGTTTGTGCACAATAAAGATGCAGTGAGCTCCATGATGTCTGGCTGCTGCATTTAGTCCATTCTGTTGGCAGTCACAGCCATAAAGGTCAGTGCGCTAACAAGCACTTATAGCCTACACACATACAAACAGCTCTTAAATGAGTTAGCTTAAAGGTTCACAAATCAGAAAATAAAAACATTTGTAGCCTACAGTGAAAACTAAGCAGGCCATTTTAACTGTGTCAAGACCATGCTCTCATAAGTATTTTTTTACACAGAGAGGCACTTTCTCTCTTTTCCTGACACACAAAACACAAATACAACAATCGACTTTATGTCAATGCTTAATTCAGAACTGAAGCTAATATCCTGTGGGAAAAAAACATAACTAACTTAGAGAAATGGTTTGTTATTTTGAAAAAGTTTCTCCTCTTATTGCTTAGAAATACTTTCTCACGTGGTACTTAAAATAAAAGGCTACAGTTATCAGTTTGCTAGCTTACTATATCTTAGCATTAAGACTGTTAACAGCTGGAAACAGCTAGCTAGTTACTTCCAAAAGCATACACATTTACATACAAGCGCATATTTAGCTCACAAAATAACTTGACATGTCTTGTGTGTTTACAAAATCATAATTTTGGAACAGTGTCAAGCTAGCTGTTCCCTTGAATGTCTGCAACTGGTTCCACAGTATTACTGTAGGCTACATCCTTGCTTTGTAGCCTGCCATTAGCAGGCCTATATATCAACATTATAGACTATAATTAGCTGGAGAAATAATGTGTAAAAAGCAGGCAGTTTACCAGCTCACCCTGTCTGAATGAATTAAAGACAGGGTTGGTAATTTTCTCCAGATACACTTTTTAAGATTTTGGTTGAAATTGTCTTTAGGTCCTGACAGAAATTAATCATTGATGTGCTCTGAAAAAGGAACAAAGAAAATCCGTCATCTGTAGCAGTTGTAAGCCTGTAAAAACGTAGACCAATATCTGCCACGAGGTACCAATCTGATGAACCAAACACGCCTCCCGGTCTCCCTGCTCGTTCTCTACCCCTTGCGTGCACTAGCCCACACTCACAGTGAGGGCCATGGTTTTTGTGGGAGCACAGGGGAAGGGATGGGTGTAGACTGAGCACTGAGGGAATGCTACTTTCAAAATCATGCTAGTCTTCGAAAATGACCAACCCTGCCTTTCACTGACATCATCCAGTCATGAAAATATTATTCTTTGTTAGCTAGCTAGTTATTTGTCTGCCACAGGCAAGATAAGTTAGCAAACAAAACCAAACATAGGTCTTGACTCAAGTTTTTGATCCCCATTCTTTTTGGCCTAAACTAGAATAACATTTCTGTTCTTAGGGTTTGACTCTGTTGCTGGTTCTGGTTATTCAGTGACGCTAGCGTTTGCACACTGTTGGCGCTAGGGTAGCGTGAGTAAAGGCAGTAATAATGACCACTCATCTTTTGTATTTCCTGGGCAAAACTATTCCCTTTTCTTTACAAAGATATCAGTCCACATGTTTTGAGAACTAACTTAAGACCGAGGTCTAATTTTTTATGTTACTTTTGACACACACATTGGCATTTCGAAGCAATTTATACATAAATTGTGTCACAGTGTCTTTAAATATGTTTCCCATAGTGAGGTCAATATAAGCCTATGTACATAACACACTATTGACAAGCTGTCTACACACATTCATATGTCTCCTTTTACTTATGTAAAACAATGTAAACTGGGAAGTGAATTTATAGTGGGAAATTGCAAATAACGTATATTGCTCCACCTCGTCTTTGTTGACTGCCTAAGAGGAAATGTTTAGGAGAGACTGCAAAACTTATTTGTCCTCTAAAAGTTAAAATTTTCAAGGCACAGAACTTCTTCTGCTGAACCCCCTCTTTGATGAATCTCTTGAATGAAGGTGTGGAGGCTTCTTCGGGAAGTAAATGGAGTAGCCCATCTCCCCTGAGCTGGAGTAGACGCTGCCACTTCCCCTTTCGCTCTCAGAGTCCCAGTAACTTCCCTCCTCTTCCTCCTCATCAGTCTCCTCCTCCTCCTCCTCGGACAACTCCTGCTTGAGTTCTTGGATGCCCGAGTGAAGCTCCATCAGCTGCCGGACCAGAGCTTGATCCTGGGAACGCATCTCCATCTACACATGTAAAAAAACACAATTATTCGTTTTTAGTGTCCTACATTTTAGACATTGATTCATGGACAGATAGAAAATCTGACATGTAGGCTAAAATATGATATGATAAGGGAGAGAAATCTTCAGAACAGAACCTGTAAAGACTGAATAAACTTCTTCCTTTTCATAAAAAAAACCTCCTTCCTAATAAAGCTTGTTCATGCTCAGTGTGAGACCATCTTATTTGAGCGTTGCCTTCTTTCAAATGCAAATGCATCCTTGTGCCGTTCTCTTTCTTCCTCTTTTATGAGAGTCTGTCTAATTGGCAGTATTGTAAAAAAGATATTCAGAATTCCAGCAACTGTGGAGTCCAAGTTTGTCCTAAGGATTGAGGAATGTTTCCAACAAAAAAACCTTCGTTCTCGATCTGCATTTCTTTTCTCTGTTAATTACAGCACCCGGCTGAGACCGGGCTCGGACTGAAAGATCCTGTTTTTTTAAAATCTTTGTCGACACTTGGAGGAACAAGAGAAGAAACGTGAACTTTTATTCTCAGAGGGATTTGGAGATGTGGGAATGCTGGGCTCCACCTCCTTGTGCCAAATACCAGCCCTTTTTGGAATCTGCATCTGCCTGTGTGCTTATCTTTATTGTTCCACAGAAAACTATCTTGCAAAGAATGTCTAAATAAGCGAGGTTATGTGCAGATGCCTGTTGAATCTTGAAACACACGGATAAGGATTTGAGAAAAATCATTAGTCGGCACATAGGGTTGAAGGTGGCCGTGCAGTTGAATTTCATTGAGAACACCAGGCAAAGAAAAGAAAAGTGGATGTTAACACAAGTGACCAGAAATCATCAATAGCTTTACCATTGTTGTAAATTTGATTTGGTTTTGTAATAGTCAGGGTGTCTAATGTAAAATTATACAATTGAGATGATTGTATGCTATTTGTTTAAACAAGACAATGATTCTATTTTCTTCTGGTGTGCAGGAAATTCATGCCTTATTTCTGGTTGTAATATCTGGAAATAAGAATTTGTCAGGTGAATGTGGCTTGAAGTAAGTTTACTGATACATTTTTACAAGAAATTAGACAAATGGAGCTCAGCATACTTTAAGTTCAAGCAGAAAAACTGGTTATATTCTCTCACACATTCATTCAGTTTTCTTCATTCAACTTGGCCACTTCCTCTCGACCACTTCCACCGTCTCCCTGCTCTGGTGATCAGCTGATTTTGGATGTTTACTCTTTAAGTAATAATCCAACCCGATTCTGCCACAACCTCTCTCAACCAATCATCCTGCTGCGGTCACATTTTAAAATCTATTCTCTCTCTTCCGCAGTCAGTTTGTCATTTCAGTGCGATCGCTTCGACCCTCCTCCGCCCCATTCACCTCCATTCCTTTAGCTTTACTTTAAATCATTTAATGAATTCCTTAATGAGTGATGCTTCCAGTCACAATAACTTCTAGTAAACATATTGTGACATCTGAGCCAAAATAAAGTGCCTTCTACTTGTCCTTTAAGATGAATCAATCCAGGTGTAATCTTTCCTAGCAGAAACACAGAGATTCTGTATCAAACCAATCAGGAGGCCTCTGTTTCTACTGCCTGTGTTGTCCAATCTCAAACTCAGACACATGGTTTCTCCCCTCTCTCTCTGTGTGCTCTGGACACTCTGGTTACCATGACGAGCTGTCTGGGTGAACACACTAAATGCCAAGTGATATATTAGACTGTGACAATGAGCCATACAGAGGTGCAAACAAAGACACACATAAAAGCACTCACACAACCACACACCGCGTCTTTGACTGGAGACGATGGTTGAAAGAAGGGGGTGACATTGTAACAACACGACCTACATTCGTCTTAGGAAGAAAAAGGTAATAACTTGAGCTTCACAATGACTCAGGAGGTTGTTTTGTGGGGATGACAAATGGCTCCAGACCACCGGCATGATCGACAATAAAACACCTTTATATACTTATTATTTAATTATTTCCGGCTGAGAGATTAAATTCCCTGAAACTTGCATGTCTGCTCTCAACTCTCAAGGTGACAAAACATACTGGATGCCGAAGTGGTGGACGAGAAAAAAAAAACAGCAGCAATATCAAAGTGTCACACTTGATAGTAAAGTCCTGCATTAAGATTTTGTAATGCAGGACTTAGAACAGTGTTTTTCTTCTTCTTTTTTTCAGATTTATTTTTGGGCTTTTTATGCTTCTATTCTAGAGATGGAGACAGAGTCAGAAACCGGGGACGAGAGAGTGGGGAACGACATGCAAGAAAGGAGCCACAGGTTGGACCCCAACCCGGGCCACCCGCTTTCAAGGTCTAGACCAACTGCTCGCCCACCAGCACCCCTGAACTGTGTTTTCCTTGAATAGAAGAACATAAAACCAAAAGTATTCTGGGCACAATGTACTTAAGAGTGAGAACATCCACTTATGTTGTGACTGCATGAAATCTAGGAGGTGATGATAAGTGCTTCAACATAAAAGGGGAACATGCAGCAATTCATCAGTTCACTAATGTTTGTTACGTGGTTCATATTGAGCTAAAATTTGTGAACAGAAGGTAAAATTATCTGCTGCTGTTTACTTGGAAAACTTGCACCTCTTCCTTATTCGGTCTGATTGGCTAAAAAAAGAGTTGTATGGATATGCAGGGCCAACTCATCATTTCTTAAAATCTGATCTCATATGTTGTCTTTAAAATCAGAGTAATCACTAAATGAAGTTGTTAGATAAAAAAGGGAAATGGGCATAGAGGAGTAGACATATAAAACAGTGTATTATTCCTCATACTTGCTACTGAGCCACACAGGGATATGGACTTCAGACAGAAATATCTTATCAAAGCTCTTTTCTTACCAGTTCCCTTCGCAGCCAGGCCAGAGCGCTCTCTATGTCCAGTTTTCTGCCTTCCTCTCCAGCTGTGCACCCTTCTGGTATCCTGCTCCGAGGATCCCTGCATGCACTCTGTCCTGCTGCTTTACAATCATCGAAGGTGGAGGTCCTGCAGGAGAAGTCCCGCAGTCTGGTTAGGACCACTTCCATCATGTTAGGTCAGTGATATCTTCAGGTTAGAATCTAGACTCTGTGTTATCCTCAGCTGTAGTGCAGATACAGCCTCGTCTCTTCTGTTGATGAGATCCTTCGCAGTTCTGTCCACTTATGAGGATCTCACACTCTCTTTTTCTCTTTTCATCCACACTCTTTTGTCTTTCTCTTTCCTACCCCCCTCCTTCTGTCTTTTCTTGCTGTCTGTGTCCCAAACATTACACCACAGCTCCCTGGCGAACCCTAATCACTGGAGTGTGAATGTGACGGAGCACGTCTGACGTCAGTGCATTGTCTGGATGCCTGACCTGTGCTTGTTTACCACTTTTGGGCCCTTTTTCATTAGACATGCACACGCACACGCATGCGCTCCCTCTCACGCTCACGCTCACACTCACACTATCGCACTCTCACACACACACACACTCACACACACACACACACACACACACACACACACACACACACACACACACACACACACACACACACACACACACACACACACACACACACACACACACACACACACACACCAGCAGATCAGTGAGGAGATGGCAGCTGTTGCAAAGGTGATGACTGTTTGTATCATACAAAATTCTGCTCACAGTGGATCTGCTCCATTTTGTTTTAAACAGGATGCAAGGAGGATGCAACAAAATGTGCATATGAACACACACTTACTGTACAGATACACAAACACAAACACACACACGTACGCACGCACGCACGCAGGCAGGCAGGTGCGCGCACACACGCACGCACACACACACACAGTGGCATCTGCACACAGTGTAAGCACACCTCCTCTCACGATCTGGTGAGTGTGAGTGGCCCGTTGCAGGGTCAGGATTTAAAGAACAGTGAGAACAGCCATGTGTGACTAACCCTTCTCGTGCCATTTCCCCCTCACTCTGCAGCCCCTGGCAACCCAAACGCATCATCTAGCTATTCACACAGGCACACAAATCACAGCTTGGCAAACCAAACACAGGCCCACTTTCTTGAGTCCAAAATAGCCACAGATACACTGAAAGCTATTTTTAGAGTGAAACTGAATCCACTTTTAGAGCTTTCAAAGAAAAACATGGGCGTCACAGGACTGAAAAGAAATAAATAAAGCTGCCTTTCGGTCTCATTGTTTCATGTGTTCTTGTTTAGTTATATTTAGAATGTGTTTTTTGTAGTTCTTTATGTTTCCTGTTTTATTTCGTCTTTATTGTGTTTCTGAATTTCCCTGTATATAGTTGTATTCCTTAGTCTTGTCTTGTCTTC
Organism: Tautogolabrus adspersus; assembly: GCA_020745685.1. Lineage (NCBI taxonomy): Eukaryota > Metazoa > Chordata > Actinopteri > Labriformes > Labridae > Tautogolabrus > Tautogolabrus adspersus. The sequence goes on from CM036550.1 coordinate 21,858,172, forward strand.
CCTGTTTTATTTTGTAATTCTATCCATTTCTGTGTCATCTCTGGTTTAACCTCTTGCCCTTGAACTGTTTTATTCCTGAGTCTATTCCTTAGTGTTTCCTGTTTTATTTTGTTTGTGCCCTATAGCGTTTATTTTTTACTCTCATATCCTGCCTTTGGGTGTTTCCCTGCACTGTGATTGGGTGCCATGCCCTGATTGTCTTCACCTGTGTGTAATTAGTCACACCTGTCTTGATTTCCCGAGGTCTCTCGTCAAACCTTTTCTGTCTCCTCATGGATGTTTCTGTAAGCTCTTGTGTTTTTTTCCTGTTTGGACTTTTGTGTGGGACCTTGTTTCATTTGGAGATTGGACTTTGAAAGAAAAGTAAGCGTTTGTTTTGGAATTTGTCTTCTGTTAAATAAAACATTTTGGTTCTGCACGTTGGTCCTCTACCTTTTGTTTAGTTGTAAAATTGTGACACTGTGTCACGTTGTTGATGCTGAGGAGTACTGTGTAAATTGTTTAAGCTGGACCATCTAAACAAGTTTTTGGAGTAGGAGAGATAATTCTCATCAATTTGAGGTCACAGGCCCATCATGATCAAATAAAGAAATGTGAGTGATGTAGACTTTAGGACAAGTTTCAGATTGGGCCCACTTTTCTTTACTTTTGTGCCTGAACAAAAGTGCACTTGTTACTGAACTGTCCACACAAACTCTAGAAGACATCAGTTACATTGGTCAGGTAATGTTGCCACCTTGTGGTTAATTTTAGGTATCAACATTCAAAACTGGTGTTTGACTTTCAGGGCTGGGGAGATTATGAAACTGTACAGTATACATAGAGCATGCATTCTTGGAGCAGGATAATCTGCAGAAATGTTCTTATTCTTTAAAGCCTAAAGCATGCACAACATGTGCTCTGACATGTTGAACACTGCACATCTGTTTGTTTGTTTTATACCCTTTAATCCACTGAGGAAAAATGTGTTCTATTTGGCAGTAACATCCCAACAAGCCATTTTTAAAACTCTGATGTTTGATTGAGTTGTAAGTCTTTAGATCCTGCTTTCTTAACTCATTAAAGATCAAGAAATCAATCAATTTATTTTTTCCTGAAATTATATCCTAAAAAATTAATCCACATTCCTACAGCTAAAAGCTCCTTAAACCAAAAACCCATATTCATACAAAAGTAGATGCCCTGTGCACAGTACTGTCAGTCCTTTATAACGTTGTGCAGGTCATGGCAGGACACATCAGCTTGACAGAAAAGAAGCGGATTTAACTCGCACAAGAAGGCTGAATTGCTTCCTGTTAAATCGTCATTTTCCAACAAATGAAACGTTTCGCCCATGGTCTTTGTGTCCCTCATCTCACCCACGTCCATCATGATGATTTCCATGGTAGTTATGTTTTATATGTATTTATGTCATTGTGCTGTTTTTATGGATGTATTGCTTGTATGGACCTCTGCTGCAAACCAAATTGCCCCTAGGGGACAATAAAGATTTTCCAAATCCAAATCCAAATGGCTTCGTCAGGTTTGTGTAACCAGCCCTGAATCCACGGGCGAAACGTTTTTTTTTTGTTTGGGAATGAAGACCAAATAACGTGAAAAAGCAACTCTATAGTGTGGTAAAAGGGAAGTTTCCAGAGTATGTTTGTGCAAATAAATACGGGACCATGACTATTCCGGAAGTCCATTTCGACAGATGAGGAGGCGTTGACTCTTAAATAAACCCTCAGGTGATAATAACTCGGAGGTAGGCCGATACAGTCTACAGAGCGCACAGCACTTGATTGTGTAATCACGAAGTGCCGGCTGAACAGAGGAGGCGGGCGGGGCCAGGATGAATTGGGTAGTTTTGCCGGATGATCAAAACAAAAATCGCCCAAACTTTCAGCAGACTCATTAATTTGTCTAAGACTCTAAATCCACTTTCAGTAGCACACTGACTTTTGTAATCTGTTTATCATGTAAACCCCTTCACCGACCATTAGCTGCTCAGCTTTAGCGTCACTGTTGGTTTCTAATTGTTTGATATCTCTCCTGTTCAATCACAGAAGGTCGTCACCTTTTCCCTCAATCACCCCACTTCGCAAGCATTGTTGCAGGCGGCTATGTGTTTGCACACGGTGCGAGCGGTGGTAGTCACAAGGCTGGTTCACTCATCACTTTTTGCACCCTGGAAGAAGGATATTTAAGGACTGTTAAACTCGTTTTCATCAAGTGGAGACAACAAAGCCTGGACATTTTTTGACAGCGAACAACAACAAAACGCAAATTGAGTTTTAATGAACAAAACTACAGCCTTCAAAGTTTTTTGAGTTAAATTGGACTTTTTTTTTATTTTTTAGAAATTACTGTTTTTATTTTGCATCCTTTCGATTTAAAGGACTTTCCTAAAATATCTGTTCCTCTCCAAGACATCAGTCATGTTCATGAACAATCCGGATCCGGAGAAAATTCCCCTGGTGACAGACCTGAAGAGCACATACGATATAGAAAGGTAAAATGGTTTTCTTAAATTTGCTGTTAACGCAGGGTTAGTGATAAAGGCTATTAATAACACTGAACAAAAACAAGTATTTTGGACTTCATCCTATTTATTCATTTATTTTATATATGTAGGCTATGCCTATTCATTAGCTTATATAATTAATTTGAGTATTTTCCTCGGGTTTTAGTAACACAATTCAAGTAAGTATACAGTTTGTCTATCAATAGTCTTTCCTTTGTGTCTGTTGTGCTCGGGGCTGTGTCTTTGCCCACGCTCCACTGTTTGTGCTCTGCTGGGTTTTCCACACGGGACGGGTGTGGGGTCTGCAGGGATTAGCTGTGTGCAAAGGTGCACTGAAGTTAGTTTTTTTTTTTTGTCAATGGTTGTACTGTTCATTTTTCGGTTATCCCTGATGGAGATGTCACAACTGCTAACACTGCAGGGAAGTGTGCAAAGGGTGACCTAATATAAAAATAAAAAAAGGTTTTTATTGAGTTTAACATGCTGAAAACTATTACTACACAAGAGAACAACAGGGGATATTAAGACATCAAAATAAAAACTGCATAAGAAGGAAAAAGACAAAAGAAATGGGGCAAATTTCACCTCAAGGGTCTCAAGACTGACTCATTTAATCCACATTATAGTAAGATTATATAATCACATCTGGTGCGGGAGGTTCCATGTAATCCAGAAAGGATCACCATATCTTGTAAAATGTTTCACTCTTATTCCTTAACTAGCAGGTTGTATTCTCTAGGGACTGTATAGCTATTAATTTTAAAGGAGTCAATTTCCACTTGAGATGAAACGCTTTAAACAGTGACCTCACTTTTCATTCATTTCATTATTATCCCTTTTTCTTTGTATAACTATTTCTAATAGTGAACAGGAGCCATCCAATAGTAATGACTAGACCCTCTATTGACTTTTTCCTGTAAAGACAGATGTTTGTGAAAATATTAAAAGCATGCTAAGGGGAAACCAGGTGAGGTTTTTGGTGAAGCTCCGATCATCATGTGCTGATTTATCTGCATTTTTTTGCACTTCTTCCTCCTGCTCCTCATCTAAGGATATTAACCACCTATTCTAGCTGGTGGTGAATTAAATGTCACAGTCATCAGGCACATGACTGTTGGCAATCGGCTGAGTTGGCTTTATAAGAATTTAAACTGCCACTCTAACTTCCTAAAGCTCCTTAGTGACTTTTTAAAGTACTTTTGTATTATTAAACGACGTAGACTTTCTGCATTTACCCCCTTTGACCTGCGTTATAGGCTACTGATGTGGATTCAGGTTTATCGGCACTGTCAACGCAACACAAGTAGCTGTAGTTTATGCTTAAGAAATGAAGCAGTATCAATATAAACGGACACATTTGACCATCAATATTCTTATTAATCATACAAATATTAACTTGTTCCAGCCTCCTCAATGTTGGAATGTAAAACTTTTCCAGAAAATTATAATTTGGATGTTATTTTGGTCACAAAGCAAATGATCTGAAGACGACACCTTGGTCTGTTAAACAGTTGTCCTTTTTAAAACCTAAGCTGTTGATAATATAGATAAGTTGTTACATCCTAAACAGGTGTCAAAGAGTCAGCTGTGAGGGTCTAAAGACAGGGCATGTCATGTTCTGTGTGTGCTGTGTGTATTGCTCATCTATAGTGTTAACTTATGTCCCTATGTTGCATTTATTCTCATGTTAATGTGCATCCAGTGTGGCGTACCAAGAGCCATCAAAGATGAACGGCGCTGGTGGCATCAAGCACTGCCATGACAATAGCCATTCACAGGCGGATCGTGAGGTAGAGAAGAAAAATGCCAGGAAGAGGTTGTATCTGGTCTCCGTGATCTGCCTGATTTTCATGATCGGTGAAATTCTCGGTAAGTCATTTTGTTTTTCTCACTTTCTTTAATCTTTACACCTGATACTTCGTTCTGTGCTTCATCCTTTCAGATTTGACTATGACCAAATCTTTCAAAACACAACATACCCCTCAATGTCATGTCTTGCACTTTGGGCTAGTTAGGTATCGCAATGCTGACACTTTTAAAGCAATGAACACAAGCTGCAATTCCGCTGTTGAAAAATTAAGCCAATGCGGAAGTGCAAAAACCTGCAATACATCTAGTTTCCACTTGAGGCTGGCTGCAGAAGCCCTGGAAGTCACAAACACACATATTCAAAAATGCAAAAAACTTTTTTTACAGCCTGGTTCAAAAATGAAATTGGTTCAATAGCTCAGGATACACATTGTACTGGTTTTTAAATAAATAAATAACGTATCCGTTTTGATTTTATGAAGGACACGAGTTAATGATGATAAAGCACATCGCTTACCTGACTGACGGGCGCGGTGTCACGGATTGTCAGGAGGCTTACAACCCACCTTTGCCCCAGCTCTTTGCCTGTTGTCAGGTTGATTGAAAGTTAGGTTGAGACAGTATTTCCAGCATGGCGACCGACGACCGCCATCAACAGGCTTCTAAAGCCCCCTTCACTGAACTATGGGTGACGTCACTCAGGCTTGGTCTATTTTTATTTGGAGTCTATGTCACCCATAGACTCCAAATAAAAATAGACCAATCATGTTCACCACATGATGAAATAATTAACCTTCAAAATATTATCAGTAACTTTGTCATTCTGAGCATGTTAGCATTGTAGCAAACTAGCTTGTAAGTATACTTGTTCATCATCATCAGTGGCCGTTATCTTCTAATATTAACCTCACAGTGTGAAGCTCAAAGACTGTCAAATAGTTAGACTCATTTATTTCACTGAGAAGACAAAGTGAAATCCCACAGTTCCATTGGATATTTCAAGGTTTAACAGCAAGTTTGCTACTACCAGACAACAGCTAAAGTTAGCATCAACGATCCCTAGCATTAGCCATAAGTTCATATCCTTCCTTTCATAGTGAATTGCACTCAAATTGGTAATGTTCAGTAACTCCCTATGATACTTGCTGTATGCTAGCATTAGCTGTTGACAACAAGTAAGTAACGTGCTAAAATATGAATAAATATTTTGTTACGTCGTAAATGTGTCCCTTTCAGCTTTCAATATCAAATGTCTTTTCACTTGTGATCATTCTGGAAGCTGTTTAACATTATGATTTGTTGGTTTTCTAAATTTGAATTGATTTACGATCTGGGACATAATAGCGAGACATTAGAAAAGCATTTTAGCATCACACCATCAGACGAATATGGCAACCTTTCCAATATGGGCAATTGTACAATGAGGCGTTTCATGTTTCTTGTCTTTGATCTCTTTCTCTTTCTTTCGTCTCCTCAATCAGCAATTCATTGAGCCTTTTTTTTTTTTAAATATTCACTCCCCTGAAACTCTGTTCCTCATTGTGTCTTTGTTGTGTTTGAATCACTTCCTATATCATTTTAATTGTAGCATTTCCACTGTAAATTGTATTGTACAGACTCATTTTGAATAAACTCAATATTTATCTAATTAGCCACTGAGGGGTGAAATTGGATCTAGTTCCAGACGTTTGCTCTTAACGAAGCAATAAACCAATGTCCAATAAGTTTCACAGTTTGAATGTTGTTGATCCGTTAATTCTCAGTTCATGATCCAGGATTCCAATAATCCGAATAAACAATGTACCACTAATCCAATACAATCATAATCAGCATCAGCGTCAGAAGTACTTTCTTAGGGTGTGGTCACACTGGCCATCCGTACCGTGCCGTACTCAAGCACGATTGGCCCCCTGCTGCGCCATTCCCCCACTGGCCAGTACGGCCCGCGGTCACACTGCATCAGGACTAACCGTGCCTGAGCACAATTACCTCTTGTACATAACGTCATAACACAGTACACGCATGCTTTATGTTATTATGAAGCGTGCTCAGTTTACAAACAGGAGAGAGAGAGAGAGAGAGAGAGAGAGAGAGAGAGAGAGAGAGAGAGAGAGAGAGAGAGAGAGAGAGAGAGAGAGAGAGAGAGAGAGAGAGAGAGAGAGAGAGAGAGAGAGAGAGAGAGAGAGAGAGAGAGAGAGAGAGAGAGAGAGAGAGAGAGAGAGAGAGAGACGCAGTCGAGTCCGCGTCTGCACATCGGAGAACAACACAGAGAGCATGACAGCTACTTTACTGACTTTGTGGCTTATTTTGAGTCACTTTAATCAGCTACATCCGTAAATTAATTAAAAAAATAAGAGACGCGTGGTCGAGTCCGTATCCGCACATCGGAGAACAACACAGAGAACATGACGGCTACTTTGAGGCTTATTTTGAGTCATTTTACAGCCATAAAACTCTGGATTTCTCCATAATGAAGGCTGTCAGCGTTGTGTACCCGCATGCTTGTGCTCGTGAATGAAGTGTACCGTGCCCAAGCACACCTCTCCGAAGCGTGCCAAAGCCAAGGAAGTGTACCGTGCCTGAGCACGGAACGGAGCGGTCACACTGGCCAAACGAACTGGACTTTAGGGTTGAAGCGTGCTTGAGCACGGTACGGATGGCCAGTGTGACCGCACCCTTAATCCCAGGGGGAAGTTTGGTTGTTAGAGTTGCTCTGATACACAATATAGCAATATAGACCTATACATAGAATAAAATAGAAATTAGCAAAGTGCAGATTTATTGAAGAAATAAAAAGCTATTTACAAAGCACAGGCAATTTAAGATTTGAACGATACATACAAATATAAATAAACAAGATGCACAGTGTTGAACAATGCAGAATTGCAAAGAAAGGTTCAATGAAGAAACTGTTATCCAGCTTAGTATCAGTATTGCACACATTGGTGACTGAACAAATTGTTGACTGGTCTACAGACAAATTTAACAATATAAAGTAAACATTATACAAAGGAGAAGTTTCCAGTTGTTGAGTGTAAATAAGTCCAGGGCCAGACTAAGAGTCTGACTCACAAAGGTCACAGGCAGGAATTACCTCGTATGGCGCCCTAGGGTGCATTGTAAAGGGGGATGGGTCAGCACAAAATACAACACAAAACAATTAACTTAAACGGACCTCACAAACACTCTGATGCACTCAAAAACTGTTTGCGTTCATTGGCAGCTGATAGCAATTACCTGAAGCGTATGCACACCAAGCCACGGCTCCACACTGTGGTTTATGTCGGTCTTACATGCGTATAATTCATCACACAGTTTAACCTAAGGCCTAAGGCAGTAATAAAACACAGAACAATTAAAACACTCATATATTTGTAAGAACAAAGTGTATGATATTGTCTCATTTTTCTGCAGGTGGGTATTTTGCCGACAGTCTTGCAGTAATGACGGACGCTGCTCACCTGCTGGTGGACTTCACCAGCTTCATCATCAGCCTGATATCCCTCTGGCTGTCCTCCAGACCTGCCACACACAAGCTCAGCTATAGCTGGCATCGTGCAGGTATTGTCAGAGCTGTTAACCTCGTCAACATTTAACATTGTATGCTGTTGTTTTGTATTGCTATCTTAATGGTTTAGTCGCGGTATAGAGAGATGAAGGATTTATAACTTTAATTTCTAATTAAACTGTTTTGGGGCAAAAGATACTTTACAGAATGTGATGTTTGGATAGTTTATTTAACTAGACAAGACATAGGACCTTCAGTTCTATTTAGGATACTCTGAGTTAAGTTTACCAGAATTTGTATAAAGCTTGTAATTATTTTTATTTGAGCCAAACCAATAAGTGCCCAATCTCCAGAACTCCGCTGCTTGTCTTCTGGAACTCTGCTGCTTGTCTTCCCGCACCCATGACGACATTACCCCCATCCTTCATAACCTCACCTGGCTCCCCATCCCCCAGCGTATCCACTTCAACTCCTCATCCTCACCTACAAAGCCCTACATAACCCAACTCCCCCCTACCTGTCTGAGCTCCTCCACGGGCACACTCCCACCCGCACTCTCAGGTCTGCTGACGCAAACCTCCTGCCCCCCCACTGCAGGACCAACCATCGGTCCTGGGGGGACAGGGCCTTCTCCATTGCTGCTTCCACCCTCTGGAACTCACTCCCAAAAAACATTAGAGACTCCCCCTCACTCTACATTCAAGAAATCCCTAAAAACTCACCTCTTCAACATTGCCTTCAACCACTAACTCTCATCCTCCTCCCTTTACATTACTTCTTCGTTGTATTGTTCTTGTCATTTTTGTTTTATTTTTGTTGTTATTCCTTGTTTAAGCGTCTTTGAGTATTTAGAAAAGCGCTATATAAAACTAATTTATTATTATTATTAAACCTAAACACTGTGTTAACAGTTTTTCTAAGTCTTGCTACTTGAGCCACTAACAGTGTACTACATTTAATTTTGTTTTGGGGTCTCCTCCGTGTAAGATAAAGTTTCTAGAGCAGCTTTTCCTCATTATTTGACCACAGCTCTTGTTGTTTATTAATTCCTCGAACTTTCCTCATCTCTTAATCCATGCAGAGATCTTGGGTGCACTGCTGTCAATTTTCACCATCTGGCTGGTAACTGGAGTGCTGGTGTACCTTGCTGTTGATCGCATCATCCACGATGACTACACCATTGAGGGCACAATTATGCTCATAACCTCTGGCTGTGGTGTTTTGGCCAATATTGTGTAAGTTAAACACAATTAGTTTCTTTTATACATGGAGGAGGATAATACCTAATCCAATTTCGTGGAAGTAAATTTGGGTTATGTATAATAATGCCTTGTATATCTGAACTGATTATTTTCATTCTCTGGAAATGCTTTGTTCTCGTTCCCAAAAGCATGGCCCTCACGCTTCACCAGTCTGGCCATGGCCACAGTCACGGGGGTCTTAGCTCACATGGGCATGGCCACAGTCACAAGAAAGGAAAAGGACAGAAACAGATCACAAACCATGCCAACTCAAAAGATGACCAATGTGGAGATCTTGAGCATAATGGGGCCGATCATGGTATGTTCAGAGTTATAAAGTCTTTATCACTTTCTTTTTAAATATAAAAGACACTGGCCATAGAATAATTGAGGATGAATCATTTACTCTTTACACATTTATTCTTGAATGTATGTTATGGTTTTAATTCCAGTATATTACTTTATTTGGTGCATGAATAAGCATACATAACTTTCTTTCTCAGGAGGGAGGGCTCAGCAGGCCAATGCCAGTGTGCGAGCAGCATTTGTCCATGTTGTGGGAGATCTTCTACAGAGCATCAGTGTGCTTGTTAGTGCCATCATTATCTACTTCAAGGTAAGGAGTTTCTCCAGATCTCTTACCAAGTGAGATTTAAACCAATGAAGGAGATGAGGAGTATTTAGCAGGCCTGAATCAAAAGAAGGCGACACTTGTCAGTGTTGGACTGTTGGAATTTGTGGAAATCAATACAATGAACTTAAACTTAAATTCTGCAGATACAAGAAGAAATCACTTAGGCCCTGCTGCATGAGCAGTTATGTTGATTGGGCTTTACAGGATCAAAATGTAATGCATACAGGCGAGAGACTGTGGGAGTTATCTTTTCTCCACCATGCTGGGGTTCAACATGGCATGTTGGTTGTGGTCTACCGGTTTGAAGGTGGTTGTTCATGGAAAAAATCTCTGAGAACCATCCTCTTTTTACCAAACCACTTACACAGCCCTACTTCTCACACTGCTTTCTCCCAAATTTCAGTTAGAAACAAACTGGATACTGTGCAGCACCAGGTCCATCCGTCCATTCAAAATCGTCAACAGCCGGCTTAAACGGCTTTTCCCCCATTGAGTAGTTTTAGCGCAATTGAATGTCACTCTACTGTATTTCAAATTTGTATGCAAATATGCTCCTTTCTTTTGGGAAACAATAAATAACATGATTATTTTAGGATATTTGAGCACAACCCTAATGTGCTTTTGCGAAGGCTAAAAATATAGGTCTATACAGATACTCAAACTTATGTGTTCTTGTTTCTTTCAGCCAGAATACAAGATAGCTGACCCCATCTGCACATTCCTGTTCTCAATCTTTGTCTTATGCACAACCTTCACCATCATTAAGGATATTCTCATTGTCCTGATGGAAGGTAAGGCTCTCCCTCTCCCTCTCTTTTTGGTACCTTGATATTTCTCAAAGTCTTTTATTTACACTTCACCTCATGTTTATTTCTTTCTATGACTCAGGTACTCCAGCTGGTGTGAAGTACAATGAGGTGCAGGGTCACCTGCTATCAGTGAAGGGGGTGACAGCTGTCCACAATCTTCACATCTGGGCCCTTACCATGAACCAGGCTGTGCTATCTGCACATGTGGCTATAGGTAAGAAGAAATGAATGCCCTGCTAAGTTATTGAACATATTCCTTTGCAAAAGCATGAACTGTCTGTCAACCAATTGGGGCTTTGGCTTATGTTTCCAGAATGACACAACACAATAGTCTACAATATGTTATTGTCCCAATGGGAAATTTTGTTTTGGACTTGTTTATTACACACATTTAGTTTTCTTGATAGCAATATAAAAAATCAAAAGAACATGCACATCCCTTAGGAAGGAGCAGCTGTGGCTCAGTTGGTAGAGTCAGTCGTCTCTCAACTGGAAGGTCGGGGGTTCGATCCCCAGCTCCTGAAGCTACATGTTGGATGTGGCCTTGGGCAAGACACTTAACCCCGAATGGCCCCCGCTGCTCCTTCGGCGGCGTATGATGTGTATGAATGGGATTAGCTACTTCTGATGGTCTCACTACAGTACATAGCAACCACTGCCATCAGTGTGGGACTGTGTAGGTGTGACATGCGGTGTATATGCGCTTTGAGTAGTCAGAAGACTAGAAAAGCGCATATACAAGCTCCAGTCCATTTACCATTTACATTTTCACGTTAGCAAGCTAACATTACTACTAGGTAATGTTAGCAGAAGGTTAAACTTAGCTTAGTCTTAAAGTTCAGGTTTAATAGGGAAGTTAACTCAAGTTTGTGTACAAGAAACCGAGTTTCTGGCGAAGTTTGCTGATGAGGTTGTCAATCTGATATAAAAATGTAAATGTTTGATCAAGCCAAGATATTTGTACACTGTTACTTTTTCAATATTACATCCAACCAGTGAAACTACGTTTAGACTGTCTAAAGCAACATGTCTGTCACAGGGAAAAAAAGCAGCCTCTGGGCATTCTTTCTTGTCTTTTTAAAAACATTTTTTTTTAATGTGGTTATTGAGACTACAAATATTCTGTGTAAACACACAAGGTGACTAACATGTTTATTTCCTTTTTCTTTGTCTTCCTCTCTCCTCCACAGATGAGTCAGTGGATGCTCAGACTGTCCAAAGAGAAATAACACAGGCTTGCTTTTCCTCCTACAACTTCCACAGTGTTACAATACAAATGGAGCGACAGTCAGACCAGAAGCCTGACTGTAATTTATGTGAGGACCCCAAGATGTAGCCGCAGAATAAGGCCAAGGGATAGCTGCTATAACCTCAGTTCACAACATTTAGTCTTTCTGCACTGCTTCTAGGACTCTGAAGTCTTACATTTAACTATGCCATTAATGCCAAAGTCTCATGACTGTGCTTTAAGTGCCTTTGTGTTGACACTATCAAAGATATGTGCCTGAATGAAAGATCAAATGATTTTAGAAGGAACCCCCATGCCCTTTTTAAGCAAGTTTTAACTTGCTTTAAACTTTGATATTCATTGTCTTTTCTTTTAAGTTTATTCATGATACAATAGAAATGACAATGCATTGTAGAAAGTTAAAGTTTATCTTGAATGAATATACATTTTACATGATTGAGTGTGTTGAGCAACTTTGAAGTTATGTCTATCTACTTCCCTGAACGTACATCGTAACTACAGTTTACCTTGTGACTTCATGGGGAGCATTCAGACCATGGCTAAAGTATTTTTTGTTTTAGTATTTACTTACTGCATCAAGCTTACAAATAGTATGAATCCAAAGGCAATGAAACATGGTCTTGTATGTAAATAAATACATCAATAAATATTTCTATGCATGGACTAATAACCAGCAACCTCAAAAGTACTCTTTGTTTGGAGCAGCAAGTGTTTTTTAAAACGTGGTCAAAATGCCTCTCATTGTCTTTGTAAAGTTGTAATGCACAAGCTGAAATAAACTACTCAATAAAATATTCTTTTTTCAAATGCTCTATCTTACGATTCTATTTTTCCAATGCTTAAAATCCTTCTAAATGAAGCAGTATAAACCTTAAACCCCTTCCTGCCGAGGAGCGGCTGTAAATACTGTAATTCCCAACAGTGTTATTTAAAATCATCGCTATTTGTAGCTCCAGTAAGGCTCTGTAAGTTTGATGATAAACACATCTTGGTTCCATCAACTTCTTCACAATAAAAGTACCCACAAATTATTTTGTTCAAATGGCTTTATTGTTAAACACCCATATTAAGAAATGGGATCAACAGAAGCAACGCAACACAACTCAGACCTTAGAAAACACATCACAGTCAAAATACATAGATTCTTTGGTAAAATAAACAGTAAAGAGAAATGAACACGCTTACCAAAAAAATCACACGGTTGTGTTTTTTAACATACATTCATTTATATGTACAATTGCAAAATTAAATTCAGTCAGTCAAGCTTTAGTTGAAGCTACATCAGTCTGGAAGGACTTCACTGCAATAGAGGCTCCAACTAGCCTCAAAATAATAAACTAAAATACAATACATCCATTATGAGCAAAAACATGTCAGTATTTGTGTTAATAGTTAAAAAAAATCCCTTTAATAAAACAATCTATTACTTAACAACTATAAGCATTGATCAGTCCCTCCAGGATTTCGCGGACTTTTTGGGGGACTGTTGCGGCCTAAAATGCCTGATTTCGCGGCAGCTTTTCAAAAAAATTGCAATGCATGTTGCGATGTTTTTAGACATTTTTTGCAATTAAATTGCGGCAGGAAGCAAAAATTGCAAAACTAGTTGCGATTTTTTTCATGTAAAAAATAGAGAACTATTTAATGGCTCTTGAGCAGAGCCATTTACTTTGTGAAGTTACATATTCCTCTGCCTCACTCAGTGATGTCTCTCTCTCACACACTTGCACTCTTCATCTGATTTCATTACACATCCAAATTAATATTTTGCCTTAGGCCCCCGTGTCCACCTAGCGTTTTTTTTCTCAAGGCCAGTGCCTTTTTTTCAGTTGTTTTTAATCGGTAGAGAGCGTTTGCAGCAGAAAGCAGCCGTCTGGATGAAAAGCGCAAATTTGCAGAAAGGTTGCTGTGATTGGACAAAATTGCAAGGTCGCCCAGAATTCACGGGGATTGGTTGAATTTGTGTGAATTGGTGCGATCGCAACATCGCTACATCCGTGAGGGACTGATTGATGAATATATAATTATTTATTGCACAACTCTGACAATCACATAAGGCAATATTTAAGGCTGACGTGTGTGAGCTTAATCTCTTGTAGCTAACATAAATCTGAAGGCATTATCGATGCCAGGACAGTAGACAACTTAAAGGTAATGTATTTAGTATTAAGTTATTTTTGACACTTAACATTGTTCAAATGAGTACATTTGTCTTTTAAGTTGTGTATCAAAATGAAGATCTACCTGTTTGTATTTTGTCAATATTTCTAGTTTGATAATAAAAAGTCATCTTATGGAATAAATATGCTGATTCAATGAATCCCTCATTGTCTTTGATTGTGTACAAAAAGAGACTTAGAAACACTTTGATGCCAAAAATATATAAATTGGAACAGTAAGCATAAAAAAATGTTTGCGTATTTCTAACATGTTTTCAGGTTTTTTCCCTTCATTTGTAAACTAAATTCCTGCCCGACTGATAGGGGCTTTTTGGATTCAATACTGATACTGGGAAGAAAAAAAAAATCTGACACTGATATATCTGCCGATAGCTTTCTTAGATCTATGTTTGATCTGTAGAGATAGATAGATATTGATAAATACACATTTTTGTGTTCATCCCTCAAATGCGGTTATTCAACTCTTGTGGAAAAGATATATAATGAAGACAAGATGACCACTCAACTAGAAAGTAACTGCGTATGTAGGTGCATCACCGCTTGACACTCTGGAGAGTGATGCTGCTTATTGTAATCCATATAGCGCCCTCTGCTGGTGAAAGATAACTTCTAGTTTAATACAATGATACTCAAATGAAATACTATTTGAGTGGTGAACAAAACTAGAAATATCGGTGCATATCTGTGATTAAATTAGCCGAAACTGGTAGTCACTGGATATGCGTATGTTAGCCAACAGCATCTGCTGGCCGATTAATCGGTCGGGCTCTACTTTCTATGTGATGTCCGATATACAATTAGTTTTGTATTACCTTTTTTAAGTCTTCTGGATGTAGTTTTCATACAAGCTTTATGTAAACTTCTACTGCACCCACACATGCTTTTACGTTTTCTTTAAGTTCCTTATATTTTTATTCCTCTGTAAAATAATGAAATACATCTATTTCACATGTTTACAGCTACTTCTTTTCCAACATAAATACGTAGTGTGTTTAGCAGTGATATTCAAGTTACTGAAGATTATTTGGTTACTGCATTGGAAAATTAACAATCATTACTTTCTTTTTGCATCAATATTTATACCAATGTTAACATTACTTAGTGTTGCTGTGGCTGTGACAGTCAATCACTCACAGATTTCATATAACATTTTAGCCATTGACACGTAGGTTGCTAATAAGTTATTTAAAGGTACAGGCTCAACAGCTGATATTAAGCATGTCGTAAACAACATACCTTGCCATCAGTCTGTTTAGCTGTGTATCGTGGAGCTGTAGTCTCAGCACCGGGCTCTCTGACAGCGTGTTGTGTAGCTCGGTGCTTCGTGAGATTTCAAGAACATCCTTGTCGTTTAACTCAAGCAGGGGGAACTAATGTTGGTATCTCCAAGATGGAAAGCTCGCGCCTGAATGATCATCAGCCTGTGTGTGTTTACTGCACGTGACACTCTTTCTCCCAAGACGCTATTTTGCTGACGCTAGCATAACCTCAAACAGTCCAATCAATGTCAATAAACCTTTATCTCTATAGTTGTCTGTTTTCACGTCAAGTTATGAGAGCTTTTACATTCATGTAATTATAACGGCGTTATTGAAACTGAAAAGTAAGTAGATACAGTACTTATTACTGCAAATAGAAGTAGTGTTACGGTACTTCCAACACTGGTGTTTAGAGACCAATTTCCTATTCTGCATTACATGGATTTAAGATAATTATCCACTTCATCTGTCATTCGGTGTACATACAGTATGTAGCTCGTTGGAGAGATAGCCTTAATACGGTACACGGCACAGAGATGCTGAGGACCCTGCTGACCAGGGTGCGACACCGGGATAAAGAGGTTCAGTGAATGTGGTGTTGAAGGTGTGGAGGTGGATCAGTTTGTCAGGTAAGACTCCGTAGAAGGACAGAGTGCCAGCAGGATAGTCCACATACACTCCTACTGTGTTAGAGACAGAGGGGGAGGAGATCTCTGATTCTCTGTTGTTGTGCCTGACAATGTAACCACCATCATGGCAGATCATACTCCAGGACAGATCATTCCATCCAAACACACATTCATCACTGGATCCTCTCCTTGTGATTCCTTTGTAAGTCATTGCTACTACAACTCTTTCGCTCCACTCAACTTCCCAGTAACACTGATCAGTCACACCGGTCCCACACAGCAGCTGAGGCCAGTGTTCAAACCTGTCAGGATGATCAGGATATGGCTGTTCCTCCCACACACGCGTCACCTTTGTGTTGTTGTCAGACAGTTTGAGGAACTTGTACACTGTGTTTGTGTCCAGTTCCAGTTCACAGGCATCTGAAAGGGACAAAACAGAATTTTTATCCTGACTTAAATGTATTTTTGTACTTTAAATGATAAAATGACTAGAGCTGTAAAGTGATTTTAAACAATCTATTTCATTATAGGCTTTGTGATTTATTGATTGTATTCAATCACACTCATCAATATTCTTTTTTTTAAGTAAGACCACGTTATAAGACCATGTAGGGTTTTGTTACCCTTTGGCCCAGAAAATCGGTCGTTTTATCCAGTGTGGTGTGTCTCATAGGACTTTCACACTTGCAGAAATCTCCTGAAAAACGTGTGATATTTCCAGGAGGAGAGCTGTATGTGTGAATGCAAACAGCTGAATGTTTCACTCGGACTTCACCTGGAGTTTCTCCTGCCAGACCCCTAGTACTTTTTCCGTAGCAAGTGCGAGTGAGCTGATGTGAGAACGCAGCAGGATATTCTCCAGAAAATTCACCTCAAACCAATGGGAGTGGAGAGTGATGTTTAAATACTGTGACTGGAGCCAGTAGAGTGTATGCATAGTCAACACCACATCTAGTAAGACTTACAACCTGCTGACCAACGGTTTAGCATGTCTGATTTTTTCTGCTTTCTATAATATGTTCTGCCACATTGGTGTCATGACTAATAAGGGGGCAGGGCGCTCTGAATGCACAAAAGTCACGAGCGTAAACAAATAAAATGGCGAAGTGTGAGAAGAATGATGAAGTTAGTGTGCTGCAGCTCACCTCTTACGCACAAACACAGTAAACCTCTGGTCTCTGTCAGACAGTTAAAAAACATCAAAATAACCTAAAATGACATAAAACATGTGAAGCCATGTGCTCATAAATCAAACTTATAACACACTCACATTTCCTCACATCAGCTTTCAGTCTCTGCGGTCCATCATAGTCTAACCTGCAGGAAGAAACCAGAAGACAATCTACTTAATACAGCTTCACTCAGACCCACCATCAAATAAGAGCCAGAGTTAATCTGTCTGTCTGTTTCTCAGTCTGTACCTCAGCTTCTCCAGTCTGCAGTTTGTATCCTTCAGTCGATCAGACAGCCGCGCCTTTCCTGGTTCTCCAGGATGATTGTAGCACAAGTTGAGCTCTCTCAGGTTGGAGGAGGAGTTCAGAGCTGAGGCCAGAGAAGCACAGCCTTCTTCTGTGATCAGACAACCTGACAGACTACACAACAAACCGAAAAATAGAAAATGAGGGACAAAAAATCAGGATCTCCAAAATTAACTATGTGGAGTGTTGGTTTGTTTGAATAGAAACTTGAATTCAAGACAGCGATTGTGCAGCGGAGTTGGGCGATGTGACCCTAGCCGAAATGTTGGCTTTCAGTGGGCAGGCAAAGGGAGGATAAAGTGCCAGGCGGCAGGACATCACTCCGGGTGTAAGTTGAAGCTGTTTTTGCAAAAACCCGGAGCTTTCGGACAAAACTGGTTTACCGGTATTTGGGGGAAAGAGGGAGTGCCTTTGCACTACTCTGGCACGTCTCACCAAAACACTGCCTTCTGTATTTCCAAATCCAGCGTATCACATCCTCATCGGAGGACGTGCAACTAGGAACGGCACAAACAAGCATGAAGGTTTCCATCCTTTTAGAGAATTAATATTTTGTTCATAAGATCCTAAGTAACATAGTTAGAAGCTTTTTGTGGATTAGGGTTTCCAGGGGCTTTAAATGTTCATTTAAATACTGATTTATGAAGAAAAAGATCTTAGAGGGTCATTGCACACTGACCTGAGAGTCTCTAGTTTACAGTGCTGACTTTGTAGTCCACCACACAGAAGTTTTACTCCTGAATCCTTCAGGTTGTTGTTGCTCAGGTCCAGCTCTCTCAGACGAGAGGACTCGGAGCTGAGGACGGAGGACAGAGCTTCACAGCTTCTCTCTGACAGTTTACAGCTACTCAACCTAAAGAGGAATAAGAAGCACATAAAAGACATTAATTACCAACAATCCGAATACAGAACAACTGTATTTAACCTGGATGGTTATGTGTGCACGTACAGAGCCCTGTTGGAGGCTTTGATCACTGGCAGCAGCCTCAGAAGAGCCATCTCTGAATCACAGTATTTCTTCAGGTCGAACACGTCCAGATCTTTTCCTGATGACAGTAAGATGAAGACCAGAGCTGACCACTGAGCATGAGACAAGTCATCTGCAGAGAGATTTCCTGATCTCAGGGACTGCTGAATCTGATCCACTAGAGAACTATCCTGCAGTTCATTCAGACAGTGGAACAGATTGATGCTTTCCTCTGCAGACAGATTAGCACTGATTTTTGTCTTGATGTACTGAGCTGCTTTCTTTTTAGTCTGTGAGTTCTCTCCTATTGGTGTCAGATGACCTTGCATGTAGTTCTGATTGGTTTCCAGAGAAAGGCCGAGGAGGAAGCGCAGGAACAAGTCCATGCGTCCGTTTTGACTCTGTAAGGCCAGGTCAATGGCAGACTGATAGAAAAGCGTTGATTTGCTTTCCCCAAAAAAGTAGGAAAACCAGGATGTTTTTTGTTCTTTTGACAGCAGGTTGACACCAGAGCTGGTGAACGTCAAATGGACATGAAGAGCAGCTAGAAACTCCTGAATGCTCAGATGGACGAAGCAGAACACCTTGACCGGGTACAGTCCTCTTTCCTCTTTGAAGATCTGCGTGAAGACTCCTGAGTACCTTGAGGCTGCTCTGATATCGATGCCACACTCTATCAGGTCTGATTCATAGAAGATCAAGTTGTCTTTCTGCAGCTGCTCAAAAGCCAGTTTTCCCAGAGACTCAATCATCTTCATGTTTTTTGAATTCCAGTGTGAATCTGTCTCAGCTCCTCCATCATACTTTACATTCTTCAGTTTGAACTGTACCACCAGGAAGTGGATGTACATCTCAGTCAAGGTCTTTGGCATCTCTCCTCTCTTGATGGTCAACACATCCTCCAGAACTGAAGCAATGATCCAGCAGAAGACTGGGATGTGGCACATGATGTTTAGACTTTGCGATGTCTTGATGTGGGAGATGACTGCGTTGGATTGTTCCTCATCTCTGAACCTCTTCCTGAAGTAGTCCTCCTTCTGTAGGTCAGTGAAACCTCTGACATCTGTCACCATGTCAACACAATCAGGAGGGATCTGATCGGCTGCTGCAGGTCTTGTGGTTATCCAAACGTGAACAGAGGGAAGCAGTTTCCCACTAATGAGGTTTGTCAGCAGCCCATCCACTGAGGCAGACTCTGTAACATCAGTCAGGATCTCATTGTTTTTAAAGTCCAGAGGAAGTCGGCACTCATCCAGACCATCGAAGATGAACACAACCTTGAACTCTTCAAACCTGCAGATTCCTGCTTCTTTGGTTTCAGGAAAGAACAGATGAACTAGATCCACCAATGTGCACCTTTTCTCTTTCAGCACATTCAACTCCTTGAAAGTGAATGGAAATGTGAACTGTATGTCCCGGTGAGCTTTGTCTTCAGCCCAGTCCAGAGTGAACTTCTGAGTTAAGACTGTTTTCCCAATGCCAGCAACTCCCTTTGTCATCACTGTTCTGATTGGTTCCTGTCTTTCAGGTGAGGGTTTAAAGAAGTCTTCCTGTTTGATGGTTGTTTCAGGTCTGTGTGGTTTCCTGTTTGCTGTTTCAATCTGCCTGACTTCATGTTCATCATTGACCTCTCCAGTCCCTCCCTCTGTGATGTAGATATCTGTGTAGATCTCATTCAGATGGGTGTGGATTCCTGCTCTAGCAATCCCTTTACACATACACTGGAACTTCTTCTTCAGGCTATGCTTAACTTTTTGTTGGCACACTGCAGGGACAGTTTCTGAATAAACAAAAAAAAGAAAAGAATGAAATCAACGAACAGATCCTGCAAAAAAAAGAATCCTAACATTGTGAGGCAGTAGAATTTTCCTTCTCAATCATTCTGTATTCAGTTCATCAGCGTAGGCCTGGGCAATAAAACAATAACGATAATTATCGCGATATAATTTTTCTCAAAATACATATTAAAAATGTTTGATAAAAGTTTGATAGAATTTAACCTGTAATTACACCACCCAACCACTGGGAAACGGAGGGGCGCTAATGCGCATGGAACGCTTGTTGCCACCCAACATTAAAGAGAGGAAGAAAAAGACATCAAACAGCCAATCATGTCGCAGGGATATGGGTAGGCGGGCTTACAGACGTTTAGAGCCGAAATTAGCGTTATTGACACAGAAGAAAGTGCTGAGCGTGCCAGCTCAAAGCACGGAGAAATCAACGTCGACAAGACGACAAGAAAGGACGCCCAACTTAAGGAGTTTGGAGACATTTTGGATATTTACAGTCCAAGAAAAACGAGTAACATGCTCTGTTAACTGTGCCGAAGACGAGTGCAGCTAAACGTGCAACACTACAGACCCTTCACTGTTTGACACAATATAACCCGTTAAAAACACACTGAAGGAAAGAAATGACCAAATGTCCCAAACCAGTGTTAATGTGGACCGTATTGTAAATAACAGTGTATGGTGTAGACCCTCAGTAAGCAGCGGGCCAGTAGGCTAAGTGTTACTGGCCAGCAGCTAACTGTCATATCTGCATTTCCAGCTCCGTGCACTGAGCTTATGATGGTGACATGTTCCTGTTAAATTATAGTTTGTCATGTTCTGATAATAAAGAATAATTAAACCATAATTAACCATCTGGTTTCTTCAACTTTCACTCAGGAGCAAAAATCAGCTTTTAAATTTGAAAGAATCAAGGATTTCACTTTTATCGTGATAATTATCGATATCGACTGATATGACATTTTTTATCGTGATAAAATTTTTAGTCACATCGCCCAGGCCTACATCAGCGGTACATTATAAAACATTAATGTTTGGTAAGTAAATCTCCATTTCTCTATTCCATCAATTTTAATCAGTTGAAATCCTCTTACTGTTGTGCAGATAGTCAGCCAGCTCCCCCCGCTCAGCTCTTCTCAAGAGGTGCAGAGTGATCTTCAGAAATGCCTCTCTGATATTCATCTGCTCTTCATCCTCACTCTGACTCTCCAAGCCTGCTTGATCATCTGGACTAAAAACCATCTGGACTCTCTGTAGCTCATTCTCCACAAAACTGTGGAAGTTCTCCTTCAGCAGCTGGAACAGAATGAAAAACTGAAGATTTAATATAAAACTGGAAGAACACAACATGGTATACCCCTTTTAGCTGGTCACAACAGAATTCGGATTTAGCATTAATTTCTTGGTTCAATTGAAAACACAATTTTTTTACATACCACAAATGTGGAGTCCAGGTATGTTTGAGTCCACTGGGCAGTCTGTTGAGCCTCGGTGCTCTCCTGTTGAACTCTGTGGAAAAACATCAAGTTTAAGGGTCACTAATGACACAGCTTACTGAATATGCTCCAGCATGACAACAAAATAAAGCTCGACTGAGGGATCCAAAACCCAAACCAACAGGTGTTGCAGCGATGAAGCGAGCAAGAGAACTGGTTCAGATATAACTGATTTTACCCGACCTAAAAAGCCTCTGCATTTTTCTAATAAGCCACCAGCAGAAACGTGGTAACACTAGGATGAATATTAGAGACGCTTTTGAAAAATGGAGAGAGGTTAGAATGCAGAAAGGTTTCAAGACCCATGCAGAGCTGGCTAAACACTGGAACTTCCTGCGTTCACATTGACTCTAGGGAGGAGGAGGCGGCAGGAGACAGCTCTCTTCAACTTGGACTGCATTCCCCTTTCACAGAAGAACTGAAATGAACCTCTGTCTGTGGGAGTTTTCTGTTGACACTTGTCAAAGCTCTGTCTCAATGTAACTCGTACAGTGTGAGCCCTCAGGTGGTGCCCCACAATCAGTTTGTACAGTGTGAGCACAATAATCATGAGCTTTGGTCATGCATCCTAAAAGATTCAGTCATACAGTGTGAGCTGACATTCTGCCACAACTTTTAAACTATAGCACAATGTATGTCGGGTTTAAGAGGGGGCAAAATGACCAACTCAGCCACAGGGACCACATGACAAAAACTTTGAAAAGACTAAGGTAAAACAGATGACAGAATCCCATGAAGCTCTGGGCCAAAACGTGCATCTTTTCTCATCAGAGACAGATTCTATACTTCAGTTTCCAATTCTTACCGTTCATCTTTAAAGTTAACAAAGGCATCTTTAGAATCATCACTCTTCAAGGACAGACAGCTGGGTCCAGGAGGGTCTGGTGTCTTGTTCTTCATCCTGATACAAACAAACAGCTGATTAATGAACACATTCACAACTAAGATAACTTTTAATCAGACTGACAACAGTTAAAGATAGAAAATCAGCAGTTTCTTAAATGAAGTTTTTTCTTGTCACTGTAACTTTGCTTACTGGTGCTCAGTGCTGTGCTCATGGTGGATTAATGTTGGGTCTTTGCAGATAATATATCAAGGAGTAAGGTCTTTCACCTGCTCTTTTTTGAAGTGTCTTGAGATAACATTTGTTATGAATTGGCACTATACAAATAAAGATTGATGGATTGAAATCCTTCACCCTTCTCCATGTTTCTATAACAACAGTTACCACACAAAATACAGCAGACACCATCTGTCCTCAGATCCTTTAGGCTGATTAAGCAAAAGTGAACAGAAGAGGACTTGTACAGTTCTGAAAGATGCCCCCAGAAACAGGAAAGGTTAGAAGCTCCAAAGCATATTCACAGAGGAAGGACTCCAGCTTGCAGCAGACTGAGCTTGATGAGGAAACTTCCAGGGGTCAGTAAAGCTGGACGTACACTGTGCACATTCAGGCTGATTTAGTCTCTATTTTTGAGTTGTACAAATTCATTTGATGTCAGGATGAATTTCAACCTGATTGCTTGCCATTAATCGTGCAGTTTACACTGAGGCACATGACCAGTCACAGCCCGACAAGCTGCGCCCAACCAGTCAGATCAATTTCTGGAATATTTGACATTTTGGTGGCGCAACTTCCCAAACTTGCACAGTGAGAGCAAAGCCATGAGCTGATCCCGACTATGGCATATTTTCCCTTCTGATTTTAACTGCACAAATTGACCAACAGTGATCAAAATCACCATGGCAATAGCAGGCATGCCTGTTTAATCTGTGTTCCCCGTCCTATCATGACAGAAATGTTGACAGGACCTCCAGCTGACAGGGAATATGTGTTATGATTTAGCTGCTAGTAAGCTTGGGATTAACGGTGATGTACATCGTGTGTTTGAAAGAGAGAGCGCGAGAGCGTTTCTGGCGTATTTGAGCCAT
This sequence comes from Tautogolabrus adspersus, assembly GCA_020745685.1. Classification (NCBI taxonomy): domain Eukaryota; kingdom Metazoa; phylum Chordata; class Actinopteri; order Labriformes; family Labridae; genus Tautogolabrus; species Tautogolabrus adspersus. The sequence goes on from CM036550.1 coordinate 21,881,656, forward strand.
TCATGAAACAACTGAAATGAACCTCCGTCTGTGGGAGTTTTCTGTTGACACTTGTCAAAGCTCTGTCTCAATGTAACTCATACAGTGTGAGCCCTCAGGTGGTGCCCCACAATCAGTTTGTACAGTGTGAGCACAATAATCATGAGCTTTGGTCATGCATCCTAAAAGATTCAGTCATACAGTGTGAGCTGACATTCTGCCACAACTTTTAAACAATAGCACAATGTATGTCGGGTTTAAGAGGGGGCAAAATGACCAACTCAGCCACAGGGACCACATGACAAAAACTTTGAAAAGACTAAGGTAAAACAGATGACAGAATCCCATGAAGCTCTGGGCCAAAACGTGCATCTTTTCTCATCAGAGACAGATTATATACTTCAGTTTCCAATTCTTACCGTTCATCTTTAAAGTTAACAAAGGCATCTTTAGAATCATCACTCTTCAAGGACAGACAGCTGGGTCCAGGAGAGTCTGGTGTCTTGTTGTTCATCCTGATACAAACAAACAGCTGATTAATGAACACATTCACAACTAAGATGACTTTTAATCAGACTGACAACAGTTAAAGATAGAAAATCAGCAGTTTCTTAAATGAAGTTTTTTCTTGTCACTGTAACTTTGCTTACTGGTGCTCAGTGCTGTGCTCATGGTGGATTAATGTTGGGTCTTTGCAGATAATATATCAAAGAGTAAGGTCTTTCACCTGCTCTTTTTTTAAGTGTCTTGAGATACAATTTGTTATGAATTGGCACTATACAAATAAAGATTGATGGATTGAAATCCTTCACCTTTCTCCATGTTTCTATAACAACAGTTACCACACAAAATACAGCAGACACCATCTGTCCTCAGATCCTTTAGGCTGATTAAGCAAAAGTGAACAGAAGAGGACTTATACAGTTCTGAAAGATGCCACCAGAAACAGGAAAGGTTAGAAGCTCCAAAGCATATTCACAGAGGAAGGACTCCAGCTTGCAGCAGACTGAGCTTGATGAGGAAACTTCCAGGGGTCAGTAAAGCTGGACATACACTGTGCACATTCAGGCTGATTAAGTCTCTATTTTTGAGTTGTACAAATTCATTTGATGTCAGGATGAATTTCAACCTGATTGCTTGCCATTAATCGTGCAGTTTACACTGAGGCACATGACCAGTCACAGCCCGACAAGCTGCGCCCAACCAGTCAGATCAATTTCTGGAATATTTGACATTTTGGTGGCGCAACTTCCCAAACTTGCACAGTGAGAGCAAAGCCATGAGCTGATCCCGACTATGGCATATTTTCCCTTCTGATTTTAACTGCACAAATTGACCAACAGTGATCAAAATCACCATGGCAATAGCAGGCATGCCTGTTTAATCTTTCTTCCCCGTCCTATCATGACAGAAATGTTGACAGGACCTCCAGCTGACAGGGAATATGTGTTATGATTTAGCTGCTAGTAAGCTTGGGATTAACGGTGATGTACATCGTGTGTTTGAAAGAGAGAGCGCGAGAGCATTTCTGCCGTATTTGAGCCATTCATGAAACAACTGAAATGAACCTCCGTCTGTGGGAGTTTTCTGTTGACACTTGTCAAAGCTCTGTCTCAATGTAACTCATACAGTGTGAGCCCTCAGGTGGTGCCCCACAATCAGTTTGTACAGTGTGAGCACAATAATCATGAGCTTTGGTCATGCATCCTAAAAGATTCAGTCATACAGTGTGAGCTGACATTCTGCCACAACTTTTAAACAATAGCACAATGTATGTCGGGTTTAAGAGGGGGCAAAATGACCAACTCAGCCACAGGGACCACATGACAAAAACTTTGAAAAGACTAAGGTAAAACAGATGACAGAATCCCATGAAGCTCTGGGCCAAAACGTGCATCTTTTCTCATCAGAGACAGATTATATACATCAGTTTCCAATTCTTACCGTTCATCTTTAAAGTTAACAAAGGCATCTTTAGAATCATCACTCTTCAAGGACAGACAGCTGGGTCCAGGAGAGTCTGGTGTCTTGTTCTTCATCCTGATACAAACACACAGCTGATTAATTAAAGCATTCACAACTAAGATGCATCCTTGGGTTCAAATCTGACCTGTGGCGCCTTTCTCGCATGTCAGGGCCACTCACACTAGGCAATGCACTTTGTGTCGAAGCACACTTCACCCTCAAAGAGCAATTTGTTGACTAGTGTGAGTGCTTCGATCCGTGCTCCAGCACTTTACACTTTCTTGGCCCTGGCACGCTTGGAGGAGGTGTGCTTTGACACTGTACAGTTCATGCACGAGCACAGGTACACAACGTGGACAGCCTTCATTATCAAGTAATCCCGGAGTGTTCTGGCTGTAAATGACTCAAAATAAGCCTCAAAGTCAGTGAAGTAGCTGTCTTGTTCTCCGTGTTGTTTTCCGATGTGTGAACGCGGCCTCGACAGCGTGTCCCTTTTTTTTTTTTTCAGTCTGCCTGTCATGTTAACTAAGCATGCTTCATAATAACATAAAGCCAGGCATGTGTGGTATTACAACTTTATGAACAAGAGGTAACCTTGCTCAGGCCTGGTTAGTCCTGGAGCAGTGTGAGTGCAGGCCAGCGGGGGAATGGGGAGCGGGGACAATCGTGCTTAAGCACGGTACGGGACAACTTTGCCTAGTGTGAGTGCGCCCTCAGTCCCTGCTATCGCTTTCCCCAATTTCTAACTCTATCCACTGTCCTTTCTCTAAAATCAAGGCATAAATAAATAAATAAAAGCAGTTGCAACTTGCTTTTCCCGTACAGTTTAGGAGCACTGAGGAGCAGACAGTATAATGACTTAATTTATTCTGAATGGTTGGAAAAACAAGAACCTCTGATCAGGTGAACACTGTGATGTCACTACTGAAACTATTAATTGTTGCTTCCTATGAAACATAGAGGCTCTCTGCAAAGACAAAGTATTTCTTTTAGGAACATAAGATGATGACAAGCTTCAGTTTTCAGATCTTACCTTCCATCAGAAGAATGCTCATCTTTACAAAGAGCTTTACAGCCATCACTCATCATGGACACACAGCTAGGTCCAGGAGAGTCTGGTCTCTGATTCTGCATCCTGACACAAACAAGCAGCTGATTAGTGAAAGCATTCTCAACTAAGACGACTTTTATTCAGATTGTCAACAGTTTAAGCTTCCAGATAGAAAATCAGCAGTCAGTAGGCAGAGCTGAAGACCTTCACTCTTCTCCATGTTTCTATAAGAACAGCTATCACGAAAAATACAGTAGACACCGTCTGTCCTCAGATCATTTAGGCTGATTTCAAATCAAAAGTGAACAGCAGAGGACTTGTATAAAAAAAACTGTTCTGAAAGATGCCACCAGAAACAGGAAAGGCAAGAGGTCCCTTAAGGATATTCACAGAGTAAGGACTTCAGCTAGCCGGCTTTCCCTGCTCCTCTCTCTGCTTTCATGACTGAGAGCATCGTGGAGCACCCTGAGACACACCAATTTTAGCGCAAACGCACACACATACACACACATACACACACACACACACACACACACACGCAGCACGTAGCCTACAGTTAATCCGTGAACCGTACGGACCGAGTTGGGAACACACGTGATCCGGTGAAACGGTCAGGAGGGGGGGTCTGGGAACTACCTATTTAAAAAATAAAGGCCAATAAATATATTTTTTTAATTTCTCAATTTCTTGATCTGATAAAATTATTGAATCTGTGACTTAAAGATCCCATATTATGCCCTTTTTTGGGTTCATATATCTTATTTATATGCCTACTAAATAGAGGTGGTAAAAAAAATCGATTCATGTAAAAATCGCGATTCTTCTCTACTAAGATTCAAAATCGATTCATGTAAAAATCGCGATTCTTCTCTACTAAGATTCAAAATCGATTCATAATTTCCAAAAATCGATTTTATTTTTCAAAAAAAAATAATTTTTTTTTTTGGGGGGGGGTCTTATCAGTCACTCCCTGCTCTTTAAATCAGAAGAATGCCAACTAGAGCAACAAGAAATGCAGCCAGTCTCACAGATGACTGGCGTAGATCCTGAAGTATGCACTGATTCATAAATAGACTTTGAATCCATGAATCAATTAATACAGAATCGTTTTGAATCGAAAATCGATTCTGAATCGAATCGTTACCCCAAGAATCGAAATCGAATCGAATCGTGAGACACCCAAAGATTCCCAGCCCTACTACTAAAGTACGTTCACAATCGCTAATGTTCGAAAAAAGTGTCTGTTTTCATGTACTGCCGATCGATGCAGCCCGTCTCATCTGCCTGTGTTTGCAACGCTCTGAATCCCCCCCCCGCCCCAAAAAAAAAACACAATTTGTTATTTCTGAAATATGTTTGACCAGTGAATTCTTTCATTCAAAAGGTCAAAAAGTTACTTTCGGACCCTGCAGTAATATGGTGAGTGTCAGCAGCTAGAGCAGAGGCGGTTGGTTGTAACAAGCAGGCGTTATCATGGCAGCTGTGCAGCCAAACCATACTAACAAGCAGGTTTGTAGCCACGCTCACCCAAACGAGTGTAAGAGCCAAAGAGGTTACGAGGTGCATTGGTGTTTTCATGAAAAAATTAAAGGAATCTTTTTTAGTCATAATTTTTCTTCAGTCTCATTTTGTAAAATAAATTATGAAAGAATCGTATCGTGAACCCAGTATCGTGAATCGTATCGTATCGGGAGTTGAGTGAATCGTTACATCCCTACTAGCTACACACAGACCTCCATGCAGATACATCCATGGGTCACCAAGACGGGCCAGAATGACCAGCTCAATGAGGACCATATGACAAGGAACTTAAAAAAGACTGAGGGATAAGACAACACATCATCCTTGAAGCAGACCTGCGTCCTGCGTCAACAGAGACACATAATGTACTTCAGTTTTCAATTCTTACCTTTTATCTTTAAAGTAAGTTTAGAGATCTTAAGAATCATCACTCTTCAAGGACACGAACTCTATGAACAGTGTGTTGTTAGACAAACACAGGAAAAAAATCCAAAAAATAAAAAAACAAGATTCACAAACGTATTTCCGATTCACACACACAGATGTAACGCTTAGTGATCACATTAAAACATACCCTCGAATCTACACTACTGTGATTGGCTGAATAGGAAGGAGACATCTGATAGGCTACAGACACTTCCCTGTTGAAAAGTCTCAAAAATCCCACACACAAATGCAGTGAGGGTCACACAAGACAAACAGTTTGTAAATGCAGACAGAACAGTTTGTGTATAAATGTAACAAGATCCAAATGTGTCATATATTTGTGGATTTTTTTTTACATTTATAGAATGATACCTATTTGTGTGTGAATCGGAAATACGTTTGTGAATCCTTCTGTGTGCATTCATGAATATTGAGACTGAACTCCATACCCCCCCACGCCTGAAAACCGAGGGGAGGGGAGGGGAAGAAACTTTTAGACTGCAGTTTGAGAGCAGAGAAGACTAGGAGAGAAAATGTAGCTTACATTTCCACTTAATTTATGCTTCTACGCACAACGGCAAACAATGACACAAAATGATTGATAAGTAGCCTACACATGTTCGTGAAAATCTTGATTTTGATTTGGGCATGGCTGGGTAGATATTATCTATTAGAAGAGCCAAGTCGCTTGTTTTGGGCTTATTTTCCATAGACCTGGTTGCTTGTTTCTCTCACGAGATCTGGCAACACTGCCTACAGCTGCAGCTAAACATGTTGAAGATGCTGTTAAACTACTCACTATTATTTGCCTGAACTCTTGTCACTTTTCGTCTGCAGCTACTCCCTTATCACTATTTGTTTTCGACGCACGAGTAACAAAAGTGAAACGGTCAAGATGTGTTTCAGCACATGTCATGTGTCAGAGCTGCGACTTCAACATTTCACTGTTTGATTTCTTCAATCAGCTCCGTCCACTGACTCAAACAACTGCGGTCATGACAGCCTCCATTTCAGAAACGATTAACAAGCCAGCGGTGGGCATCTTTGAAGTCGCTGTTATACAAGCAGCTCAAAACATGGCCGGTCTGGCGTGACTTTGCAAAATAGTCCCGTTATCGTGGTTAAAAAAAGAAGCTAATGTACCTAGTAGCAGACTAGTTCCCTTACAGTTATTTTGACATTAAAGTAATACTATGAGGGAGTTTTTAAAGAGTCACTTACCAGCGCCAAACACATCTGCGTCACACACACTGTCCTTGTTGCAGTCTATATGGCTATAACCAAAAGTGAAAGCTAATTAGGGCCCGAAGCACTGACAAGTGCGTAGGACCCTATTGGAACCCTTAGGATTATTAGGGCCCGAAGCACTGACAAGTGCGTAGGACCCTATTGGAACCCTTAGGATTATTTTTCTTATCCTTATTGTTCCTCCTCTTTGCAGCCACTTTTGAGGGCCTGAACGTGAATGAAAACTCACCAAAATGTGCAAGGTCATCAGGTCTGGCGAAAAATTTGATATTTTCGCATTTTCGTAAAATAAGTTCGCAAAATGGCTCAGTGGCGCCCTCTTGTAATTTTCAAAAAGGCCTCCCCATAGATGTTTTTTTGTCGTACATGCATGAAAATTTGTATGCACATTAACCATGTCAGGACCTACATAAAATCCTCTTACACCCATAGTCAAAACATTACAGGAAGTCGGCCATATTTTTTTGAATTAAAAAAAAATGGCTCAAAATGGCTCAAATTGGCGTTTCACAGGTCACCTATTTGGATTAACTTGTTCGAAAGCGTTCATCCGATCGACGAAAACTCAGTGTTACTGTGTACTAGACATGTTCAACATATTAAATTGTGCTCAACTCTTCCAAAACTCAAAGGGCGTGGCCGTGGCGTGCGTTCAAAGTTTAACGTGCGTTTTGGCACATTGCCAAAAAATTAAATGCTTATAACTCTAATGGGGAGTCATCAATCATCACCAAAAAAATCATGCATGATATATAGCCTGCCTTGAACATATCCATGATTGAAATTTTTTGATAAGTCACAGCGCCACCTGTTGACAACAGGAAGTTACTACTTTTCAATTACCACTAGCCATTGCTGCACAGTAGCTCAATTCCCCCTCAAAATTGTTGTGGACGATGCTAACACCTTGGCCATACAAGACTTTCAAGCTCAAACGCCTACGTCCAACGCTGTCATTCTACGGACGTATCGTTCGCCATCAAACAGGAAGTAGTTTTTTCACAGGCTTAACATTGTCCTACACTCCTGAAACGTCATACATATAATCCTGGTGGTAAAGTCAAACTTTTTGTATTATTAAAATGAGTGGGCGTGGCTTATTGGCTCAGTGGCGCCCCCTACAATATTTCAAACACTCAGCCCCAGCGGCACGTTGAACCTACAATTCTGAATTTTTCTATGCATATCCATCTTGCCAAGACCAACAAAAAACCCTCTTGCACCCATGCTCGAAATCCAACAGGAAGTCCAGTAGGATTTTTTGAATGTCAAAAAAACGCGATTTTCGATCGTTTACAGGACACCTATTTGAAGTAACTTGTTCGAAAGCGCTCATCCGATTGATGAAAACTCAGTGTTACTGTGTTCTAGACATGTTCAACATATTAAATTGTGCTCTACTCTTCCAAAACTCAAAGGGCGTGGCCGTGGCGTGTGGTCAAACTTTGATGTCTCGTCGCGCCACTTTTAACCTTTCCAAAAGGCCTCTCCATAGAAATGTTTTCACTTACATGCATAACAATTTTCAAGCACATTAACCATGTCAGGACCTACATAAAATCCTCTTACACCCATAGTCAAAACATTACAGGAAGTCGGCCATATTTTTTTGAATTAAAAAAAAATGGCTCAAAATGGCTCAAATTGGCGTTTCACAGGTCACCTATTTGGATTAACTTGTTCGAAAGCGTTCATCCGATCGACGAAAACTCAGTGTTACTGTGTACTAGACATGTTCAACATATTAAATTGTGCTCAACTCTTCCAAAACTCAAAGGGCGTGGCCGTGGCGTGCGTTCAAAGTTTAACGTGCGTTTTGGCACATTGCCAAAAAATTAAATGCTTATAACTCTAATGGGGAGTCATCAATCATCACCAAAAAAATCATGCATGATATATAGCCTGCCTTGAACATATCCATGATTGAAATTTTTTGATAAGTCACAGCGCCACCTGTTGACAACAGGAAGTTACTACTTTTCAATTACCACTAGCCATTGCTGCACAGTAGCTCAATTCCCCCTCAAAATTGTTGTGGACGATGCTAACACCTTGGCCATACAAGACTTTCAAGCTCAAACGCCTACGTCCAACGCTGTCATTCTACGGACGTATCGTTCGCCATCAAACAGGAAGTAGTTTTTTCACAGGCTTAACATTGTCCTACACTCCTGAAACGTCATACATATAATCCTGGTGGTAAAGTCAAACTTTTTGTATTATTAAAATGAGTGGGCGTGGCTTATTGGCTCAGTGGCGCCCCCTACAATATTTCAAACACTCAGCCCCAGCGGCACGTTGAACCTACAATTCTGAATTTTTCTATGCATATCCATCTTGCCAAGACCAACAAAAAACCCTCTTGCACCCATGCTCGAAATCCAACAGGAAGTCCAGTAGGATTTTTTGAATGTCAAAAAAACGCGATTTTCGATCGTTTACAGGACACCTATTTGAAGTAACTTGTTCGAAAGCGCTCATCCGATTGATGAAAACTCAGTGTTACTGTGTTCTAGACATGTTCAACATATTAAATTGTGCTCTACTCTTCCAAAACTCAAAGGGCGTGGCCGTGGCGTGTGGTCAAACTTTGATGTCTCGTCGCGCCACTTTTAACCTTTCCAAAAGGCCTCTCCATAGAAATGTTTTCACGTACATGCATAACAATTTTCAAGCACATTAACCATGTCAGGACCTACATAAAATCCTCTTACACCCATAGTCAAAACATTACAGGAAGTCGGCCATATTTTTTTGAATTAAAAAAAAATGGCTCAAAATGGCTCAAATTGGCGTTTCACAGGTCACCTATTTGGATTAACTTGTTCGAAAGCGTTCATCCGATCGACGAAAACTCAGTGTTACTGTGTACTAGACATGTTCAACATATTAAATTGTGCTCAACTCTTCCAAAACTCAAAGGGCGTGGCCGTGGCGTGCGTTCAAAGTTTAACGTGCGTTTTGGCACATTGCCAAAATATTAAATGCTTATAACTCTAATGGGGAGTCATCAATCATCACCAAAAAATTCATGCATGATATATAGCCTGCCCTGAACATATCCATGATTGAAATTTTTTGATAAGTCACAGCGCCACCTGTTGACAACAGGAAGTTACTACTTTTCAATTACCACTAGCCATTGCTGCACAGTAGCTCAATTCCCCCTCAAAATTGTTGTGGACCATGCTAACACCTTGGCCATACAAGACTTTCAAGCTCAAACGCCTACGTCCAACGCTGTCATTCTACGGACGTATCGTTCGCCATCAAACAGGAAGTAGTTTTTTCACAGGCTTAACATTGTCCTACACTCCTGAAACGTCATACATATAATCCTGGTGGTAAAGTCAAACTTTTTGTATTATTAAAATGAGTGGGCGTGGCTTATTGGCTCAGTGGCGCCCCCTACAATATTTCAAACACTCAGCCCCAGCGGCACGTTGAACCTACAATTCTGAATTTTTCTATGCATATCCATCTTGCCAAGACCAACAAAAAACCCTCTTGCACCCATGCTCGAAATCCAACAGGAAGTCCAGTAGGATTTTTTTGACTTTCAAAAAAACGCGATTTTCGATCGTTTACAGGACACCTATTTGAAGTAACTTGTTCGAAAGCGCTCATCCGATTGATGAAAACTCAGTGTTACTGTGTTCTAGACATGTTCAACATATTAAATTGTGCTCTACTCTTCCAAAACTCAAAGGGCGTGGCCGTGGCGTGTGGTCAAACTTTGATGTCTCGTCGCGCCACTTTTAACCTTTCCAAAAGGCCTCTCCATAGAAATTTTTTCACTTACATGCATAACAATTTTCAAGCACATTAACCATGTCAGGACCTACATAAAATCCTCTGGCACCCATATTCAAATACTAACAGGTAGTCCGCCATCATTTTTTTGTGTGTAAAAAAATGCCTCAATTTTGCATTTCACAGGCTACCTATTTGAACTTATTTCCTCGAGCCACCATTTATCAGATCATTACGAAGTTAGTGTCAGTGTGTTCTAGACATGTTAAAGATCCAAAGTTATGTGAAACCAAGATTCTACAGAAAAGGGTGTGGCCCTGGCGTGCGGTCAAATTTGCATGTTTTTTTTAATCCATTTTTCAACCACAAAATGCCTATATGTCTGCCATGCAGAGGTCAATCATCACCAAATGTGTCATGCATGATAAAGGTCCTGCCCTGAACACATCCATGCTTAAAATGTTTGTATTACTTACAGCGCCACCTGTTGACAACAGGAAGTTACTGCTTGTAAATTAGCACTAGCCATTGCTACAGAGTTCATCATGTCCCCTTCAAAAGGGTTGTGGACCGTCCTAAGACCTTGGCCATACTACCTTTTCAAGTTCAAATGTCTGCGTCAAACGCTCTCACCATACAGACGCACCGTTCGCCACAAACAGGAAGTAGTTTGTTGAGGGGCTTAATATAGTCGTAGAGTCACCAAACGTCATACACATGATCTCAGTAGGAAAGTTAAACTTGTCATGTGGGTATAGTAAGTGGGCGTGGCTAAATGGCTCAGTGGCGCCCCCTTGAAATTTTCAAAAAGGCCTCCCCATACATGTTTTTTTGTCCTACATGCATGAACATTTTTATGCATATTGACCATGTCAGGACCTACATAAAATCCTCTTACACCCATAGTCAAAACATTACAGGAAGTCCGCCATATTTTTTGGAATGCAACAAAAATCGTTGAAATTCGCATTTCACAGGTTACCCATTTGAACGAACTCCTTCGAAAGCGTTCATCCCATTGATGCAAACTCAGTGTCACTGTGTTCTACACATGTTGAAGATCTCCCGTTGTGCTCTGTACGTTATTTCGTCAAAGGCCGTGGCCGTGGCGTGCGGTCAAACTTTGATGTCTCGTCACGCCACTTTTAACCTTTCCAAAAGGCCTCTCCATAGACATTTTTTCATGTACATGCATAACAATTTTCAAGCACATTAACCATGTCAGGACCTACATAAAATCCTCTGGCACCCATATTCAAAAACTAACAGGTAGTCCGCCATCTTTTTTTTTGTGTAAAAAAATGCCTCAATTTTGCATTTCACAGGCTACCTATTTGAACATATTTCCTCGAGCCACCATTTATCAGATCATCACAAAATTAGTGTCAGTGTGTTCTAGACATGTTAAAGATCCAAAGTTATGTGAAACCAAGATTCTACATAAAAGGGCGTGGCCATGCCAATTTTGCATTTTCAGTCTTCCTATTTTAACATACTTCCCTGAGACCCTGTTCATGCAATCATTGCCAACTCAGTGTCAGTGTGTTCTACACATGTTTAAGATCTTTCGTTGTACTCTGCATGATTTTACATAAAAGGGCGTGGCCTCGGTGTACTGTCAAACTTTCACCTTTACACAAATCAAACTGTAAGGCCTGCTGCTTGGTCACGTCTCGCTGTTGCACTGCCGCGGTCGCGACACACCCCGACATGCACGAAGTGCTTCGGGCCCTTCATCACCGCTTGCGGTTTTAATTAGGGCCCGAAGCACTGACAAGTGCGTAGGACCCTCTTGGAACCCTTGCGATTATTTTTTTTTTTATTTTTATTTTTCTTCCGCCACTTCGAAGCCATTTCTGAGGGCCTGAACGTGAATGAAAACTCACCAAAATGTGCAAGGTCATCAGGTCTGGCGAAAAATTTGATATTTTCGCATTTTTGTAAAGAAAGTTCGCAAAATGGCTCAGTGGCGCCCTCTTGTAATTTTCAAAAAGGCCTCCCCATAGATGTTTTTTTGTCATACATGCATGAAAATTTGTATGCACATTAACCATGTCAGGACCTACATAAAATCCTCTTACACCCATAGTCAAAACATTACAGGAAGGTGGCCATCTTTTTTTGAATTAAAAAAAAATGGCGTAAAATGGCTCAAATTGGCGTTTCACAGGTCACCTATTTCAATTAACTTGTTCGAAAGCGTTCATCCGATTGACGAAAACTCAGTGTTACTGTGTTCTAGACATGTTCAACATATTAAATTGTGCTCTACTCTTCCAAAACTCAAAGGGCGTGGCCGTGGCGTGCGTTCAAAGTTTAACGTGCGTTTTGGCACATTGCCAAAAAATTAAATGCTTATAACTCTAATGGGGAGTCATCAATCATCACCAAAAAAATCATGCATGATATATAGCCTGCCCTGAACATATCCATGATTGACATTTTTTGATAAGTCACAGCGCCACCTGTTGACAACAGGAAGTCACTACTTTTCAATTACCACTAGCCATTGTTGCACAGTAGCTCAATTCGCCCTCAAAATTGTTGTGGACCATGCTAACACCTTGGCCATACAACACTTTCAAGCTCAAACGCCTACGTCCAACGCTGTCATTCTACGGACGTATTGTTCGCCATCAAACAGGAAGTAGTTTTTTCACAGGCTTAACATTGTCTTACACTCCCGAAACGTCATACATATAATTCTGGTGGTGAAGTCAAACTTTTTATATTATTAAAATGAGTGGGCGTGGCTTAATGGCTCAGTGGCGCCCCCTATAATATTTCAAACAGTCAGCCCCGGCGGCACGTTGAACCTACAATTCTGAATTTTTTTATGCATATCCATCTTGCCAAGACCAACGAAAATCCCTCTTGCACCCATGCTCGAAATCCAACAGGAAGTCCACTAGGATTTTTTCAAAGTCAAAAAAACGCGATTTTCTATCGTTTACAGGACACCTATTTGAAGTAACTTCTTCGAAAGCGCTCATGCGATTGCTGAAAACTCAGTGTTACTGTGTTCTAGACATGTTCAACATATTAAATTGTGCTTTACTCTTCCAAAACTCAAAGGGCGTGGCCGTGGCGTGCGGTCAAACTTTGATGTCTTGTCGCGCCACTTTTAACCTTTTAAAAGGCCTCTCCATAGAATTCTTTTCACGTACATGCATAACAATGTCAGGACCTACATAAAATCCTCTGGCACCCATATTCACAAACTAACAGGTAGTCCGCCATCATTTTTTTGGTGTGTAAAAAAATGCCTCAATTTTGCATTTCACAGGTTACCTATTTGAACGTATTTCCTCGAGCCACCATTTCTCTGATCATTACGAAATTAGTGTCAATGTGTTCTAGACATGTTAAAGATCCAAAGTTATGTGAAACCAAGATTCTACATAAAAGGGCGTGGCCCTGGCGTGCGGTCAAATTTGCATGTTTTTTTTAATCCATTTTTTAACCACAAAATGCCTATATGTCTGCCATGCAGAGGTCAATCATCACCAAATGTGTCATGCATGATAAAGGTCCTGCCCTGAACACATCCATGCTTAAAATGTTTGTATTACTTACAGCGCCACCTGTTGACAACAGGAAGTTACTGCTTGTAAATTAGCACTAGCCATTGCTACACAGTTGATCATATCCCCTTCAAAAGGGTTGTGGACCGTCCTAAGACCTTGGCCATACTACCTTTTCAAGCTCAAATGTCTGCGTCAAACGCTCTCACCATACAGGCGCGTCGTTCGCCACAAACAGGAAGTAGTTTGTTGAGGGGCTTAATATAGTCGTAGAGTCACCAAACGTCATACACATGATCTCAGTAGGAAAGTTAAACTTGTCATGTGGGTATAGTAAGTGGGCGTGGCTAAATGGCTCAGTGGCGCCCCCTTGAAATTTTCAAAAAGGCCTCCCCATTGATGTTTTTTTGTCCTACATGCATGAAAATTTTTATGCCCATTAACAATGTCAGGACCTACATAAAATCCTCTTACACCCATAGTCAAAACATTACAGGAAGTCCGCCATATTTTTTTTTGTGTTTAAAAATATGCTTTCATTTTGCATTTCACAGGCTACCTATTTGAACGTATTTCCCCGAGCCACCATTTTTCCGATCATTAAGAAATTAGTGTCAGTGTGTTCTAGACATGTTAAAGATCCAAAGTTATGTGAAACCAAGATTCTACATGAAAGGGCGTGGCCATGGTGTACTGTCAAACTTTGATGTCTCGTGCACTCCCATGAAATTCTTTCAAAAGGCCCCCCCCAGGAGGTTTTTTCCCCGACATGCATGACATTTTTTCTGCATATTAACCATGTCAGGACTTACATAAAATGCCACAGTGCCCATTGTCAAAACCCAAAAGGAAGTCCACCATCATTTTTTGAATGTATAAATAATGACCAAATTTTGCATTTTCAGTCTTCCTATTTTAACATACTTCCCTGAGACCATGTTCATGCAATCATTGCCAACTCAGTGTCAGTGTGTTCTAGACATGTTTAAGATATCCCGTTGTGCTCAGCATGATTCTACACAAAAGGGCGTGGCCTCAGTGTATTGTCAAACTTTCACTTTTACACCAATCAAACTGTAAGGCCTGCTACTTGGTCACGTCTCGCCGTTGCACTCCCGCGGTCGCGACACACCCCGACATGCACGAAGTGCTTCGGGCCCTTCATCACCGCTTGCGGTTTTAATTTTTATTCTCGTTTTTATTCTTCCTCCTCTTTGCGGCCACTTTTGAGGGCCTGAACGTGAATGAAAACTCACCAAAATGTGCAAGGTCATCAGGTCTGGCGAAAAATTTGATATTTTCGCCTTTTCGTAAAAAAAGTTCGCAAAATGGCTCAAGGGCGCCCCCTTGAAATTTTCAAAAAGGCCTCCCCATAGATGTTTTTTTGTCGTACATGCATGAAAATTTGTATGCACATTAACCATGTCAGGACCTACATAAAATCCTCTTACACCCATAGTCAAAACATTACAGGAAGTCGGCCATATTTTTTTGAATTTTAAGAAAATGCCTCAAAATGGCTCAAATTGGCATTTCACAGGTCACCTATTTGAATTAACTTGTTCGAAAGCGTTCATCCGATTGACGAAAACTCAGTGTTACTGTGTTCTAGACATGTTCAACATATTAAATTGTGCTCAACTCTTCCAAAACTCAAAGGGCGTGGCCGTGGCGTGCGTTCAAAGTTTAACGTGCGTTTTGGCACATTGTCAAAAACATAAATGCTTATAACTCTAATGGGGAGTCATCAATCATCACCAAAAAAATCATGCATGATATATAGCCTGCCCTGAACATATCCATGATTGAAATTTTTTGATAAGTCACAGCGCCACCTGTTGACAACAGGAAGTCACTACTTTTCAATTACCACTAGCCATTGCTGCACAGTAGCTCAATTCCCCCTCAAAATTGTTGTGGACCATGCTAACACCTTGGCCATACAAGACTTTCAAGCTCAAAGGCCTACGTCCAACGCTGTCATTCTACGTACGTATCGTTCGCCATCAAACAGGAAGTACTTTTTTCACGGGCTTAACATTGTCCTACACTCCCGAAACGTCATACATATAATCCTGGTGGTGAAGTCAAACGTTTTGTATTATTAAAATGAGTGGGCGTGGCTTAATGGCTCAGTGGCGCCCTCTATAATATTTCAAACACTCAGCCCCAGCGGCACGTTGAACCTACAATTCTGAAATTTTCTATGCATATCCATCTTGCCAAGACCAACAAAAAACCCTCTTGCACCCATGCTCGAAATCCAACAGGAAGTCCAGTAGGATTTTTTGAAAGTCAAAAAAACGCGATTTTCGATCATTTACAGGACACCTATTTGAAGTAACTTGTTCGAAAGCGCTCATCCCATTGATGAAAACTCAGTGTTACTGTGTTCTAGACATGTTCAACATATTAAATTGTGCTCTACTCTTCCAAAACTCAAAGGGCGTGGCCGTGGCGTGCGGTCAAACTTTGATGTCTCGTCGCGCCACTTTTAACCTTTCCAAAGGCCTATCCATAGACATTTTTTCACGTACATGCATAACAATTTTCAAGCACATTGACCATGTCAGGACCTACATAAAATCCTCTGGCACCCATATTCAAAAACTAACAGGTAGTCCGCCATCATTTTTTTTGTTTGTAAAAAATGCCTCAATTTGCATTTCACAGGCTACCTATTTGAACGTATTTCCTCGAGCCACCATTTATCAGATCATTACGAAATTACTGTCAGTGTGTTCTAGACATGTTAAAGATCCAAAGTTATGTGAAACCAAGATTCTACATAAAAGGGCGTGGCCCTGGCGTGCGGTCAAATTTGCATGTTTTTTTTAACCACAAAATGCCTATATGTCTGCCATGCAGAGGTCAATCATCACCAAATGTGTCATGCATGATAAAGGTTCTGCCCTGAACACATCCATGCTTAAAATGTTTGTATTACTTACAGCGCCACCTGTTGACAACAGGAAGTTACTGCTTGTAAATTAGCACTAGACATTGCTACACAGTTGATCATATCCTCTTCAAAAGGGTTGTGGACCGTCCTAAGACCTTGGCCATACTACCTTTTCAAGCTCAAATGTCTGCGTCAAACGCGCTCACCATACAGACGCGTCATTCGCCACAAACAGGAAGTAGTTTGTTGAGGGGCTTAATATAGTCGTAGAGTCACCAAACGTCATACACATGATCTCAGTAGGAAAGTTAAACTTTTCATGTGGGTATAGTAAGTGGGCGTGGCTAAATGGCTCAGTGGCGCCCCCTTGAAATTTTCAAAAAGGCCTCCCCATAGATGTTTTTTTGTCCTACATGCATGAACATTTTTATGCCCATTAACCATGCCAGGACCTACATAAAATCCTCTTACACCCATAGACAAAACATTACAGGAAGTCCGCCATATTTTTTTGAATGCAACAAAAATGGCTGAAATTCGCATTTCACAGGTTACCTATTTGAACGAACTCCTTCGAAAGCGTTCATCCCATTAATGCTAACTCAGGGTCACTGTGTACTACACATGTTGAAGATCTCCTGTTGTGCTCTGTACGTTATTTCGTCAAAGGGCGTGGCCGTGGCGTGCAGTCAAACTTTGATGTCTCGTCACGCCACTTTTAATCTTTCCAAAAGGCCCCCCCATAGACATTTTTTTTTCCTACATGCGTAACAATTTTTATGCACATTAACCATGTCAGGACCTACATAAAATCCTGTTACACCCATAGTCAAAACATTACAGGAAGTCCGCCATAATTTTTTTTGTGTGTAAAAAAATGCCTTAATTTTGCATTTCACAGGCTACCTATTTGAACGTATTTCCCCAAGCCACCATTTATCCGATCATTACGAAATTCGTGTCAGTGTGTTCTAGACATGTTAAAGAGCCAAAGTTATGTGAAACCAAGATTCTACATAAAAGGGCGTGGCCATGGTGTACTGTCAAACTTTGATGTTTTGTGCACTCCCATGAAATTCTTTCAAAAGACCCCCCCAGAGGTTTTTTTCCTGACATGCATGACATTTTTTCTGCATATTAACCATGTCAGGACTTACATAAAATGCCGCAGTGCCCATTGTCAAAACCCAAAAGGAAGTCCACCATCATTTTTTGAATGTATAAATAATGACCAAATTTTGCATTTTCAGTCTTCCTATTTTAATGTACTTCCCTGACACCCTGTTCATGCAATCATTGCGAACTCAGTGTCAGTGTGTTCTAGACATGTTTAAGATCTTTCGTTGTACTCCGCATGATTTTACATAAAAGGACGTGGCCTCGGTGTACTGTCAAACTTTCACCTTTACACAAATCAAACTGTAAGGCCTGCTGCTTGGTCACGTCTCGCAGTTGCACTCCCGCGGTCGCGACACACCCCGACATGCACTAAGTGCTTCGGGCCCTTCATCACCGCTTGCGGTTTTAATTAGGGCCCGAAGCACTGACAAGTGCGTAGGACCCTATTGAAACCCTTAGGATTATTAGGGCCCGAAGCACTGACAAGTGCGTAGGACCCTCTTGAAACCCTTAGGATTATTTTTAGGGCCCGAAGCACTGACAAGTGCGTAGGACCCTATTGAAACCCTTAGGATTATTTTTATTTCATTTTTTTATTCTTCCTCCTCTTTGAAGCCACTTTTGAGGGCCTGAACGTGAACGAAAACTCACCAAAATGTGCAAGGTCATCAGGTCTGGCGAAAAATTTGATATTTTCGCTATTTCGTAAAAAAAGTTTGTGAAATGGCTCAAGGGCGCCCCCTTGAAATTTTCAAAAAGGCCTCCCCATAGAGGTTTTTATGTCCTACATGCATGACAATTTTTATGCACATTAACCATGTCAGGACCTACATAAAATCCTCTTACACCCATAGTCAAAACATTACAGGAAGTCGGCCATATTTTTTTGAATTTACAAAAAATGGCTCAAAATGGCTCAAATTGGCGTTTCACAGGTCACCTATTTGAACGAACTCCTACGTAAGCGTTCATCCGATTGACGCAAACTCAGTGTCAGTGTGTTCTACACATGTTGAAGATCTCCCGTTGTGCTCTGCACGTTATTTCATCAAAGGGCGTGGCCCTGGCGTGCGGTCAAATTTGCATGTTTTTTTTAATTCATTTTTAAACAACAAAATGCCTATATGTCTGCCATGCAGAGGTCAATCATCACCAAATGTGTCATGCATGATAAAGGTCCTGCCTTGAACACATCCATGCTTGAAATGTTTGTATTACTCACAGCGCCACCTGTTGACAAGAGGAAGTTACTGCTTCTGAATTAGCACTAGCCATTGCTACACAGTTGATCATATCCCCTTCAAAAGGGTTGTGGACCGTCCTAAGACCTTGGCCATACTACCTTTTTAAGCTCAAATGTCTGCGTCAAACGCTCTCACCATACAGGCGCGTCGTTCGCCACAAACAGGAAGTAGTTTGTTGAGGGGCTTAATATAGTCGTAGAGTCACCAAACGTCATACACATGATCTCAGTAGGAAAGTAAAACTTATCATGTGGGTATAGTAAGTGGGCGTGGCTAAATGGCTCAGTGGCGCCCCCTTGAAATTTTCAAAAAGGCCTCCCCATTGAGGTTTCTTTGTCCTACATGCATGACATTTTTTATGCATATTAACCATGTCAGGACCTACATAAAATCCTCTTACACCCATAGTCAAAACATTACAGGAAGTCCGCAATATTTTTTTGAATGCAACAAAAATGGCTGAAATTCGCATTTCACAGGTTGCCTATTTGAATGAACTCCTTCGAAAGCCTTCATCCCATTGATGCAAACTCAGTGTCACTGTGTTCTACACATGTTGAAGATCTCCCGTTGTGCTCTGCACGTTATTTCGTCAAAGGGCGTGGCCGTGGCGTGCGGTCAAACTTTGATATCTCGTCACGCCACTTTTAACCTTTCCAAAAGGCCCCCCCATAGACATTTTTTTCTCCTACATGCGTAACAATTTTTATGCCCATTAACCATGTCAGGACCTACATAAAATCCTGTTACACCCATATTCAAAACATTACAGGAAGTCCGCCATCATTTTTTTTTTGTGTAAAAAAATGCCTTAATTTTGCATTTCACAGGCTACCTATTTGAACGAACTCCTTCGAAAGCGTTCATCCCATTGACGCAATCTCAGTGTCAGTGTGTTCTACACATGTTGAAGATCTCCCGTTGTGCTCTGTACGTTATTTCGTCAAAGGGCGTGGCCGTGGCGTGCAGTCAAACTTTGATGTCTCGTCACGCCACTTTTAACCTTTCCAAAAGGCCTCCCCATAGATGTTTTTTTGTCCTACATGCATGACAATTTTTATGCACATTAACCATGTCAGGACCTACATAAAATCCTCTTACACCCATAGTCAAAACATAACAGGAAGTCGGCCATATTTCTTTGAATTTACAAAAAATGGCTCAAAATGGCTCAAATTGGCGTTTCACAGGTGACCTATTTGAACGAACTCCTACGTAAGCGTTCATCCGATTGACGCAAACTCAGTGTCAGTGTGTTCTACACATGTTGAAGATCCCCGTTATGCTCTGTACGTTATTTCGTAAAAGGGCGTGGCCATGGTGTGCTGTCAAACTTTGATGTCTCGTGCACTCCCATGAAATTCTTTCAAAAGGCCCCCCCCAGAGGTTTTTTCCCTGACATGCATGACATTTTTTCTGCATATTAACCATGTCAGGACTTACATAAAATGCCGCAGTGCCCATTGTCAAAACCCAAAAGGATGTCCACCATCATTTTTTGAATGTATAAATAATGACCACATTTTGCATTTTCAGTCTTCCTACTTTAACATACTTCCCTGAGATCCTGTTCATGCAATCATTGCGAACTCAGTGTCAGTGTGTTCTAGACATGTTTAAGATCTTTCGTTGTACTCTGCAAGATTTTACATAAAAGGGCGTGGCCTCGGTGTACTGTCAAACTTTCACTTTTACACAAATCAAACTGTAAGGCCTGCTGCTTGGTCACGTCTCGCCGTTGCACTGCCGCGGTCGCAACACACCCCGACATGCACGAAGTGCTTCGGGCCCTTCATCACCGCTTGCGGTTTTAATTAGGGCCCGAAGCACTGACAAGTGCGTAGGACCCTATTGGATCCCTTGTGATTATTTTTCTTCTTCTTCTTCTTCTTTTTTTTGTTCCTCCTCTTTGCAGCCACTTTTGAGGGCCTGAACGTGAATGAAAACTCACCAAAATGTGCAAGGTCATCAGGTCTGGCGAAAAATTTGATATTTTCGCATTTTCGTAAAATAAGTTCGCAAAATGGCTCAGTGGCGCCCTCTTGTAATTTTCAAAAAGGCCTCCCCATAGATGTTTTTTTGTCGTACATGCATGAAAATTTGTATGCACATTAACCATGTCAGGAGCTACATAAAATCCTCTTACACCCATAGTCAAAACATTACAGGAAGTCGGCCATATTTTTTTGAATTTTAAAAAAATGGCTCAAAATGGCTCAAATTGGCGTTTCACAGGTCACCTATTTGAATTAACTTGTTTGAAAGCGTTCATCCCATCGACGAAAACTCAGTGTTACTGTGTTCTAGACATGTTCAACATATTAAATTGTGCTCAACTCTTCCAAAACTTAAAGGGCGTGGCCGTGGCGTGCGGTCAAAGTTTAACGTGCGTTTTGGCACATTGGCAAAAAATGAAATGCTTATAACTCTAATGGGGAGTCATCAATCATCACCAAAAAATTCATGCATGATATATAGCCTGACCTGAACATATCCATGATTGAAATTTTTTGATAAGTCACAGCGCCACCTGTTGACAACAGGAAGTCACTACTTTTCAATTACCACTAGCCATTGCTGCACAGTAGCTCAATTCCCCCTCAAAATTGTTGTGGACCATGCTAACACCTTGGCCATACAAGACATTCAAGCTCAAACGCCTACGTCCAACGCTGTCGTTCTACGGACGTATCGTTCGCCATCAAACAGGAAGTACTTTTTTCACAGGCTTAACATTGTCCTACACTCCCGAAACGTCATACATATAATCCTGGTGGTGAAGTCAAACTTTTTGTATTATTAAAATGAGTGGGCGTGGCTTAATGGCTCAGTGGCGCCCCCTATAATATTTCAAACACTCAGCCCCGGCGGCACGTTGAACCTACAATTCTGAATTTTTCTATGCATATCCATCTTGCCAAGACCAACAAAAAACCCTCTTGCACCCATGCTCGAAATCCAACAGGAAGTCCAGTAGGATTTTTTGAAAGTCAAAAAAACGCAATTTTCGATCGTTTACAGGACACCTATTTGAAGTAACTTGTTCGAAAGCGCTCATCCGATTGATGAAAACTCAGTGTTACTGTGTTCTAGACATGTTCAACATATTAAATTGTGCTCTACTCTTCCAAAACTCAAAGGGCGTGGCCGTGGCGTGCGGTCAAACTTTGATGTCTCGTCGCGCCACTTTTAAGCTTTCCAAAAGGCCTCTCCATAGAAATGTTTTCACGTACATGCATAACAATTTTCAAGCACATTAACCATGTCAGGACCTACATAAAATCCTCTGGCACCCATATTCAAAAACTAACAGGTAGTCCGCCATCATTTTTTTTGTGTGTAAAAAATGCCTCAATTTTGCATTTCACAGGTTACCTATTTGAACGTATTTCCTCAGGCCACCATTTATCCGATCATTACGAAATTAGTGTCAGTGTATTCTAGACATGTTAAAGATCCAAAGTTATGTGAAACCAAGATTCTACATAAAAGGGCGTGGCCCTGGCGTGCGGTCAAATTTGCATGTTTTTTTTAACCACAAAATGCCTATATGTCTGCCATGCAGAGGTCAATCATCACCAAATGTGTCATGCATGATAAAGGTCCTGCCCTGAACACATCCATGCTTAAAATGTTTGTATTACTTACAGCGCCACCTGTTGACAACAGGAAGTTACTGCTTGTAAATTAGTACTAGCCATTGCTACACAGTTGATCATATCCTCTTCAAAAGGGTTGTGGACCGTCCAAAGACCTTGGCCATACTACCTTTTCAAGCTCAAATGTCTGCGTCAAACGCTCTCACCATACAGACGCGTCGTTCGCCACAAACAGGAAGTAGTTTGTTGAGGGGCTTAATATAGTCGTAGAGTCACCAAACATCATACACATGATCTCAGTAGGAAAGTTAAACTTGTCATGTGGGTATAGTAAGTGGGCGTGGCTAAATGGCTCAGTGGCGCCCCCTTGAAATTTTCAAAAAGGCCTCCCCATAGATGTTTTTTTGTCCTACATGCATGAAAATTTTTATGCCCATTAACCATGTCAGGACCTACATAAAATCCTCTTACACCCATAGTCAAAACATTACAGGAAGTCCGCCATATTTTTTTGAATGCAACAAAAATGGCTGAAATTCGCATTTCACAGGTTACCTATTTGAACGAACTCCTTCGAAAGCGTTCATCCCATTGATGCAAACTCAGTGTCAGTGTGTTCTACACATGTTGAAGATCTCCGGTTGTGCTCTGTACGTTATTTCGTCAAAGGGCGTGGCCGTGGCGTACGGTCAAACTTTGATGTCTCGTCACGCCAATTTTAACCTTTCCAAAAGGCCCCCCCATAGACATTTTTTTCTCCTACATGCGTAACAATTTTTATGCACATTAACCATGTCAGGACCTACATAAAATCCTGTTACACACATAGTCAAAACATTACAGGAAGTCAGCCATAATTTTTTTTTTGTGTAAAAGAAGGCCTTAATTTTGCATTTCACAGGCTACCTATTTGAACGTATTTCCCCGAGCCACCATTTATCCGATCATTACGAAATTAGTGTCAGTGTGTTCTAGACATGTTAAAGATCCAAAGTTATGTGAAACCAAGATTCTACATAAAAGGCTGTGGCCATGGTGTACTGTCAAACTTTGATGTCTCGTGCACTCCCATGAAATTCTTTTCAAAAGGCCCCCCCCCCAGGAGGTTTTTTCCCCGACATGCATGACATTTTTTCTGCATATTAACCATGTCAGGACTTACATAAAATGCTACAGTGCCCATTGTCAAAACCCAAAAGGAAGTCCACCATCATTTTTTGAATGTATAAATAATGACCAAATTTTGCATTTTCAGTCTTCCTATTTTAACATACTTCCCTGAGATCATGTTCATGCAATCTTTGCCAACTCAGTGTCAGTGTGTTCTAGACATGTTTAAGATATCCCGTTGTGCTCAGCATGATTCTTCAAAAAAGGGCGTTGCCTCAGTGTATTGTCAAACTTTCACTTTTACACCAATCAAACTGTAAGGCCTGCTGCTTGGTCACGTCTCGCAGTTGCACTCCCGCGGTCGCAACACACCCCGACATGCACGAAGTGCTTCGGGCCCTTCATCACCGCTTGCGGTTTTAATTTTATTCTTTTCCTTCTTATTGTTCCTCCTCTTTGCAGCCATTTTTGAGGGCCTGAACGTGAATGAAAACTCACCAAAATGTGCAAGGTCATCAGGTCTGGCGAAAAATTTGATATTTTCGCATTTTCGTAAAATAAGTTCGCAAAATGGCTCAGTGGCGCCCTCTTGTAATTTTCAAAAAGGCCTCCCCATAGATGTTTTTTTTGTTGTACATGCATGAAAATTTGTATGCACATTAACCATGTCAGGAGCTACATAAAATCCTCTTACACCCATAGTCAAAACATTACAGGAAGTCGGCCATATTTTTTTGAATTTTAAAAAAATGGCTCAAAATGGCTCAAATTGGCCTTTCACAGGTCACCTATTTGAATTAACTTGTTCGAAAGCGTTCATCCCATCGACGAAAACTCAGTGTTAGTGTGTTCTAGACATGTTCAACATATTAAATTGTGCTCAACTCTTCCAAAACTTAAAGGGCGTGGCCGTGGCGTGCGTTCAAAGTTTAACGTGCGTTTTGGCACATTGCCAAAAAATTAAATGCTTATAACTCTAATGGGGAGTCATCAATCATCACCAAAAAAATCATGCATGATATATAGCCTGCCCTGAACATATCCATGATTGAAATGTTTTGATAAGTCACAGCGCCACCTGTTGACAACAGGAAGTCACTACTTTTCAATTACCACTAGCCATTGCTGCACAGTAGCTCAATTCCCCCTCAAAATTGTTGTGGACCATGCTAACACCTTGACCATACAAGACTTTCAAGCTCAAACGCCTACGTCCAACGCTGTCATTCTACGGACGCATCGTTCGCCATCAAACAGGAAGTAGTTTTTTCACAGGCTTAACATTGTCCTACACACCCGAAACGTCATACATATAATCCTGGTGGTAAGGTCAAACTTTTTGTATTATTAAAATGAGTGGGCGTGGCTTAATGGCTCAGTGGCGCCCCCTATAATATTTCAAACACTCAGCCCCAGCGGCACGTTGAACCTACAATTCTGAATTTTTCTATGCATATCCATCTTGCCAAGACCAACAAAAAACCCTCTTGCACCCATGCTCGAAATCCAACAGGAAGTCCCGTAGGATTTTTTGAAAGTAAAAAAAACGCGATTTTCGATCGTTTACAGGACACCTATTTGAAGTAACTTGTTCGAAAGCGCTCATCCGATTGATGAAAACTCAGTGTTACTGTGTTCTAGACATGTTCAACATATTAAATTGTGCTCTACTCTTCCAAAACTCAAAGGGCGTGGCCGTGGCGTGCGGTCAAACTTTGATGTCTCGTCGCGCCACTTTTAACCTTTCCAAAAGGCCTCTCCATAGACCTTTTTTTCACGTACATGCATAACAATTTTCAAGCACATTAACCATGTCAGGACCTACATAAAATCCTCTGGCACCCATATTCAAAAACTAACAGGTAGTCCGCCATCATTTTTTGTGTGTAAAAAAATGCCTCAATTTTGCATTTCACAGGCTACCTATTTGAACGTATTTCCCCGAGCCACCATTTATCCGATCATTACGAAATTAGGGTCAGTGTGTTCTAGACATGTTACAGATCCAAAGTTATGTGAAACCAAGATTCTACATAAAAGGGCGTGGCCCTGGCGTGCGGTCAAATTTGCATGTTTTTTTTAATCCATTTTTTAACCACAAAATGCCTATGTCTGCCATGCAGAGGTCAATCATCACCAAATGTGTCATGCATGATAAAGGTCCTGCCCTGAACACATCCATGCTTAAAATGTTTGTATTACTTACAGCGCCACCTGTTGACAACAGGAAGTTACTGCTTGTAAATTAGTACTAACCATTGCTACACAGTTGATCATATCCTCTTCAAAAGGGTTGTGGACCGTCCTAAGACCTTGGCCATACTACCTTTTCGAGCTCAAATGTCTGCGTCAAACGCTCTCACCATACAGACGCGTCGTTCGCCACAAACAGGAAGTAGTTTGTTGAGGGGCTTAATATAGTCGTAGAGTCACCAAACGTCATACACATGATCTCAGTAGGAAAGTTAAACTTGTCATGTGGGTATAGTAAGTGGGCGTGGCTAAATGGCTCAGTGGCGCCCCCTTAAAATTTTCAAAAAGGCCTCCCCATAGATGTTTTTTTGTCCTACATGCATGAACATTTTTATGCCCATTAACCATGTCAGGACCTACATAAAATCCTTTTACACCCATAGTCAAAACATTACAGGAAGTCCGCCATATTTTTTTGAATGCAAGAAAAATGGCTGAAATTCGCATTTCACAGGTTACATATTTGAACGAACTCCTTTGAAAGCGTTCATCCCATTGACGCAAACTCAATGTCAGTGTGTTCTTAACATGTTGAAGATCTCCCGTTGTGCTCTGTACGTTATTTCGTCAAAGGGCGTGGCCGTGGCGTGCGGTCAAACTTTGATGTCTCGTCGCGCCACTTTTAACCTTTCCAAAAGGCCCCCCTATAGATGTTTTTTTGTCCTACATGCGTAACAATTTTTATGCACATTAACCATGTCAGGACCTACATAAAATCCTCTTACACCCATATTCAAAAACTAATAGGTAGTCCGCCATCATTTTTTTTGTGTGTAAAAAAATGCCTCAATTTTGCATTTCACAGGCTACCTATTTGAACGTATTTCCCCGAGCCACCATTTATCCGATCATTACGAAATTAGTGTCAGTGTGTTCTAGACATGTTAAAGATCCAAAGTTATGTGAAACCAAGATTCTACATAAAAGGGCGTGGCCATGGTGTACTGTCAAACTTTGATGTCTCGTGCACTCCCATGAAATTCTTTCAAAAGGCCCCCCCCAGAGGTTTTTACCCTGACATGCATGACATTTTTTCTGCATATTAACCATGTCAGGACTTACATAAAATGCCGCAGTGCCCATTGTCAAAACCCAAAAGGATGTCCACGCCCATTTTTTGAATGTATAAATAATGACCAAATTTTGCATTTTCAGTCTTCCTATTTTAACATACTTCCCTGAGATCCTGTTCATGCAATCATTGCGAACTCAGTGTCAGTGTGTTCTAGACATGTTTAAGATCTTTCGTTGTACTCCGCATGGTTTTACATAAAAGGGCGTGGCCTCGGTGTACCGTCAAACTTTCACTTTTACACAAATCAAACTGTAAGGCCTGCTGCTTGGTCACGTCTCGCCGTTGCACTCCCGCGGTCGCGACACACCCCGACATGCATGAAGTGCTTCGGGCCCTTCATCACCGCTTGCGGTTTTAATTATTATTATCGTTCTTTTTCTTCCTCCTCTTTGAAGCCACTTTTGAGGGCCTGAACGTGAATGAAAACTCACCAAAATGTGCAAGGTCATCAGGTCTGGCGAAAAATTTGATATTTTCGCATTTTCGTAAAATAAGTTCGCGAAATGGCTCAGTGGCGCCCCCTTAAAATTTTCAAAAAGGCCTCCCCATAGATGTTTTTTTGTCGTACATGCATGAAAATTTGTATGCACATTAACCATGTCAGGACCTACATAAAATCCTCTTACACCCATAGTCAAAACATTACAGGAAGTCGGCCATATTTTTTTGAATTTTAAAAAAAATGGCTCAAAATGGCTCAAATTGGCGTTTCACAGGTCACCTATTTGAATTAACTTGTTCGAAAGCGTTCATCCGATTGACGAAAACTCAGTGTTACTGTGTTCTAGACATGTTCAACATATTAAATTGTGCTCAACTCTTCCAAAACTTAAAGGGCGTGGCCGTGGCGTGCGTTCAAAGTTTAACGTGCGTTTTGCTACATTGTCAAAAGATTAAATGCTTATAACTCTAATGGGGAGTCATCAATCATCACCAAAAAATTCATGCATGATATATAGCCTGCCCTGAACATATCCATGATTGAAATTTTTTGATAAGTCACAGCGCCACCTGTTGACAACAGGAAGTCACTACTTTTCAATTACCACTAGCCATTGTTGCACAGTAGCTCAATTCCCCCTCAAAATTGTTGTGGACCATGCTAACACCTTGGCCATACAAGACTTTCAAGCTCAAACGCCTACGTCCAACGCTGTCATTCTACGGACGTATCGTTCGCCATCAAACAGGAAGTAGTTTTTTCACAGGCTTAACATTGTCCTACACTCCCGAAACGTCATACATATAATCCTGGTGGTAAAGCTAAAGATGTGATATCATTTAAATGAGTGGGCGTGGCTTAATGGCTCAGTGGCGCCCCCTATAATATTTCAAACACTCAGCCCCGGCGGCACGTTGAACCTACATTTCTGAATTTTTCTATGCATGTCCATCTTGCCAAGACCAACAAAAAACCCTCTTGCACCCATGCTCGAAATCCAACAGGAAGTCCAGTAGGATTTTTTGAAAGTCAAAAAATCGCGATTTTCCATCGTTTACAGGACACCTATTTGAATTAACTTGTTCGAAAGCGCTCATCCGATTGATGAAAACTCAGTGTTACTGTGTTCTAGACATGTTCAACATATTAAATTGTGCTCTACTCTTCCAAAACTCAAAGGGCGTGGCCGTGGCGTGCGGTCAAACTTTGATGTCTCGTCGCGCCACTTTTAACCTTTCCAAAAGGCCTCTCCATAGAAATGTTTTCACGTACATGCATAACAATTTTCAAGCACATTAACCATGTCAGGACCTACATAAAATCCTCTGGCACCCATATTCAAAAACTAACAGGTAGTCCGCCATCATTTTTTTTGTGTGTAAAAAAATGCCTAAATTTTGCATTTCACAGGCTACCTATTTGATTGATTTCCTCGAGCCACCATTTATCAGATCATTACGAAATTAGTGTCAGTGTGTTCTAGACATGTTAAAGATCCAAAGTTATGTGGAACCAAGATTCTACATAAAAGGGCGTGGCCCTGGCGTGCGGTCAAATTTGCATGTTTTTTTTAATCCATTTTTTAACCACAAAATGCCTATATGTCTGCCATGCAGAGGTCAATCATCACCAAATGTGTCATGCATGATAAAGGTCCTGCCCTGAACACATCCCTGCTTAAAATATTTGTATTACTTACAGCGCCACCTGTTGACAACAGGAAGTTACTGCTTGTAAATTAGCACTAGCCATTGCTACACAGTTGATCATATCCTCTTCAAAAGGGTTGTGGACCGTCCTAAGACCTTGGCCATACTACCTTTTCAAGCTCAAATGTCTGCGTCAAACGCTCTCACCATACAGACGCATCGTTCGCCACAAACAGGAAGTAGTTTGTTGAAGGGCTTAATATAGACGTAGAGTCACCAAACGTCATACACATGATCTCGGTAGGAAAGTTAAACTTGTCATGTGGGTATAGTAAGTGGGCGTGGCTAAAATGCTCAGTGGCGCCCCCTTGAAATTTTCAAAAAGGCCTCCCCTTACATGTTTTTTTGTCCTACATGCATGAATATTTTTATGCCCATTAACAATGTCAGGACCTACATAAAATCCTCTTACAACCATTGTCAAAACATTACAGGAAGTCCGCCATATTTTTTTTTGTGTGTAAAAGAATGCCTTAATTTTGCATTTCACAGGCTACCTATTTGAACGTATTTCCCCGAGCCACCATTTTTCCGATCATTAAGAAATTAGTGTCAGTGTGTTCTAGACATGTTAAAGATCCAAAGTTATGTGAAACCAAGATTCTACATAAAAGGGCGTGGCCATGGTGTACTGTCAAACTTTGATGTCTCGTGCACTGCCATGAAATTCTTTCAAAAGGCCCCCCCCAGAGGTTTTTTCCCTGACATGCATGACATTTTTTCTGCATATTAACCATGTCAGGACTTACATAAAATGCCGCAGTGCCCATTGTCAAAACCCAAAAGGAAGTCCACCATCATTTTTTGAATGTATAAATAATGACCAAATTTTGCATTTTCAGTCTTCCTATTTTAACATACTTCCCTGACACCCTGTTCATGCAATCATTGCGAACTCAGTGTCAGTGTGTTCTAGACATGTTTAAGATCTTTCGTTGTACTCTGCATGATTTTACATAAAAGGGCGTGGCCTCGGTGTACTGTCAAACTTTCACCTTTACACAAATCAAACTGTAAGGCCTGCTGCTTGGTCACGTCTCGCCGTTGCACTGCCGCGATTGCAACACACCCCGACATGCACGAAGTGCTTCGGGCCCTTCATCACCGCTTGCGGTTTTAATTAGGGCCCGAAGCACTGACAAGTGCGTAGGACCCTATTGAAACCCTTAGGATTATTTTTAGGGCCCGAAGCACTGACAAGTGCGTAGGACCCTATTGGAACCCTTGCGATTATTTTTCTTATCCTTATTGTTCCTCCTCTTTGCAGCCATTTTTGAGGGCCTGAACGTGAATGAAAACTCACCAAAATGTGCAAGGTCATCAGGTCTGGCGAAAAATTTCATATTTTCGCCTTTTCGTAAAAAAAATTCGCAAAATGGCTCAAGGGCGCCCCCTTGAAATTTTCAAAAAGGCCTCCCCATAGATGTTTTTTTGTCGTACATGCATGAAAATTTGTATGCACATTAACCATGTCAGGAGCTACATAAAATCCTCTTACACCCATAGTCAAAACATTACAGGAAGTAAGCCATATTTTTTTGAATTTTAAAAAAATGGCTCAAAATGGCTCAAATTGGCGTTTCACAGGTCACCTATTTGAATTAACTTGTTCGAAAGCGTTCATCCGATTGACGAAAACTCAGTGTTACTGTGTTCTAGACATGTTCAACATATTAAATTGTGCTCAACTCTTCCAAAACTCAAAGGGCGTGGCCGTGGCGTGCGTTCAAAGTTTAACGTGCGTTTTGGCACATTGCCAAAAAATCAAATGCTTATAACTCTAATGGGGAGTCATCAATCATCACCAAAAAAATCATGCATGATATATAGCCTGCCCTGAACATATCCATGATTGAAATTTTTTGATAAGTCACAGCGCCACCTGTTGACAACAGGAAGTCACTACTTTTCAATTACCACTAGCCATTGCTGCACAGTAGCTCAA
This sequence comes from Tautogolabrus adspersus, assembly GCA_020745685.1. Taxonomy (NCBI): domain Eukaryota; kingdom Metazoa; phylum Chordata; class Actinopteri; order Labriformes; family Labridae; genus Tautogolabrus; species Tautogolabrus adspersus. The sequence continues at coordinate 21,912,521 of CM036550.1, forward strand.
TTCCCCCTCAAAATTGTTGTGGACCATGCTAACACCTTGGCCATACAAGACTTTCAAGCTCAAACGCCTACGTCCAACGCTGTCGTTCTACGGACTTATCGTTCGCCATCAAACAGGAAGTAGTTTTTTCACAGGCTTAACATTGTCCTACACTCCCGAAACGTCATACATATAATCCTGGTGGTAAAGCTAAAGATGTGATATCATTTAAATGAGTGGGCGTGGCTTAATGGCTCAGTGGCGCCCCCTATAATCTTTCAAACACTCAGCCCCAGCGGCACGTAGAACCTACAATTCTGAATTTTTCTATGCATATCCATCTTGCCAAGACCAACAAAAAACCCTCTTGCACCCATGCTCGAAATCCAACAGGAAGTCCAGTAGGATTCTTTGAAAGTAAAAAAAACGCGATTTTCGATCGTTTACAGGACACCTATTTGAATTAACTTGTTCGAAAGCGCTCATCCGATTGACGAAAACTCAGTGTTACTGTGTTCTAGACATGTTCAACATATTAAATTGTGCTCTACTCTTCCAAAACTTAAAGGGCGTGGCCGTGGCGTGCGGTCAAACTTTGATGTCTCGTCGTGCCACTTTTAACCTTTCCAAAAGGCCTCTCCATAGAAATTTTTTCACGTACATGCATAACAATTTTCAAGCACATTAACCATGTCAGGACCTACATAAAATCCTCTGGCACCCATATTCAAAAACTAACAGGTAGTCCGCCATCTTTTTTTTTGTGTGTAAAAAAATGCCTCAATTTTGCATTTCACAGGCTACCTATTTGAACGTATTTCCTCGAGCCATCATTTATCAGATCATTACGAAATTAGTGTCAGTGTGTTCTAGACATGTTAAAGATCCAAAGTTATGTGAAACCAAGATTCTACATAAAAGGGCGTGGCCCTGGCGTGCGGTCAAATTTGCATGTTTTTTTTAATCCATTTTTTAACCACAAAATGCCTATATGTCTGCCATGCAGAGGTCAATCATCACCAAATGTGTCATGCATGATAAAGGTCCCGCCCTGAACACATCCCTGCTTAAAATATTTGTATTACTTACAGCGCCACCTGTTGACAACAGGAAGTTACTGCTTGTAAATTAGCACTAGCCATTGCTACACAGTTGATCATATCCTCTTCAAAAGGGTTGTGGACCGTCCTAAGACCTTGGCCATACTACCTTTTCAAGCTCAAATGTCTGCGTCAAACGCTCTCACCATACAGACGCGTCGTTCGCCACAAACAGGAAGTAGTTTGTTGAGGGGCTTAATATAGTCGTAGAGTCACCAAACGTCATACACATGATCTCAGTAGGAAAGTTAAACTTGTCATGTGGGTATAGTAAGTGGGTGTGGCTAAATGGCTCAGTGGCGCCCCCTTGAAATTTTCAAAAAGGCCTCCACATAGATGTTTTTTTGTCCTACATGCATGACAATTTTTATGCATATTGACCATGTCAGGACCTACATAAAATCCTCTTACACCCATAGTCAAAACATTACAGGAAGTCCGCCATAATTTTTTTTGTGTGTAAAAAAATGCCTTAATTTTGCATTTCACAGGCTACCTATTTGAAGGTATTTCCCCAAGCCACCATTTATCCGATCATTACGAAATTAATGTCAGTGTGTTCTAGACATGTTAAAGATCCAAAGTTATGTGAAACCAAGATTCTACATAAAAGGGCGTGGCCATGGTGTACTGTCAAACTTTGATGTCTCGTGCACTCCCATGAAATTCTTTCAAAAGGCCCCCCCCCAGAGGTTTTTTCCCTGACATGCATGACATTTTTTCTGCATATTAACCATGTCAGGACTTACATAAAATGCCGCAGTGCCCATTGTCAAAACCCAAAAGGATGTCCACCATCATTTTTTGAATGTATAAATAATGACCATATTTTGCATTTTCAGTCTTCCTATTTTAACATACTTCCCTGAGACCCTGTTCATGCAATCATTGCGAACTCAGTATCAGTGTGTTCTAGACATGTTTAAGATCTTTCGTTGTACTCCGCATGATTTTACATAAAAGGGCGTGGCCTCAGTGTACTGTCAAACTTTCACTTTTACACAAATCAAACTGTAAGGCCTGCTGCTTGGTCACGTCTCGCCGTTGCACTCCCGCGGTCGCGACACACCCCGACATGCACGAAGTGCTTCGGGCCCTTCATCACCGCTTGCGGTTTTAATTTTTATTCTCGTTTTTATTCTTCCTCCTCTTTGCGGCCACTTTTGAGGGCCTGAACGTGAATTAAAACTCACCAAAATGTGCAAGGTCATCAGGTCTGGCGAAAAATTTGATATTTTCGCCTTTTCGTAAAAAAAGTTCGCAAAATGGCTCAAGGGCGCCCCCTTGAAATTTTCAAAAAGGCCTCCCCATAGATGTTTTTTTGTCGTACATGCATGAAAATTTGTATGCACATTAACCATGTCAGGACCTACATAAAATCCTCTTACACCCATAGTCAAAACATTACAGGAAGTCGGCCATATTTTTTTGAATTTTAAGAAAATGCCTCAAAATGGCTCAAATTGGCATTTCACAGGTCACCTATTTGAATTAACTTGTTCGAAAGCGTTCATCCGATTGACGAAAACTCAGTGTTACTGTGTTCTAGACATGTTCAACATATTAAATTGTGCTCAACTCTTCCAAAACTTAAAGGGCGTGGCCGTGGCGTGCGTTCAAAGTTTAACGTGCGTTTTGGCACGTCGTCAAAAACATAAATGCTTATAACTCTAATGGGGAGTCATCAATCATCACCAAAAAAATCATGCATGATATATAGCCTGCCCTGAACATATCCATGATTGAAATTTTTTGATAAGTCACAGCGCCACCTGTTGACAACAGGAAGTCACTACTTTTCAATTACCACTAGCCATTGCTGCACAGTAGCTCAATTCCCCCTCAAAATTTTTGTGGACCATGCTAACACCTTGGCCATACAAGACTTTCAAGCTCAAACGCCTACGTCCAACGCTGTCGTTCTACGGACGTATCGTTCGCCATCAAACAGGAAGTAGGTTTTTCACAGGCTTAACATTGTCCTACACTCCCGAAACGTCATACATATAATCCTGGTGGTGAAGTCAAACTTTTTGTATTATTAAAATGAGTGGGCGTGGCTTAATGGCTCAGTGGCGCCCCCTATAATATTTCAAACACTCAGCCCCGGCGGCACGTTGAACCTACAATTCTGGATTTTTCTATGCATATCCATCTTGCCAAGACCAACAAAAAACCCTCTTGCACCCATGCTCGAAATCCAACAGGAAGTCCACTAGGATTTTTTGAAAGTCAAAAAAACGCGATTTTCGATCGTTTACAGGACACCTATTTGAAGTAACTTGTTCGAAAGCGCTCATCCCATTGATGACAACTCAGTGTTACTGTGTTCTAGACATGTTCAACATATTAAATTGTGCTCTACTCTTCCAAAACTCAAAGGGCGTGGCCGTGGCGTGTGGTCAAACTTTGATGTCTCGTCGCGCCACTTTTAACCTTTCCAAAAGGCCTCTCCATAGAAATGTTTTCACGTACATGCATAACAATTTTCAAGCACATTAACCATGTCAGGACCTACATAAAATCCTCTGGCACCCATATTCAAAAACTAACAGGTAGTCCGCCATCATTTTTTTTTTGTGTAAAAAATGCCTCAATTTTACATTTCACAGGCTACCTATTTGAACGTATTTCTCAGGCCACCATTTATCAGATCATTACGAAATTAGTGTCAGTGTATTCTAGACATGTTAAAGATCCAAAGTTATGTGAAACCAAGATTCTACATAAAAGGGCGTGGCCCTGGCGTGCGGTCAAATTTGCATGTTTTTTTTAACCACACAATGCCTATATGTCTGCCATGCAGAGGTCAATCATCACCAAATGTGTCATGCATGATAAAGGTCCTGCCCTGAACACATCCCTGCTTAAAATATTTGTATTTCTTACAGCGCCACCTGTTGACAACAGGAAGTTACTGCTTGTAAATTAGCACTAGCCATTGCTACACAGTTGATCATATCCTCTTCAAAAGGGTTGTGGACCGTCCAAAGACCTTGGCCATACTACCTTTTCAAGCTCAAATGTCTGCGTCAAACGCTCTCACCATACAGACGCATCGTTCGCCACAAACAGGAAGTAGTTTGTTGAGGGGCTTAATATAGTCGTAGAGTCACCAAACGTCATACACATGATCTCAGTAGGAAAGTTAAACTTGTCATGTGGGTATAGTAAGTGGGCGTGGCTAAATGGCTCAGTGGCGCCCCCTTGAAATTTTCAAAAAGGCCTCCCCATACATGTTTTTTTGTCCTACATGCATGAACATTTTTATGCCCATTAACCATGTCAGGACCTACATAAACTCCTCTTACACCCATTGTCAAAATATTACAGGAAGTCCGCCATATTTTTTTTTGTATGTAAAAAAATGCCTTAATTTTGCATTTCACAGGCTACCTATTTGAACGTATTTCCCCGAGCCACCATTTATCCGATCATTACGAAATTAGTGTCAGTGTGTTCTAGACATGTTAAAGATCCAAAGTTATGTGAAACCAAGATTCTACATAAAAGGGCGTGGCCATGGTGTACTGTCAAACTTTGATGTCTCGTGCACTCCCATGAAATTCTTTCAAAAGGTCCCCCCCAGGAGGTTTTTTCCCCGACATGCATGACATTTTTTCTGCATATTAACCATGTCAGGACTTACATAAAATGCCGCAGTGCCCATTGTCAAAACCCAAAAGGAAGTCCACCATCATTTTTTGAATGTATAAATAATGACCAAATTTTGCATTTTCAGTCTTCCTATTTTAACATACTTCCCTGAGACCCTGTTCATGCAATCATTGCGAACTCAGTGTCAGTGTGTTCTAGACATGTTTAAGATATCCCGTTGTGCTCAGCATGATTCTACACAAAAGGGCGTGGCCTCAGTGTATTGTCAAACTTTCACTTTTACACCAATCAAACTGTAAGGCCTGCTGCTTGGTCACGTCTTACAGTTGCACTCCCGCGGTCGCAACACACCCCGACATGCACGAAGTGCTTCGGGCCCTTCATCACCGCTTGCGGTTTTAATTAGGGCCCGAAGCACTGACAAGTGCGTAGGACCCTATTGAAACCCAAAGGATTATTTTTATTTTTCGTTATTAGGGCCCGAAGCACTGACAAGTGCGTAGGACCCTCTTGGAACCCTTGCGATTATTTTTTTTTTTATTTTTATTTTTCTTCCGCCACTTCGAAGCCATTTCTGAGGGCCTGAACGTGAATGAAAACTCACCAAAATGTGCAAGGTCATCAGGTCTGGCGAAAAATTTGATATTTTCGCATTTTTGTAAAGAAAGTTCGCAAAATGGCTCAGTGGCGCCCTCTTGTAATTTTCAAAAAGGCCTCCCCATAGATGTTTTTTTGTCATACATGCATGAAAATTTGTATGCACATTAACCATGTCAGGACCTACATAAAATCCTCTTACACCCATAGTCAAAACATTACAGGAAGGTGGCCATCTTTTTTTGAATTAAAAAAAAATGGCGTAAAATGGCTCAAATTGGCGTTTCACAGGTCACCTATTTCAATTAACTTGTTCGAAAGCGTTCATCCGATTGACGAAAACTCAGTGTTACTGTGTTCTAGACATGTTCAACATATTAAATTGTGCTCTACTCTTCCAAAACTCAAAGGGCGTGGCCGTGGCGTGCGTTCAAAGTTTAACGTGCGTTTTGGCACATTGCCAAAAAATTAAATGCTTATAACTCTAATGGGGAGTCATCAATCATCACCAAAAAAATCATGCATGATATATAGCCTGCCCTGAACATATCCATGATTGACATTTTTTGATAAGTCACAGCGCCACCTGTTGACAACAGCAAGTCACTACTTTTCAATTACCACTAGCCATTGTTGCACAGTAGCTCAATTCGCCCTCAAAATTGTTGTGGACCATGCTAACACCTTGGCCATACAACACTTTCAAGCTCAAACGCCTACGTCCAACGCTGTCATTCTACGGACGTATTGTTCGCCATCAAACAGGAAGTAGTTTTTTCACAGGCTTAACATTGTCTTACACTCCCGAAACGTCATACATATAATTCTGGTGGTGAAGTCAAACTTTTTATATTATTAAAATGACTGGGCGTGGCTTAATGGCTCAGTGGCGCCCCCTATAATATTTCAAACAGTCAGCCCCGGCGGCACGTTGAACCTACAATTCTGAATTTTTTTATGCATATCCATCTTGCCAAGACCAACGAAAATCCCTCTTGCACCCATGCTCGAAATCCAACAGGAAGTCCACTAGGATTTTTTCAAAGTAAAAAAAACGCGATTTTCTATCGTTTACAGGACACCTATTTGAAGTAACTTCTTCGAAAGCGCTCATGCGATTGCTGAAAACTCAGTGTTACTGTGTTCTAGACATGTTCAACATATTAAATTGTGCTTTACTCTTCCAAAACTCAAAGGGCGTGGCCGTGGCGTGCGGTCAAACTTTGATGTCTTGTCGCGCCACTTTTAACCTTTTAAAAGGCCTCTCCATAGAATTCTTTTCACGTACATGCATAACAATGTCAGGACCTACATAAAATCCTCTGGCACCCATATTCAAAAACTAACAGGTAGTCCGCCATCATTTTTTTTGTGTGTAAAAAAATGCCTTAATTTTGCATGTCACAGGCTACCTATTTGAACGTATTTCCCCAAGCCACCGTTTATCCGATCATTACGAAATTAGTGTCAGTGTGTTCTAGACATGTTAAAGATCCAAATTTATGTGAAACCAAGATTCTACATAAAAGGGCGTGGCCCTGGCGTGCGGTCAAATTTGCATGTTTTTTTTTAATCAATTTTTTAACCACAAAATGCCTATATGTCTGCCATGCAGAGGTCAATCATCACCAAATGTGTCATGCATGATAAAGGTCCTGCCCTGAACACATCCATGCTTAAAATGTTTGTATTACTTACAGCGCCACCTGTTGACAACAGGAAGTTACTGCTTGTAAATTAGCACTAGCCATTGCTACACAGTTGATCATATCCCCTTCAAAAGGGTTATGGACCGTCCTAAGACCTTGGCCATACTACCTTTTCAAGCTCAAATGTCTGCGTCAAACGCTCTCACCATAGAGACGCGTCGTTTGCCACAAACAGGAAGTAGTTTGTTGAGGGGCTTAATATAGTTGTAGAGTCACCAAACATCATACACATGATCTCAGTAGGAAAGTAAAACTTGTCATGTGGGTATAGTAAGTGGGCGTGGCTAAATGGCTCAGTGGCGCCCCCTTGAAATTTTCAAAAAGGCCTCCACATAGATGTTTTTTTGTCCTACATGCATGACAATTTTTATGCATATTGACCATGTCAGGACCTACATAAAATCCTCTTACACCCATAGTCAAAACATTACAGGAAGTCCGCCATAATTTTTTTTGTGTGTAAAAAAATGCCTTAATTTTGCATTTCACAGGCTACCTATTTGAAGGTATTTCCCCGAGCCACCATTTATCCGATCATTACGAAATTAATGTCAGTGTGTTCTAGACATGTTAAAGATCCAAAGTTATGTGAAATCAAGATTCTACATAAAAGGGCGTGGCCATGGTGTACTGTCAAACTTTGATGTCTCGTGCACTCCCATGAAATTCTTTCAAAAGGCCCCCCCCAGAGGTTTTTTCCCTGACATGCATGACATTTTTTCTGCATATTAACCATGTCAGGACTTACATAAAATGCCGCAGTGCCCATTGTCAAAACCCAAAAGGAAGTCCACCATCATTTTTTGAATGTATAAATAATGACCAAATTTTACATTTTCAGTCTTCCTATTTTAACATACTTCCCTGAGACCCTGTTCATGCAATCATTGCGAACTCAGTATCAGTGTGTTCTAGACATGTTTAAGATCTTTCGTTGTACATCGCATGATTTTACATAAAAGGGCGTGGCCTCAGTGTACTGTCAAACTTTCACTTTTACACAAATCAAACTGTAAGGCCTGCTGCTTGGTCACGTCTCGCCGTTGCACTCCCGCGGTCGCGACACACCCCGACATGCACGAAGTGCTTCGGGCCCTTCATCACCGCTTGCGGTTTTAATTTTTTTTTGTTTTTTTCCCTTCCAACTTTATTGAACAATTGTTACATATTAAACAGTGTAATCGAGACAATTTAGTATCAGAAACATAAATAAATAAAATAAAGATTCAAACAAGTAATATCAAAGTGGTCTACAGGAGGAAAATAAATAAATAAATGTATCTGAGCTGGTCACATATTATCCCAAGACTCTCACCAACAATCTTTATTGTTCTGTTTAAAAAACACTTTTTTTATTTAATTTAAAATTCCAGGGAAGTTTTAGGTGCACTTTGTCATTCTACATTTGTAAATATGAAATGTACGATATAGTGTCATTAGCTTACAAGAAGTCCAATGTATATACTTTTATCATTTTTTAAAATTCATAATGACATTTTTACATTCAATGACAATATTATATTCAGTTTTACCCAACATATAGTCCGTTATTTTAGTCCAAATGGTAGATGAATGAATGTGTACAATGGTAAAATAATTGAAAGAATTGAGAAAATGTTGTATTGTACAAGAAAACTTTACTGAAACATCACGTAATTATTATCACATGACAAATTATTACATCCCTACTTACTTACACAGTACACTCCGAACTGTGCCAAACTCTGCTTCCACCTTCAGCTCTGCTAATCTGTCCTGAGACTTTCAGAGGTGAAGTTTGCTGTCAGCATGATGCCTCCCTCAGAGAAGATCAATGAACTCCCTCCTCTCTTCATCTGAACTCACAGCCCTGAAGGGACCAGATCATTTTGTATTTAATTAAAGCACAATTAATGCACTAGGTAGCTGTATAATCCTTTTTAGTCCTGATACCCCCTCAGCTAATAACTATTACATGGTTTGTGTTGCCTCACAAAGGCATTGTGTCTTCCCTTTGCTGTCTCACCCTTCATGTTCAAGGTTCAAGCACCTGCAGCATGAATAAGATGGTGCATCCACCTGTAGTCTGTTTCAAGGAAATCCCTGCAGCCTGTTGTGTATTTCATGCAAAACACTGCTGTTACATGATTTAGCCTATGAAATTTCAAATACTACACGAGGGGTAAAGAGAAACTGCCCTGCCTTTATTTTCTTCTGGCTGCTCTGCCTATAGATTTGAGGGCAAAGGGACAATAATGAGAAACTTTGACATTTTGAGCAGGCATTACCCTGTGAGTAATAAAAGTCTCTTTTGAATTTACAAGACTATTAAATCGTCATCAAGATTGACAACATACAATTGAAAAAGCCATTAAAATTCAAAGCATTTTCCACCAGCATGCCTTGATGTAATCAATATCTGTTGGTTTTCACGTTCATCACTTTGATCGGCATGATAGATGATAGTGCGTGCAGCTTAGGGACTGTTGAAAGCCGCCTACTCAATCTCACTTCTCATGATGACTTCACATATTAACTCACTAAATGAGCATGCAGGCCCTTTTTTCCCCCATGAATGAGTTTTGCTATATGTTTACATGATTTTAATACAATGTCAAATTTTGCAACAAAGCACAGAAAGCGTGTTCATCAAAAATACCTGCCTCCACCCACTCACCATCACTACTTTCTCCTCCTTATTTAACACACAAGAAGACAGGCTGGTTGATTACGGAGAAACTCATTTCCACACGGCATGCCTCAGTTGGTATGGCGGTGTGGCAGATGGAGATTGTAAAAAAACCGTTCATTCATTCTGGCAAGCTAACCAGCACTGCGTCTTGCAATCGAGAAGTTGTGGGCAGTCAAGTGAACTTACTACTGTTTTCATATCAGTGTTGCATGTTGCAGATAGAGAAAGAGACTGTGTGAAGAAATGACTTCAGGTTATTATTACACAAAATGTGTTCCAGATAAAAGGAAATTGAAATCCAGCCTGTAACCCCAAATTTGAATGGATAATGTAAATTAAGTAATAGGCATCCTAATCTACTTTTTCAGCCCCACTCAAGCCTGAAGGCAAAGTCTCTTTTTTCAATACTGCTCTCATTTTCAGTCTCTGTAAGTCAGAACGGTAATTCTGCTGCATGGCAGAGCACATGCTGAGGAAGCAGCCCCCGTCAAGCCCTGTCTGTTTCTAAGACCTCTTCTATTTCAAATTAATTTAAATTCTGATGGCTCTCAAAATAATCCAAGCACAGCTGTACTCAATAAGTAATGGATGGATGGCTGCATTGAAGCTTTGATTAAACACAGAGTAGACAACATAACCCATTTAGGGAAAGAATATGAAATATGCTTACTAAAAAAGTCATAATGACCCATGAGAAGCAATGATGTGGTGTAAATAAGCCTCAGGGCTGATGAAGTCAGACAGACGTGTATGACTTTGCTGTTATATAAGATTACACCAGCAGATGGCGCTGTTGCCCCAAGTAGCCCTTGGAAATCTGCAGTGCACCTTTTTCTACCGTAATGCTGTCATTCATTTTGAAACATTTTTTTCCAACAGTGTCAACTTAAATTATAAATCTAAATTGAATTTAATCCAAACAGGTATGACAGTTTGGTTTTTTGTTGAGATTGTAATATCTCCCTCCTTTTAGAAATCACATTTAAATTGACCTTTTTTGGTGGTGCGTCTACTCCATCATTTACCGTAAGTCTAAAGTCTCGCGATAGTTGCAACAGGGGAGCTTCTAGCAGAGCAGGAAACTTGACATGTCAACAAAACAGACAAATTATCACCACACAGGTAACATTAAACGTTGTTTTGAGTGTTTTAAAATATATATGAACACTCACTGATATTGCAAGCTTTACTTTGCGCCGAGTTGATGAAACGACACAAATAAATGCACCGAGAGAAAGGTAAATTGTCGTGGGTTGTGGCTGTCCACTTAGCTTTGGTGACAGCCAATCCACCTACAAATGTTAGCTAATCCAATCGTTATCAGACTGAATCCTCTCGGTTGCTGTCTTTACATTTAAGGATGGCATCTTACACACTTGTAATGATTTAAAGGCCAGTTTAACCCGGTATACAAATAGTATCAAGTGCTGTAGCGTTAGCTCAAAGACTTTATCTGTGTTTAATCGTAGACTACTCGTCTCCTTGTTACAGCTGTGAAGCTTTTAGACAACTGTTCTGCATTTCCTTGCTGCAGAATGGTGTTTTAGTTTAGTAAACATAGTGCTGTGACTGACTTGTGATGTAAGCCAAAGTTCATTTTAAATTGATGACTGCTGGTTATTCAGCTCCTTTTTTTCTCTCCTTAATCCTGTGAATCGCTTCATAAAGGCATGTAAGGGTGTGCTGGTGTGGAAAAGCCTGACAGGTGACTTAACCTTGACCTGGACCTAGCCTGCCATCATCCTCTAGCATTCTCACCTGCTGTCGTCATGACAACCCCTCCACTTGTCCCACCCTACGGCGGTCAGCCTCCACCCCTGCAGCAACAGCAGCAGGCCCAGGCAGCCCGTGATGTCAACACGGCCTCACTGTGCCGCATCGGCCAGGAGACGGTCCAGGACATTGTTCTCAGGACAATGGAGATCTTCCAGCTTCTCAGGAACATGCAGGTCCGTCTCGTTCTTTGCTCACATGCCTATCAAATATGGTTTCACTCAATGTCCAATTTTCTGTTTGCGTCTCCTCCTGTCTCTGATATTTTCCCCCTGCATAGTTCACTGCAATGAAGAAACCCAACTGATCAACACCAATGATAAAACAGCATTAGATATCTGTAGACGAACACACGATAAACACAGCATACAAGATCGTTGAAGAATAAACTGAAAAAGTAATAATAGTTCTGTTGGGGCGTGACAGAGCACCAATATTAACATATAACAAACAAAACAGCTGCAGGAAGGCTATTCTTTAGAAAATGTGTTTAGATGAATTTTTCAATAGAAGATTTTGCAAGTACAGTGAATATAACATGGACATTTTTTATAAAGCCAGCTAGAGTGTGCAAACCCCTTTGATTTTCGTTGAAACCCTTTCTATATTTATATCAGTGCATCAAAAAAAGCCATTTAGCGACATAATAATTCTAATAGAAATGTGCAACTAGCGCATAGAAGTAAAAACAAATCTGAGGAAATGCAGTTTTTAGTCAGTTGCCTCCCTGCAGAGTTTTGTTCACCTGAAGCTGGGCACAAATCTCAGCTACCAGTGTTTGAAGCTTGCTTGAGCATTAAGGCAGAAGATACAAATGGATTTTGGTGTAAAGATATCAAAGTAGGTCTTGATTGAAAGATTCTTGGATTATTGTTGTATTGCTCAAAGCTTAGACCACCAAAGAAAAAAACCTCAAACCTGCTAACACTTGATTTTTAAACACTTTTAGGCGATCAGATCAGAAGTGGACATTAATATTAAAAGTATAAACAACTAACAAGATCTCTAATAATCCAATTACTCAACACTTGTTATGTTGTGTTGGATTTGACGACATGCCTTTTGTAGTGTTATCATAATGCGTACTGAATGGATACACCCTCAACTACAACGTCTACAACGCACATGATCTGCTTTATAAGTTATTCAAACTATCTTGTTTTCTCAGCCAGCCTGAGAAAACATATCTGACCCTTCTCTGTGCACAGAGCTCGTCTAAATATTAGCATAAGCGATGTTTAAACTAACATACTCTGAACACCTGTGAGCGTCATGATACACACAGGTGTGAACAGGGATGTGTCTCAGTCGACCACACAAACAATAGATGTAGGGAAAAAGAGGTCCAACTGTTGTTTGCAACTTCGGGGAGAAGCTCATGAATAGGCTCTCGTTTTTTTTTCGAGATAAACAATGCAATCCTATCTCTGCAAAGCAACTTTTATGTGTTGCCAGATTGTTAGAAGCAAAGTTTGACAGAATACCGTAAACATGTGTTGCCAGCCAAGCAGTGAAAAAAGCATATTTCCCAACAGTGACGTTTTGTGACGAGGGTTGTCAAAGTGTTTATGAAAAGAAATCCAACAAAAGCAATGCTAAGGTTTTGCTTTTTGTGACTTCTCTGTGTTGAAGAGGGAAATTCTTTCTTTCTTTGTTGAAAGGAATATGGGAAGAGCTTTTTAAAATGTAGCAAACTTTTGGATCTACGTTTTTAATCTGTACAAATACTTTGTGGGGCTACAGTCGTTATGGATATAAGTGGGTGGCTCCGTTGGTAGAGTCGTCGTCTCAACCAGAAAGTCGAGGGTTCCATCCCCAGCTCCTGCAGCAACATGTCTGATGTGTCCTTGGGCAAGACACTTAACCCCGAATTATTCCCGCTGCTTTGTTGGCGGCGTATGAATGTGTATGAATGGGATGAGTTACTTCTGAAGTCCATTTACCATTTACAAAATATCAATACGGCATATATCGTCGTCTTGACTCGTGTAAAATTATCAAATCAATAGTGCCAAATATGGATATTTTAATGAAAAAAAAAAAAGCTGCTCGTAACAAATTTCCCGGCCAATTGAACTCCCTGCGTCACCTCCACATGCCTCCTCATGGTGGTGATTATGACCTGATTGAAGGTTACTTGAACGGCCAAAGAAGAAGTTGACAGTGAAATAGAAGAACACAGCAGGATAATGCTGCACAGCGATGAAATAACGTAAAAGCCTGAATCGTCATAAGAAGGGAAACTGACACCAAATTGCAGTGAATATATTCATTAATCCTGCACTTCACTTTTTTTTATGGGCATTTTGTGTTTTTTAATTCATCAGATCTCATGATGAATCTTTAAATGATTGTCTTGCAATACATCAGTTATAGCTGAATCTCTGTCTGGCGTTGTGATATTGTCGTTATCAGGGGATTGGGTGGAGGTATCGCATCGTCTTTTATCGTTTTGTGTCGTGTCGTATTGTTTTGTTTCGTATCATTTCATAACGTTTCGTGCCGTGCCGAATCATGAGTAACCCTTCGTTTCCCACCCCTTGTCCACATGTCGTTCAGCTCTGATTGCATCCCGCAGGCAGGGTCAGGGTGAGTTTATCATGGATGTCTGCCTGCTCCTCTGAGACGCTCCTCCTACACCTTGTTAAAATCACCGCCAGAGAGACAGGCCAAACAAACACACCTCAGCCACAGAATGCACAAACAGCGTTGTTGTGACTTGTTTTTCTCTTCTTTTTTCACAGCCTTCCTTTATACTTATAAAAAATCTTCATTTATCTCTCCCCCCCCCCCCCCCTCTCTGTCTGTCTGTCTCCCGCCTGTTTCTCTTTGTCTCTTCTCGTCTTCACTTCGCCTGCCCTGAAGGCACGCTTGTTTCATGTTATGTAGGATGTTTATAATCAGACAGTGCTGCCCCAGAGGCTTGTCGATCCTCTCAATAAAACAAGTCTTGTTGCTCTTTAACACTCCTTGTAGTTAAAAGCCAGTGATGCTGCCTCAGTATGGAAATGAGTGGGAAAAAACCCACTAAGTGCAGCAGCTGAAGCAGTTAACCTTTCATTTTTAAAGTGTGATTTTTATTATTTTGTCAAGATCTCTTACTACAATGATACACAAACATGCCAACACATTAAGGTTTAATTAAAGTCAAGTTGCTCTCATTGTGGAGTAGAAAGGAAGCTATGCTTTGTCATTACTGTAAATACATCAGCATCTTCAGTAATGAAACAACAGAGGGTTGGTACTGCTTGTAGCGCTCAGTGGGGGATCAATGCCTGTTGCTTCTTATTAGCATTAGCAAAACTGTAGGCTTGGACTTTGTTTAACACAATGTCTCCTCTTTGTTGCGTCTCAGCTGCCGAATGGAGTCACTTACCACCCAAACACTCACCAGGACAGGCTGGGAAAACTCCAGGAGCACCTACGCATGCTTTCTGTGTTGTTCCGAAAGCTGCGCCTCGTCTACGACAAATGCAATGAAAACTGTGCCGGGCTGGACTCCATACCTCCAGAGGTGAGACACTGTTATACTGACAGCAATACACAAACATATCCTCATTATAATGTGTTAAGTAGACAGTTCTGGGTGTGTGGTTATGCCTGATATGTTATTAGTTTGAATACTGCTTATAATCACAAGTTTTTGCCACCTTTGTAGTCGTATTAGCGGTAGCATTGGATCACCATCTCTTGACTCAGAAGGACTCTAGTACTCATGTCTTGTTTTCTTGTCTCTGAGTGTTATTGTTGTGACACGCCCAGGATATGGCGTACAGACAGAAGTAGACATCAGGGTAGAGAAGGTGCTGATGTGGGAAATAAAGCAAGTTGTGTCTTAAAATAGGGCGGCAATGTAGCTGGTGAAGTGTGACAGCTTTCATTCAGGTGTTTTGATGATTGTGCAGTGACTCTTACCTCACACCTTCATAAGTTATCAAATGATGAGTCAAATTAGACTGTCTGGCACCAAAGTTGTGAAGATTTAAGCAGCAGCACAACCCCGCATCCATGCTAATTCAAAACAATGAGCCTTCAATTTTGATCCAAAAAACCTGGGCAGGTAACACAAAGCTACTGTTTTTACAATGTTATTGTAGTATAGCACAGCCGACAGACAACTTCTACAACGCTACCATAAGAGCGTAGCGTGGATTTGAAGAATAAATAAGAAGTCATACAGGGCCGAAAAACACGGGTTATCAGACATCTGTTTTGAATTTTTATCAACGATACGTGTTATCCATAGTTAGGCGTGTAGCTGACCTGAAGGACGGGCGGGTTTGTCAAGAGGCTTAAAACCCGCCTCAGCTCTGGCTCTCAGCTTGTCGTTAGCTTGACTGAAAGTTAGTGAGACAGCATTTTCAGCATGGTGGCTGCTGCCGATGAGCCTCTGGAGCCCCCTGCAGGTACAGATGGCTGAGGTCACTCAGACTTTGTCCATTAATATTTACAGTCTATGTTAGGGACACTTCAGACACACACACACACACACACACACATACACACACACAGATGGATGCATGAAAATGCAGAAAATCGGAAAAAAAAGACGTACGAAAGTTTTGGAATCAATGTGCTTCATGATTTACAAACATGAGATCATGTTTTTTTTTTTAAAAACTTGCAGCAATTTCGGATGAAATAAACGGACTCAGTGTGCAAAGGCTTTAACTGAACAATATAAAATGCTCCTCAGAAAAAAAAGGTCACAATGAATGTATTTATTCCATGCAATCTGGTGTCACTCCTCTCTTTAAACGCTTCATCTTTTAAGGTTCTTTTCACCACTTTCAGACATTACACTGCTGTCTTCCTCTTCTTTTATCTTCCTGTCAACTTCTTCTTCAGTCAATAAAACGTATGTTCACGGTACACTCATTTATGTCACAAGCGCCACTGTGAGGCGTCATGGAGTTATGACAGCTTAAGTCAAACTTCCAGGGAAATCTGTTTAGAGTGCTTTATTTTTGTTTATTTAAAATATCACTATTTGGCACCAGCGATATGATAAATTAACATATCAATATTTCTGCCCACCGTACGTAAGCTTTAGATGATTGCCTGAAAAGACATGATAATTTGAGGGACTAATAATTGGCTTTAAACATAATCTCAACAGGGTTGGTCCCTCAATCATGCACTGTATTTTACAGCATTGTCTTGCTAAGCGTGCAGCTGAACAATAGACGACGACCTGGCAGCAGATCTCTGCCAGGTTTGTGTGCAGGCATGTTGTTGGAGAACAGCACCTTCCCTACCTCCCTCTCCCCTCCCACACAAAGAGCAGATGTTTTTTTTTTTTCTCATCTAGCATCTACTATGTTTTGCACAGACTGTATCTCAGGAATCACAACAAACTGGAGTATTTTTGTTTAGCATACAGGCATACAGTAAATGTTTATACAAATATCAGGCTGATGGGTTAAGTAGTATGCAAGATTAGCTGCTGACAGACTGATGCACACACAAAGAAGACTGTACACATGATCCTCTCCAGGCTTATGCCTGGTTGAGATAACAAACTAACAAGCACAGACAGAATCAATAAATAAACCTGACAGTGAACAAGATACAGGCACAGGGAGAACAATAACAGGCAGGCAAAAAACATTGTTATAAGAAGGTAATTGTGTTAACAAGCTTTAATTTATATTTGACTCACTTACAGTAGAGGGACATGTTTTCAGACTCTCACAGTTCTGACATTTTATATTGGCAGTTACATCGGCTGCTAATGGTTTGTTATTCTAGCTCAATAAGGCTGTTCTTGATATGCACCTACCTCTGGTATCAACTTTGCTGATTGATCTTCCAGATGATGCAACGCATGCTAAATATGCTTGTCATGATTTTTTGTGTGTATGGCATGTAGTCATTGTTTATTATAGCACATCTAGCTTTTCCAACAAACCGTCTGCTAAAATATGACGCTGTTAGTTTCACGGAAGTAGGCCATTATAACTGCCACACACCCTTAACCAACACTCTCCCAGTGCCATGCACACACACACACACACACACACACCCACACACACACACACACTTCTTTACCCCTTGGGGACTCTTATCTCACTTACTCCCTCTAGGTCTGTCCTTTTTGCGCTCACAGCAGATTCATTGGCCGCTTCAGGTGAGTCTCCAGAGTCTCTTTACCGCTGGTTACAGTCACCATCCACCTTTAGGAAAAAATGCTCAGTCTGCATGCACACACACACACACACACACACACACACACACACACACACACACACACACACACACACACACACACACACACACACACACACACAGAAATACACAAACATGCACAAGCTAAGCATACACAACACAGCCTTGCATAGGGTGCTTTGTAGCTTGTCACACATAAACTTACACACACAAACACTGGCTCTGCACTGTTCGCGGCTCCATGCAGGGCTACAGCCAGGCTATCCACCACTGTTTGATTGGATTTATGACTGCGGCAGTCCCTTCCCAATTTCTACAGATTGGCTCGGAGCTAATCTCTCTCTCCAGACTCCTACTGAGGATAAAGGAGGATGTGGGAGGAGACCGGTCTTAAATTGGAACAAATTTGCGATGGCTGCCACCGTGTACATTTTTGGCATTGAATAATAAAGCCACTCGGAAGCATTTCAAAATGATCTATCCACTGGTTAAAACCCTACCATCTGTGGTTCCTCCCCTAATTCACAGTCTATGAGGGGGTTCACTGTGACATTTTCCTTCGCTCTAATGGTGTAAACCCTCATTGAATCATTACACCATCTAGCTATTTTTCTCCCTCTTATTTCCACCTTATTTAAATGTTTATTCATTCCCCCTCCAGGCTGTAAACCAGTGCTGGCCAAGCAGCCAATAGCTCAGCTCACCATGTTTGTACTGGGGGCTGAGAAGTTGTTGATTTTGGCCCCAGCGTGCATGCCATTTATCATCTCTGAGAATTCAGGTGCTTGCCTGACAGCCGCTGACTATTGGCGGCCCGAAACAGGAAGTGGAATCAATGACTCGGTCAGCATGACCTCATCGCAGCCTAATTAGCAACAGGGCTGTTTAATGAACAGCTGGAGCAAACGCACACGTCAGCACTTACCTCTTTTTCTATCCAACGGTCATTAGGTGCAGCTTTTTCCACCAAAGTCTCACTTTTTCACCTTCTTTCTGTTTTTCTGTTTTCTTTCTTTCCTCTTCACTCTATCCTATTTTACCACCTTCGACCTTTCAAATTCTTTCATTGTTTTTTCTCTCTCACTTTCTTTTTTCCTTCCTTCCTTCCTTCCTTCCTTCCTTCCTTCCTTCCTTCCTTCCTTCCTTCCTTCCTTCCTCCCTTCCTCCCTTCCTCCCTTTCTTCCTTTCTCCCTTCTTTTCTTACATCCTTCCGTCCTTCCTTTCTTACATCCGTCTGTCCTACCTTCCTTCCTTCCTCACTTTAAGTGTACTTGCTCACATTGGCCTTGTGTTAATCTGTTTCTGTCCTGTTTTTGCTCTATTCTGCTTTTTCCATTGTGTAATTCACCCCTTCTTGTAATTTTAAACAGTCAAAATGTTTCATTTCCCTCTCCTCTTACACATTCACCTCGCTGTTTTCTTATTAGTTTGTTATTTCTTTCACTCTGTCTCCTCTACCTTTCTCTTCCTTTTGTCTCAGCGAGGCAACCTGGAGAACTTCATTAGCCCATTCTTCTTTGTCAGACAGGAAACCACATCCATCTTTCTGTGTGAGAGGCCAGGGTTATGACTCACACAAGTGCATTCAGTGCTACACATGCACCAACTCACACACACACACACACACACACACACACACACACACACACACACACACACACACACACACACACACACACACACACACACACACACACACACACACACACAGACAAACTCACACAATACACTCCCCATCCATCTTTCCCACACTACTCAGCACATTTCATTTTCCACCCTGAAGCTGCCAGAAGCAGCCCACTACCTTTAACATTCGATATGTCATTGGCTTGGTCGGAAATTATCTCATGAAAAAACTTTTTCCGACTTAAAGTTTTCTCGAGCCACAGACAAGCATATACTTTGCCTGCTTTATAATATTGTGCATGTGTCCTTACTGTCTTTCCCCGTCCAACTGTCAGAGTTTATAGTTTGGCTTGGAGTTTGGCTTGGAAACCGACAGCAGCTGAGACAGTTATCCAGATTTTTACATCTTTCTGTCCCTTTCCTCGCCTCTTTTGTGTCTCTTTGTGTTGCTGACATTTTTTTCATCCCCTTTTTTCTCATTTCATTTTCTTCCCCTTTCTTGCTGTCCTCCCCCATCACTCTGCACACTTTAACCCAACATTATTCACTCTGACTCTCTTACATTTTTGTCTCGCTGTCCTCCCTCCGTCTGCTTTTGATTCTTTTTTTTCTTTCTTGTTAAACTCAAGGTCTGCCTGCTCCAGCCTTACCCAAATATCAGTCACTCATTTCTTCCAGGCTGCTGATTTCTCAAATCACTGTCTAGCGTCCACATGCTGTCTGCTCCAGCTGCACAGCCTCGGGTCAACAGAGTAGTCAAGCTCAATAATCTCCAAAACTTTTGCATGATTTAGATTATCCCTTGCCAAGTTGATATTGGAGCAAGGTGTGTTTTGTGGCTGTACAGCAGTTTTCATTGGCGCCTTGCTGTTTGGAGAGTCTCTTACCTTAAATCTGTGTTTTTCATCTTGTCTGGTATGACGGGTTTTGTTTTGGGAAGGAAACCTTGGAGCTGTTGTTTTTTTGGAGATGTTAGTTTTAACTTGGACTCCTTGCTTCCAGCGTAAAGTACTGTAGATTATCTTTGTGGCCCATTAAAAGTTCTATCCTGTGTCAGAAAATGTAGCAAAAAAAATGGTTGTGTTAACTTTTGTGAGTGTGAAACTATAGAATTGACTATCAGTCATCATAACTGATACTCTGCAATTCCTGGAAATCCTGCACAATGGCAAAGATATTTGACTGCATTACACTCTAGTTATCGGCAAAATTCAGTTCTATTCAGCAACTCTGCACAGATCATCCATCACACTTTCTCCTTACGTCCGTTTGTGCGTCGTACGAGGAACACTTTGTTCTCAAGACACTCGCACATTATTTTGATGTGGGACTGCAGTGAGTCTCCTCCTCGCCTCCTCTCTGAGGTGACCACTAGGGGGCAGTGCGATGCAAAGGAGCAGCCTCCCACCCTGTCGGCTCTCAGGAACACCGCCTCGCCTGAAGGCTCCTGCACGTCAGCCTTACTGTCGTGTCAAGCAGACAAGGTCAAGCACACAGAGCGTTGAAAAATGAATTAATCTCCCACTTGCTTTCTGTCTCTCTCCTCTATCTGTCTCTCTCTCTTTATGTTGAAGTGAGACTCAGCCCGCGCTGGAGAGCTCACACAGAATCCTCATTTTCACCACTTCATGGGAGCAAGACTATGAGGCAGCACGGGGATATCTTGAGCAGAGGAAGGCAGTCATAGGTCGAGATTACACATAGAGAGACATATTTCTGACCTATAACTACACTCAAGGGGAAATACAGGAAAATGTGCATAGGTATCATCGACCTTTTTAATGTGCTGCTCTAAAAACAGAAAAAGAAAGTAACATATATTACAGTTTATTCTTTAATTATCAAAATGGCGCGGCCAAAATAACGAGACATCTTACAATCACAAGAATCCGTGCAGAAACGTCCTCTCACTTCAGAATGTTGTTCTGTGGGAGACCCGGTGTGCCATTACACACGTTTCTTCAGTTAATTTGAGTAGAATATTTGGACTTTGGACAGAGTAAGAAAAAAGAGGAGCAAGAGAATGCATCAGGGTGCGTGTAATTAAAGAGAACAACACTTAAAACAAACTTTAAGCCACTGTTTGGAATGTGTGCCGAACTGGGCGACCCCTCCACACAAAGCGTCACGTCGTTTCTCTTTACTGAAACATGCATAAGAAGTATGCAGGTATGAAATCTTCCTGCTGTCTTTAACGGTTATATGTAACAGTCATTGTGAATATTTGCCAGGGCCTGACTAATATGGGATTTTTGGGGCTGATACCGATATCGATATTGGGGAGAAAAAAAATCTGATACTGATTTATAGGCCGATATATTCCTTAGATCTGTGAAATATAGATATAGATGTAAACATTCATTGCGTTGATCCCTCAAAGGCAGTTATCAAACACTTGTGGAAAAGATATTTTCTACAATTCTACAATTCATTTAGCAGACGCTTTTATCCAAGCGTCGTTCATCAGAGAGTAGAAGAGAACAGAGGTATATAACGTAGACAAGATGGTCACTCAACTGGAAAGTAACTACGCAAAAGTGCATTTCTTTTGCACTCTGGAAAGTGTTTTTTGTAATCCATATAGCGCGCTCTGCTGGTGAATAAATCTAGTAATATCGCGCATATCTGCGATAAAATTAGCCGATAGCGATAGTCACTGGATATGCGAAATAATATCGGCCGATATTATCGGTCGGCCGATAAATCGGTCGGGCTTTAATATTTGTTGTGATAGCATGTAAATAAAAGCACTTCTGGTCTGGTGAAACACAATCCTAATCACTGGAATATGTCATCCACTGTGGAAATGATCCTCTTTATAGTGGTCTTGCTTGCGGTAAATAATATCATCTATTTTCTGTTTGCTGTCCCCTCCAGCTACTGATACCCTTTGTGGAAGATGACAGCTCCAAACACGAGGACCGCTCAGCCGGCCAGAGCCGCCCGGCCACTGAAGAGAGGAGAGAAATCCTGGAGGTCAACAAGGTAGCGTGTTCTTTTTTTTTTTGCATTGCACAACACTGTAAGGGCTTCAGATTTCATTTCCAGCCAGCGGTGTTAAAATAAGAAAGTGAGACGTGTGAGAGAGAAAATAATCATCTTTGAAAGTTTATCACGGATTAAATGAAGTTATTCAAGATTTTAAAGCTTCAGTTGACCTCTGAGATCTTCAAGCCTGCAGACATCTTAAATCAGAACTACCTGAGCTGGAGGAAAAACAATATCCTCTTAAAGTTAAGAATTAATAATTAGGTATGAAATTCATTACAGATTAGTTATTTAATCTCCATCATTAACCTGAAGGCTTTATAGGTGACTTCCCATTACTGGGATAACAACCATTCAGGTTGTAAAAAGAGGGTTTATAGAAAACAAAAATTAGGAGGCTACACATGATAAACTTTATTGTCCTCTGATCGAGTTTGTGTGTTTTAAAAGGTAATGTGCAGCTGGCGGGAGATGCTATTAACAACAATTGCATTCCAACACAGTCATTGGGAGACTACCTTCCTGTAGTGTTTCCAAACTCTGTTTAGGATTCCAGCGATGCACTTGGATGTATGCATGCAGATTTTTGCAGGCGTTAAGAGGGAATCACTTGTCAACAGTTTTTATTCGTAATCCAAGGACATCTGCCCATCTCTCCATCGGAGGTCACTGATGTAGTCAGACAGCTCCAGAGAGGCAGAGAGCATGAGGGCCTTTGGATGCTGAAGGATCTGGATATTGTTTGTTTATCTCACTAAATCGTTGCTACATCGGAGACCGGGCTGAGTACCTTAGGAATGATTGGCAAAAGTTTTGGGTCTCACCAGTTGGCAAGAGGAATTTAATTGAACTGTAATGTGTAATAATCATCTGAATACAGTGAAAATGTAACTGTTTAAAATGTTCATAATATTGACGACAATAGCTACCTCCAGTTTCCGGACAGTGTTGGGGGGTTATGGGAGTTTTAATGAGGGCTCATGACCATGCCCCTAATAGGGTCATGAGTAGTGTCCTTAGTAATGCTTCTTATTTTGATGGGATGGATTGAAAAGATTCCTTTTGTTAATCCTCAGGACTTTATTCCCACTTTTGCTGATGTGGCAGTTTGACTGTAAATCTTCTGTAAGTTCCCAGCCAGTCGGGTTGGATCTGGATCTTCTACATTGGTTGCAACTAACAAAGTCCAGTTCTTCTCCTCCATCTTTGTCAGTTACAATTTGAAATTTGAAAACCAATTCTAATTCGTCCACATGTCAGACTCACCTTGTGTTGTCTTTTCTGTTTTTTTAAAAGCCAGCTTTTATCTTCGTTACACATCGCTAGTAAAAGCTCAATTTTGATCACCTACTCTCGCCCCACAGCAATGTTATAACCACCTCCGGGTGTCGGGAGATTTGTGTCGGGTCCTGTGGGATCCCAATCCCAATGCAGCATGGGATACACTTGGAATAATGCAAATAATCAAATGGAACCAACTTTTCATTGGCTACAAACATCTGACCTGAGCAAAACAGTACGTGATGGTGTTTTTAATGTAACGGAGAAGGAAGGAGAGATTATCTTTTGACACATCTTGTGTGTGAGGTTTTACTAGTTAAATTGTATCAAGGGGTCCGACATCAAACACACCTAAGAAGTGTTTCAGGTTCTATCCACTGTCAGATGTGTTTTTAGTTCTGTTTGAGAGGCTGTTTTCTGACACTCTTAGAGTGCGGAGCAGAGCAGAGTGCTTTTTCTTCAGACTGGCACGCCATGTTGTCAGTCAAACTGTGAACGTTTGTTGTTGAAAGATTAAATCCTGAGTCATGGCTCGGAGACATGCTACATAGAGAAAGGGTGAATTTAAGCTCAGAGATGCATAAAAGATGCTCTTTCAAACAGAAACTAAACACAAGTCCTACAACAGGAATAAATAGAAGTCTGATTGTGGATGAGGCAGTTAGTCTGAAGAAGAGCACGCTGGCTTGAAACGTCACTTGTTAATAAATCCTTCAAACGGGAGCTTCTTGGTGTGCAGATCTTGTTTTGCTTTTCTTTCCCTACTGGTGTTGTTTGGATCGAGCACCCACAGAGGGATGTGGGTATCATTTTTGATTTTTCATTTGGATGAGAAGGTTAAGAAAGCGGTCCTCACTCTGAGAGTGGTTACTAGTATTTGAGTGTGATTCTAGGTTTCAGTTTTAGGTCCTGGTTGTTTGAGCAACTCCTGTTGTTACCTTAATAATGTCTGCAGTCAAAAGATGCTCCAAAAAATATGATGTCTTGTTTTTGAATGAACAATTGTGTCTACTGTACTTCACAATAAAATGCCCTCGCTTTTTTTCCGTTTCTTCTCATAGAGTGCCTGCTCTAGCGACTGAGCCAAACCAGTGCCACAAGTTTCTTATCTGAAAACGATATAAACTAACACACATTTGAAAGATTGATATTTTGATTTTTTAAAGTTTTTTTTAAAGCTTTTTGGTGCATCAGCAGCAGTTTCATTGCAACAGGAATAAATAGGAACATGGCGTGTGACAGAAGATTACTTGGTGAATTGGTGAACTTGGTGAATTTTTCGCAGGGGTGTAGAGTAGTTAATTTAACAACGTTGCTAAATGCTGTGTTATTGCTTTGCGGCCTCATATGACATTCCAGTAGAAAACAGTGTCATGGAACTGATTCTCCACAGATGCTCCCTCATGTTGCATTACACAGAATACAAGACAAAAACAGGGTATATAACATCTTGATTGCCATGTTACACAAATTAAATTGAAAAAAAAAAGAAACTTTAAAAGGTTTTTTCACACATGCACATAGATCGTGAAAATGTCCTGATCATTTTCAAGCTTAGATGTGTTGCAGGACGGCATATTTTTTACTCTCAGTCCCATAGTGTAATAAGTCGGGGTGAGCCGCTGAGTGATGCAGACATTTTTTTCAGTTAAATTCATGTTTCATGTTTCACCTGTGCGACCGCCGTGCATGCAATGAATGCAATGAAGCTGCTACATACAGTTCTCTATTCTGCTCGCCAGTATGTGCACTTTCACTCATTCCTTGAAACTGTGTATATGTTCCTCCTTCTCACAAAGCATCTATTGAAAGGCAAACAACTGTCAAAGTGTTGAACTTTGTCAGCCATCTTGGATGTCCTTTTTACGCCATGTCTTGCCTCCTGCAGCATTTCTGTATGAAAAGCATGAGAAGGAAAACACAGGCTCCCTTAACACTGACACACCCTGACCTTTGATGTTTTGGCATTCACCATCATGGATTATTTTTGAGTCCAGGCTTAGATTTCATCTCTCTGGGAATCAGGCACATAAAGATGACATTAAAGCTGTGTGCAAATATTAGCTTTGGGTCGATGAAGCCAAGATCTCACATAGATGCAGGTGAAGTAAACAGCCCACACACACACACACACACACACACACACACACACACACACACACACACACACACACACACACACACACACACACACACACACACACACACACACACACACACACACACACACACAATACCTCCCAGCAGTTCCCATTTCTCTGCCGAGTTCAGTTGTTGTGGACAGTGGAGAATGGCAAAGGTTCAGGTAAAACACATCATGCATTATTTAGGAGGCCTTTTTAGTTTGCCTCGTCTTTCGTGCCTTTGTGTTGTTTGTGTATACAGTATGAGTGTGTTTATATCGAGTGAGAAAGAGCTTTTGTTCTGTCTTCAGAGAGACAAAGATTGTGTTTGCATTTGCTCTCACACATGCTTTCAGTGTGAGCGCGTGCTGGCTGAAGCCCCCCCTCCTCTCCTCTTTCTCTCTCTCTCTTTCTTCTCTTTGTATATGCATTGTGCCGGCTCCGTACAGATTGTGCACGCCAAGCCATCTGAGTGTGCCGCAATGATAATGGTCCAAGGTCAGGAGTGTCAGCGCGCAGAGATGAGAATTGGTTATTTTTAAGAGCTCAGCACAGCTCCCCTGGCTGCTTTTAAATGTTAACACAACGGTGAAACATTGCGGTGAACCCTGCGCTCAGCTGCACTCAGCACCTTCCAAAACAAACAGCATCTCCTTTTCACACAAAGTCTGCATATACCACCAAAAGGTACAGCGGAGGCCTGCTTCTTCTTTGTGAGTCTTACCCGACGGTGCATCACGATACTGAACCTAAAAGTGGGAGTAAGTTCGTCCTATTAGAGACCTGTGTATGGGTGTGATAAATAACCTTGTTTACGATGACCTTCCCACTATGCAAAGAATTTGCATGCAAATAGTCCCGTCAAATGATCCGAGTGTATAGTGATTGAGAAGACATGCTAACGTAATACGCCCGAGGGAAGCTTTCTTCTCTCTGTTCCCTCACAGAGCAACTTGTAGCTCCTTATTATGCAATATATAAAAAGCTAATTATACTGTTCAGAGTGTGAAGTAAACAACCAGACTTGTTTTATTTGTGAAGTAGAATGAACTATACATGTGCACAAAAAATACATGACATGTTGATGTGCAGCCGTATCTTTATTTCACTTATCTTGTTTTTCTTGATACTTTTTTATATTATAAGTCTTAAGGGCATGCATTTACGCAAAATTGTAATTATTCTTCACTGTTTCCTGAAAGGTGCCCTCTAGAGTTTTCCTGTAAACAAACAAAAGCAATGTTTACATTGAGTAAACACCAGCATGTATTGTGGATATCCCCTGAGGCCCATTCAGAGTATTGCTCTCATTTCCTTTTCTCCTGACACGTTTTCAAGGCTCGTTGTTCTTACATTGTTGAGACCTGCACTATTTACATGCTGATAGATGTAATAAGGCTGCATCCTTCCTCTACCCTTCCTTTTTGGAAGAGCACTGCATTACCGCAAGATGTGAATAATGTCAAACTGAATGCTTATCCTATTTATCTGCGTGCACGTTTGAGTGCAGCAGAATAAACAAACAATGACCCACACAAACAGATCGCATCATCGGGCATTCATTCATTTACTCTTAAAATGTGCTACTTCAGGATCAGAAACACTACAATAATCAGCTTTAAAAAAAAGTGTTTTACTAGATGTGAACACGACTACATCAGACCCTTTGCACCCCCTTTGGTCTGAGTATGAACTCTTTGACTTTAGGGTGCAGGTACAGAATGCCCAGGATGAGGACTAAAAGAGGCATTGCATCCTTTGTACCAAGCAGCATGCAGCTGCTTAATACGCTCTGAACATACAGCACCCTGCAGGACAAATTATCTAATGTCTCCATTAAAAAAAAAGCAACATCTGTGTCTGCACTATTGTGTACGAAACTTAAGTGATCCTAGAGTTTGAAATCTGACAACATGGAAACGATACAGATATCTGTTAGGGCTGGGAATCTTTGGGTGTCTCACGATTCGATTTAGAATCTATTTTGGATTCTGGATTCATGACTCAAAGTCTGTTTTTGAATAAGTGCATACTTCAGGATCCACTCCAGTCATCTGTGAGACTGGCTGAATGTTTCTTGTTGCCCCATTTGGCATTCTACTGAGTTAAAGAGCTAGCTTTAGCACTTAGCAGGGAGCGACTGCCCCCCAAAAAAAACCTCCACCTCTAATATCTGTGTAGCTCCCCAGTCATCCAGGTCATGGTACATTCAAAGCTTGGTCCAAAGGCAGCTGGACTGGTTGAAGATCTTGAAGACGTTTCACCTCTCCTCCGAAAAGGCTTCTTCACTTCGGATACAGATATATATACTGATCATTTTCAGACTTCATATATAACATGCATCTATAGTTTATACATTTCCAAGCAATTCTGTATATTAATAGGATATTTACATTTCTAGTTCCTATAAAGAAAACATTCTCTCATGACTATTTTTGTCTTTCATATCACCGAGCTCTGCCACGAGGCTAAAACTGAACTTATTCGAGCCAGCTTTTCAATTGGGCCCGCAGATATCCAGTTTGTGCCTCATGTGTTTGCAGCATATTTAGCTGTTATATTTGCTCAGGCTGTCCAGCTGCACATTAAGGCGGCAGTAAGGACAGCAAGCTTTAGGGAGTTAGAGCAGTTAGTCCATTAGATGCAGCAGGACACGGGGAAGCAGATGTTTGTGGCCCGGCTACATCTGCTGCAGTCACTCCAGCCAGACAGACGGTCCGCGTAGTTCTGGACGAGAGAGAGAGAGGAGGAGGACCGGGAGGAGGGTAAGGTGGCAGGAAGATAGAAAAAAGCTTGATGGAGTTGTAGATGAATGATTTGCGATGGAGGGGAAAAGGAAGGAAGAGAAATAGAAGGAAATCATCTGTTGAGTAAAACGGAGAAGAGAAATGGACTGTGCAGCCGGGAAACATGTTTTTAAGATGGATGGATGACCAGACAGATAGCTGTGCTGTCAGGGAGAGTAGATGTGTGAAGTGAAGGGTGAAGGACAAAAGGACATTTGGAGAAACAAACAGATTGCAAAATGAAAGTAAGAAAAACATTTTGTTTGCGTGTTTTTTTTGAAAATGTGTGAAACTGTTTTGAGAGAGCCGTGGGGCGTTGATGTAGGAAAGAAGCTGTGTATAAAAGATTGATGAAGGAATAGATAGATAGATGTGTAGACAGCTGAGGATTGTCAAAGTTAAGCCGTCCACATTCAGATAGGGTCTTCAAAAGGAATAACAGAAGACTGATGAAATTCAGCCGCAGCAGGGAAAATAGGATGCCTTCTGTATCAGGATGCTGAAAGAGAGAGAGAGAGAGCGAGCGAGCGAGAAGATTGACGCACAAGTGAAAAGATAAGTCCAAGCATGCTTCAAACTCCCCAGCTGATATGTCACACTGGTTTAGCTCTTCTAGCCTCATATTTCCCCTCAGAAAAGAAGAAAGTGGATATTTTTGAAAAGATGACTTCCATCAGAATTTATATTCCCTCTCTGCTGTAAATAATGAAGAGTGATAAAATGGAAAAGGCCGATTGGCAGACTGATAGCAAAGCAGGGTAACAGGATTCAGAATCGGTGGATTGAAGGATTTTTTTGTACACTCAGTTCTCATTTGAAATAACCTTGGGGCAAGCACCACCCCTATTATAATTCAACAGAAGAGAGTGATCTGAAGAGAGCCGTTCAAGTGTGTGTTCTGGGCTCACAAGAGGAAATAATGCAAAGTAGGAGTGTCGGCTCAGGCCTAAATGTACACGCTGGCCAATCCGCCCTTAATCCTCTCCACAGTTCTGTCCCAAGCTTGGCGTGGGCTGTAGACTGCAGAAAAATATTGACATGCCATCTGTGACGTCAACGAGGGACATTGTAAAGCCTGGTATTCAGCGTGCCCAATGTTAGCCTTGCAATCCAATCTTTATTTGGCGAGCAGGACGAGCCTCTGTAAAGTTAAAAATGGTTTTCAGTAAGTTGCAAACACCATAACTTCTGTGTTATATCTCGATAGACATGTAAATTAAAGCACACATGCATAAAAGCATGCATCCTTTACCGTCCTCTTACTAAACAATATAACCTTTAAAAAGGCCATTAAGACAGTCACTCAGTGTACTACTGAAGTCTATGAAAACAATTACCATAAAAGCACCTGTCAAAACTTGTAAAATAGTATTACAGTGTAGAGTCGGGATGTCAAGAGCGACTAAATTCCTTGTCAGTGAAATAGAAATTTTAACTAGCACCACCAGCCTTCGGTCATCTTGCAGGTTAACGTCCACATGCCTGTGCTGAATTTGGTTACATATTGCTCCAGTTAATATATCCGGTTTATCCTGACACAACATACATACATTTTTATCAATTTTCTAGTAAAAGTACTGCCATCCTAGATGATATATCCATCCACAGTGCTTGTTTACATCCTGGCTGTAGAGCCAAAATAAAAAGGGCTTAGTTACATGACTAAAAGCCATGACAGCATTTGTTACAGCTTACTATCGGACTCGATTTAGCAGTCTTTAAATGAAGTGAATCTTTAGCCACAAAATGTTTTGACCCTGAACCTTATGGCAGCTGTCACTTCATCCCATTCCCCTTAACGCTACACTCAAATCCTCCAGAGCTCACAGGCGTTGAACAGGTTGTAAAGATCAGCATGGGGTGGAGTAGTCGTAGTTGTGGTGGTGGTGATGGAGAAGGGGGATGGCAATAGACAAGAGGGGCAGATAAATGACTCCTCCATGGTAATGTCTGGCTGCTTTATGGGGTGTCCCGTCTGTGAGTGATAGCCTTGCTCTCGTTATCTGTCGATTGGGGTAATTGCTGTTTGTCGGAGGCGAGCTGACGGATGGTGATGCAATCTGCTCTACGTTGAAGTGGGGAGGAGGCGGATGGGGTGGGGTCGGGGGGCATCACTCTGGTCACCCTGCACAAGTGTCTTAACTGGGAAACAAGCTGCATGTGAAGATAGAATTCAAATTAAAGTGTGTTTGAATATGCCTAGATGTCAATGTGATTGAGTTGGCTATAGTTTTGTCCTGCATGCAATGTGTCCTAATGCTCACTCTCATGCATGTAGTATGATTGTTCCAGTTTATGCAAATATGATTGTGGGTATGAAGACGTGAAGTTAATTTGTGCATGCGTGAAAGTCGGCACTGTTTGCATAAATGTTTAAGAAGCATTAGCCATAATTCATTGGTTCCTAATGGGTTGCGATTGCTCAATCTCTGTGCCGCAGACCTCTGGTGTCGGAGAATGTGATTGTGCATATCAATTCAGGGTCCCCAGTCACCCACACTGTTTCTGCTCCAATAAAGAGACTGAAAGTCTGCTGCACCCAAGTGACCACAAATTACAGTCCTAATGAACACTCTGCATTACTGGTCACACGCCAATTAATGATGGAAAAACAAAGAATATGACAAATAAATTTGCTAGCTGAATTTGCCACTGAGCGCTAATTTGGACCGAGCTTTGTGTTTGGAGCATTTTCCATTTTCCCCAGCTGTCTGCAGCGATCGCTGCCCAAATCTGTGGGAATCAGCCAGCCTGTCTGACTGACTGTTTGACTGCCTGGCTGACTGACTGACTGAAGGTGCATTTTGCAGAATGTAGGAAAGATGATTCATTGCGGCTCTCCGGACTACTTGACAATCATTCCATCCGTGGCATGGGACACGCCGTCTTGTCATTGGCACATCACTCATCGTTTGTTCCCCTTTTCCCCGCTCCATCTCTCCATCCTTCTATCTCTCCCAAAGGAGCCTCGGAGGGATGACCCTCCACCCTGTAAAGTTGGATCGCTGCAACATAGCAGACCTTCGCCGTTTTATCCGCCACACCTGCCCCGGCCCTTCCCCCTCTGCCCCACCCCTCCTCTCCTCTGCTGCAGCCTGCCACCGCCACTCGCCTCGCGTTTGATTTAATACCAGCCTAAGTGTGAATAAATTCCTGTCACAGCCCATTAAGGAGGCCTTGGAGAGATCTGGCCTGTTATTAATTCTCCACAGCTCCTCTCTCTTTCTCTCCCCTCTTTTAGTTACTATCTCTCCCACGCTGCTTCTCGCAGCCTTGCACCCCTCACCCATCTCCTCCTCCCCCTCCTCCACCTCTCCCTGCTCGCTGCCTTGCTTTTTTTAATACCCCGTTAATTACCACGTCTGTCCTGTTTATTCAAATGAGAAAGGAAAAAATTAAAGGCAGAGGGGTATGTTTGTAATTTCAAACGGAGAAGCCACGTTCACTGTCTGCCTTTTCTCTCCTCTCCAGACCTGTGCTTGACTTGCTGCCTGGCTCTGCGTGTATAATGAATTCCAGCAGCACCAGCAGTTAGTTTTATCTGAAGAGCAGGCGGGGAGTCTGAGGAGGCCTGGCGATAAAAACAAACGCAACCTCCTCGCTGCAATAAGAGCTGGAGAGAGGGAATGCTGCTCTGTGTCTATCCGTCTTTGCTCTTCTGATTCCCTCGTCTCTCTCTCCGTCTCTCTGACTCTCCTCTCTCTCTCTCTCTCTCTCTCTTTCCACCACCAGAGACCCCCCTGCTGTGCTCCACTCCTGCTCCTTTCCCTCTTACATCCTACTTACAACTTTCTCCCTCTTTTTCATCCCTCCATCTCTCCCTTCCCATCCTCCACCGCTATGTTCTGGCTCTAGAATTAGTAGGCAGTGCACAGCAGGTGGCCGTACCTCTGTCTTATTAGCAGCCTCATATGTGGCCTATTAGAGGCTCTCTGTATGCCGAGGGTTTTTTTTAATTGTTTTGCAGGGTCAGAGGGGCAGTGTAGCCGCAGAGCTCTTGTGGAGAAGGAATCAGAGCTGTTTTTTAGGAGTAGATAATACGTGTTTTGCTGGTATTTTGTTGTATTCAATGTCAAGAGCAACCCCAATTATTCCTGCTTTGTGTTTCACTGTCCAAGGGCTGTGTAAGCAATTAGAGGTGCAGATCTTTTTTAAACAATTGTCTCACTGTGCTGCCGTGTTTGGGGCTATTGTTTACATGAAAGGAAGGCGTGATGTAAATCTTTTATTAAGGCGTTATTGTGTCCATAATTTTCCAGTTGCGATGCCAAGCCTTTTATTTTTCAGACGTGAATACACATCAAAGAGGGGTAATTTCATATAAAAGACAAAAAGGTTCCGCTTAAGAGAAATGAATTTAATTTAGTTTTTAAAGAACCCAAAGTCTGGAGCTCTCCTGGGTCAACCATCAGGCGCAAAAACAAAATGCCACCTCACACAGGTAATGAAAACGTAAGTCACCGTCTGCACATTTCTGTAGGATTCCCTCCACTAAGAGGAAGACAGTATTGAAAGGATTCCAATTTGTTTTTTACTTACACATAAAAATCTTTTGCTGATAAAGATCAGACTTTGAGTGAAGGCGAAACATGTAACCCTAACCCTGACGTTCTTTCATTGTAGAGTCTAAGATGTGAGGATTTGCTGCTTTGCTTTGATAGAAAACTGAATAACCTTGGAGTGTCAACTGTCGGTTGTACAAAACTAAAAATGTGTCTCCGCCGATGATCGGAATTAGCACGGGTCATATTTTATACTATAATCTAAGATTATATTGATGAAAGGAATGAATTCAGAAAAACATTTATGAGAGTAATCGTTAGTGAAGCCGTCAGAAATACAAAATGTGTGAGCAAAATGTGATATTTGCAGTGTTCATGGCGGTGCAAAGGATCCGATAAAGTAAATGTGAAAGGCATGGTGAGGATGTTCTGATGTCACATAATGGACTTCAGCAGAAATGATCCTTAGCTCTAGTTTGCTTTATAGGAAAAACTGTCAAAATTATCATTTTATAAAGATCAACTCTGGAGTATGCCCTTGTTGCTTTCAGTCAGTGTTAACGGTAAAGTCAGCTAGTCAAGCACATTTTTTTTTAGATATATGACATTTTGTCCCATGATATGACCTGTTTATCCCAGACTTTCCAGATGTGTTGCAGTAGCTTTAGAATGGTCGTCTTGTGTATTTGGGATGCTGAAACATACTCCGTCTTCTCCTCACTTCCTTTCAAAAATGTGGACTCAGAGTCTCAGCAGAGGCAGGTCAGGGGTCTCTGGCTTCTCTCCAAGTCTTCATTCAGGGATGAACCTCGATAAACTTTCGTCTGCTGCAGTGTCAGCCAGAGTTACACGCTCACCACCCAGCTCTATGTATCCATCGTGGCACTCAGCCAAGGAATTGTTTTCAATTAAATGTCTCTTGTGGAGATTATATCAAAACCAGCAAACACTGTTTTGAGAACATTCAGTGATTTCCAGTAAAACACATGAAACTCATCCTTGAGTTTTAAGAAGCTGGTCACAAAACCTTATGATCTGCTGGTCCAGTGAAAACACTGCTGCTTTGAGTTTGTGCAAAATCTTCGCAATCTCTTAAAGTTCTTGCACACATACAGTAAGGTGCTTGGGCTGTCGTTTTTTAGTCAAAGTTTGAACATTCGTTGGAACCTGGGGGGAATAGTTCACATTCAAAATGTAATGAGCTGTACGATTTAAAAATATTCAGTCTATCAGGCTGTTTGAAGTAGTCTGCAGTTTAATCCAGCAGAGGGCGTGGGTTTGAATGTGTTGGTACGTTACGTGTCATAGTCAACATTCGCTCGAAGTAGATTTTTTAAAAAGTGACAGCACTATAAGGTGCATTAAATTGCCACCTATGGGGCATTCAGTTAGGATGTGGTGGGCGCTGGACACCACTGTCGAACCCATTCATGTGTTGTGCGGCATGAGAGCGCATCTAAGCCGCGCCGAGCTGAGTGCATTGCAAGGTCACATGTAGGGCTGGGAATCTTTGGGTGTCTCACAATTCGATTCTGTTTCGATTCTTGGGGTCACGATTCGATTCAGAATCTATATTCGATTCAAAACGATTCTGGATTCATGGATCCATGGATTCAAAGTCTATTTATGAATGATTACATACTTCAGGATCTACTCCAGTCATCTGTGAGAATCTGGCTGAATTTCTTGCTGATCCATTTGGCATTCTACTGAGTTAAAGAGCTAGCATTAGCACTTAGCAGGGAGTGACTGAGGGAGTACATTGTGCATCCAAAAAGTAGCTATTTTCCAGAATATGGTTTGTACAGAAAAAGGTTTCAGTAAGTGACTTAGTAAATAACGGTAAATACATGACAGCCCTACGCTGTCAAAGGATTGGCTAGAAGAGATAATTATCAGGTATTTGTTTTGCAACCTGCCTTTAGGTAGGACTTCAGGTTTAGTTTAAATCACACCTACGTGTATTTGTGTAGGACTCGTCATTCAGCAGATTGATATCAGATCTATGACAACAGGCAGGAAAAAATAAACAAAAACAGACTCCATGTGCTGTGTAAGGGCTCTGAACGGTCTGATGAAGTTTATTTGTTCCACATGAAGCTGTGGTCAGAGTTTGTTGTCAGGAGCTGATTGAGGATCTGTGCTTCGACTGCTAGAGGGTGTGTTACATCACCTCAGAGCTCGCTTCAAACTCTGTCATCACTTTTCATTCTTCTTCTTCTTCTTCTTCTTCTTCTTTTTATTTGGTATAACGAAGAAGCCTACTCAGATGCTGGTGGAAATGTTTACATTTAAACATGAGAAACTCTTTTGTGTATACATGAAGAGTCTATTTGAAGCACAAGTCTCTCGACCTCAACTCGTCCCTGCACTCTGTAAACAACACCACCTGCGAGTGATGTGGAGGCTTCAAATTAGAACTACCTCTCTTTTATCTTTCTCGAAATCTGCCCGCGTGTCTCTTTCTCCTCTGCCTTCAGTCTTAAAACGATAGAGGTAATTAGATCCAGTTACTTCATTGGAGAGGAGCCATAAGGGAGCTGGTTTTAAGTGTGTGTGAGTGATCTTACCAATTTAACACATCGCTGCGTCACAAGATGCTTTTAACATGTGAAGAGCTGTTGTTGACACCTGAAGAACATTTCAATCAAAGGGTTTTTTCAACCTCATAGGAACTCTCGGCTGCCCGATAAAAACCCTTGAAGTCTCGTGTTTGCTTAGAGTGAGAGACGAGGTTTTCAGATGATTTAAGCTCCTGACAGACATCTGAGAGAGATGAAAGAAAGACGTCCTGTCCGCTACGAGATTGAGACGGCTGGATATCACTCTGCAAATGCCAGATTCAAGCTCCAAACACACGGCCATGCAAGTTCAAATGTAAAAGTGCACACAATCTGTACACACAGAGGTAAACATCGTACATGCACACTGGTAACACTCCCAGTGTTCGTATCAGCCCTTCAAGCAAGCAGCTTGGTTCAAAGTGAGCCCTTCTTGTCTCTTCAGCCTCTGTCATGAGCTAGCTAGTTAGCAGCCCTGATGTAAAAAAAGAAAGACATCCAATTAAACAGAGTGAGTAAGAAGCCTCAGCTGTTTGACAACATTCAAGCTGACTGATGTAGAGTTAACCCTGTAACTAGACCCCATGCAGTTGACATTTCTGAAGGCTGATATTAAGGGTGGATATCCATGAAGGACAGTTTAATTGGTGTTTTAGTGTTTAATTATTATCTGTTTGAGATATGCTAATAGATACTGGTATCAGCTACACTTTTGTCATTGTTGTCTTTTTTTTAATTCAAATAAACAACATATAAGAGAAATCAGCAACTGTCCATCCATCCATCCATTATCTACCGCTTTTTCCCGTTCGTGGTCGCAGGGGGACTGGAGCTGATTCCCAGCTGCCATTGGGCGAGAGGCGGGGTACACCCTGGACTATTCGCCAGTCAATCACAGTGCTGACATATTGAGACAGACAACCAGCCACACTCACATTCACACCTACGAGCAATTAAGAGTCACCAATTAACAGCAACTGTTAAATGGTAAATGCACTGTACTTGTACACTGTTCATCCAGTCACTCAAAGGGCTTGGTACGTCGCCCATTCACACACGCATTCATACACTGACGGCAGACGATGCTATTTCAAGTGCCCATTAGTGCTAATACCATTCATCCACATTCACACACCTCTGGCTATGCCACAGGGCCCCCCCCCAAATATCTTTGAAACACAAAATCTCCTCAGTGGTTAAGAGTCAGGCGTCTGTCTGCTGGTGGTACAATTCCCACAACTGCAGTCTAAATGTCAAAGTGTCCTTGGACAAGACCAGGAATCTCATATTGGTGTTTTTGCATATAGTTGAAAATGTGCAAATAGAAATTGATATTAGCTAAAATTGTATTGTTTTTGTTCCTTTTTGGTTGTTTCTGTTAAAATAAATTGGAGAGAAAAGAAATTGGCAGAACTTTTTTTTAGGACTTTGGGGACTTTTCTGACTGTTCATATTGAAAGCTGAAGAGACAAAGTACCAAGGTGCCCTGGAATTGACTGAAGTTTCCTATCCTCTCCTAATTGCCCCCCCCGCCATCTCAAATCATGCCGTTGTCAATTGCAGTGAGAAAATGATCCATTCCCCTCATTATCTCTGTCTCCCTCTTTGTCCTCATTTTAACTTTCCTTCCACCGTTTTTTCTTAATCCAAGTTTTAAGGACATTTGTGTGTTTTCCTTCAAATAACATATAACAGATTTTGAACCTAGAATAGCAACTGTCCTAATAGTTACAACACCCAATATCTCTAAATGATCTTATATTTTACAGCCTGTAGCTTCCTCTTCCATTCACTTCCTCATGTATAAATGAGTAACAGTTGCCATGGCATGCCGCCATGATTTGCTGATCATTTGGGTTAAATTGTTCGACCCACAGACCACCTACTTTTGACCAATGACACGATTGTAGCTTTACAGACTGTAGAGATGCTAAGAAACTAACTTAGCATCTCTAACCTCAAGAAAATGTTTTTACTGACTATGTTAAGTAAAATAGATTGTTTCTAAACTTAAAACGACCACAATTACGATGCTAATTCTGTAAATGGCAATTTCCAATATTCATTAGCGTCAAGCTAACAAACTAAGATGTACATCCTGGTCGATCTGTGCAAAAATTACACCCATCCCTGTAGAATAATGCACCAGCCGCTACTGAATACCAACTATAGAAGTTGTATTACTGGCTAAGAGAATTGTTGAACATTGTTATCAAGAATTGAGCGGTTATTGAGCGTTTTGATCTTAGTTCATTTAGAGTTTAGTAGTCTACTGTATCGTTCCAATGTGGATTTTTCAGATCTTTTTATTGCGAAATGTGTTTTTTCAGTGATGTTAAAAAGGAAACATGGATTATTAGTAGTTATCTAGTCACCGTGTATTTTCGTTCTTTTATTTCTCTCTCCTATTGAAAGGGTTTTGGCTCCAACAATCACACATCTACCTGTAACTGAGGGCTACCTGTAATCTGCTGCTGTTTATGCATGAACCCACCTGCTCTCCTGAACTAAGTTGGAAGTTAGAAATGTGCTCAGGTACAAAGACTTAGGTCAGTGATAAAGATAATACTTGAACATGCCACTTCTGACTTTTTGTTTGACCTTATTTGTCCTAAGAAAACAGCTGATTCCTTTAATTTTGCTCAAATGTGTAATTTTGCTGATGCTTGAGTCACTTGCTTGGCTGCCCATCATCGGTTTTAAAGCAGCAGTGCTCCAACCTTCCTGGCCCTCATTTATTAGCACTGGGAACCAAATCACAAAGGGAAGCGCAATCGATGGGGCTACCTGGCAGAGACTCAAGTGCTTAGCAGGGAGCGGGGGGGGTGCCTAGCCTCAGATACCTCTAAAAGGCTAAATCGATTGCAACCGTTCTGCAACAGTCGGCTGACACAGCAGGCTTTCCACCTCAGTGCTGAGGACGTATTGAAAGAACCACAGTGGTAGGTGTATGCGAGGATGACAACACGGCTATTGTATTTCTGCCACCCCTGGAAGAGAAGGCTTTTATCTGCCTTCAAAATCCCTTTAAGGTTTTCATTCCCCCGGGAAAGCCAAGCGCCAAACACTGAGCACGCCAGCACTTAAACCTTCCCGTTGAGAAAAAGCCATAAAGTTTATAAAGTCAATTAAGGCTTTTTTAACTGATGTCAGGCAAATTAAAGCCGCTTGGCCCGGCTCCCCGTGGGTATACTGTCAGATGGTAAACCAGGGCCCACTTAGCGTCACAGGGTTCCCCAGGCAGGGCACAGAGCAGTAAGCAGCTTACTTACCCCCAACTCACTTGTGCTTTTTACAAGACTCCTCAGAGAGGGCAGTCTGTTTTTCCTTGCACTGACATTTCACTTTGGTGGAACATTTTTAGCTCACATGCACTCAAGTCCTGCTGAAGTTCAATCCGGGGCCATTCACGATTAACTTGAGCCTGTTCAAAGTGTTATTTACCAATTTAGAATTAACCCTGAATAAGCTGATAAGGCATAATACGATGTTTTATGACCTTGGACAGCTGTAATATATGGATTTGCTACCAAGTTGGCCCCAAGAATTCAAACATACTTTACTAGGACTAGTTAGACAAAACAGGAGCAAATTTAATCACCTGTTTTTCTCAGATTTTATTTGTGCAGTTGAATGTAAAAACTCGAGATACAGGAATTTCTGTAGCGTGTACCTAATGTTACAAAGCAATATGTATGGTGTTGGACCTGCAGTTTCACTGTGAGGAGCTGTTTGATGCTTTTAGGTTTGTGCTGGTTTGTCTAGTTTGTCTGCCCTGATGAGGTTGTGTTATGAATATTCTATCTCTACTTCCCCTTTTTTCTGAACATCTCTGGATGGGGATGGGTGTGCGGGCCGTGACGAATGATGTTTCAGGAGTGAAGCTCTTGAATCCGAACTATTCAAGATGTAATGTGAGGTGAGATTCAAAGTCTCATTGCTTTGAAAATCAACAACAAAATGTTCTGCTGAACCAACTTCTTCTGCAACACCAATCAATTGACCTGTTGTTAGCTTTCAGTTGTAGTACCTGAATGACTGGTTTAAATAGTAAAAGATGGGATGAATTTAATTTTGAAAGTCTCCAAATGAACGTGTACATTGTGAAGTAAAATACATTTATAAAGGACCAAAACGTTTTTTCAAATTTGACGCAATTTTAGGCCATGAAGAAAAAGGTGAATGCGTTTAATGTTGTGTTTCCATCCGAAGGATTCTGAGCTTTAGTTCCAGGAACTAAACATCCAGAACTTAAAGGTTGCTTTTCTTGGTGGTCTCTACATTTGAACCCTTCAGTAGAGCCTTAAAGGTGCAGCCCCAGATTTCCTCTCCTTTGCCTTTTAAGGCCAGTCATCCCCCATTCTCTCCTCTGTGTTTCTAGCCCTTCTCCTGTCCTCTCAATAAAGACATGAAAAAATAATCACCAGGAAAAAAAGGGTTCCCATTCTTTTGGAAAGTCCTGAATGCTGGACTTTATAGATGTCGTCCTTGCAATTTAATTTTACAACCTGCTCCCGATGTACTCTAGAAAGTTCCCCAAACAATCCAAGTGGATTGTGGAGAGTATTCTGGTGGAAATGAGATTTATGTTGAGATATTATTAGATGTTTGTACACGTCTTTAAGGAGCTCTATGCTTTCTTGTCCTGGCGCTGAGTGTTGAACTCCCAGTTTTCAAAATACAGTTCTGTTAAACTGTGAAGAGGTCTGAGAGGGCAACCCACACAGCTCATTATTTTTAAGTAGCGCCACTTTTGGAGTCTTGTTATCACTGCTGGTCTGTCTGTCTGCCCACACTGCCAAACTGTACCACATCACGCTTAGGGACGAGTGTTCCCCTAAACTTCAATTAATATGAATTATCTTTGAAATAAATACCACTTGAGATATTTTCCCATAAATCATTTCTAAAGTATTGAAGGAAGGGATGATTTCGTCCTCATGGAGATCAGGATGTGGATTGTATTGACAGCCAAACAGTGTTTTCACAGGCTTGTTCAGTGAGTGCAGGTTCTCTCTGCTTTTCCTGTAGACGCGCTCATTAATAAAAATGACGGCCCCTTGAGTTTAGCTTGTCCTAATTCTTCTGCCTAATAGGGAGCTGCTTTTCCTTGAGGACATGTTTCATTTTTACATAATTTAAAGGATCGCTGCATTCTTGAAAAAAAGCACCTTTACACAAAGCCGAGGCTGCGCTCCAAATCTCTGTCACACCTAAAATAAAGCAAAGACCTTAATTCAATTTGACTTTGCTTCCTGCCAACACAATCCATGCCCACAGTCTGAAGACGGCAAGGGGGTTTCATTCATCCTCTGTAAACCATGTGTTCATGTTTTAACGCAGAAAGGATTGTTTTGTTGAATGTGTGGTAGGACTGCTCGATTCAAAATCATAATCACAATTATTTTTGAGAGATATTGAGATCACGATTATTAAACACGTTACTCATTGATTTTACCATTTTTATTGGATAGACAGGACAGAGTCGGTCGATCAGGGAGAGAGAGTGGGGAATGACATGCGGGAAAGGAGCCAAAGGTAGGATTTGAACCTGGGCCGCCCGCTTGGAGGACTACAGCCTCCATACATGGGGCGCACGCACTAACCACTGCGCCACCAGCGCACCGATTGTGAGACACTTCTAATGAGACTACACACCTGAGCACACACAGTAGTAGTAGGCGGAGCATTGTCTACTTAAGATCACTGTGGGGGAATTGTTTGAGAACAGGGGCTGCACGGTGGTGCAGTGGTTAGTGCTGTAGCCTCACAGCGAGAAGGTTCCTGGTTTGAGTCTCTGTGGGGCAGGGTCTTTCTGTGTGGAGTTTGCATGTTCTCCCTGTACATTTGTGGGTTCTCTCCGGGTATTCTGGCTTCCTCCCACAGTCCAAACACATGCTCGTTAGGTTAATTGGTGACTTTAAATTTCCCCGTAGGTGTGACTGTGAGTGTGGCTGGTTGTCTGTCTCTATATGTCAGCCCCGTGATTGACTGGTGACCAGTCCAGGGTGTATTGTGCTTCTCATCCAGTGACAGCTGGGATCAGCTCCATTCTATTGCAATGAAAATCCAAATCTTTCTGTTTCCCTCAACAAATCATTTAAAGTACTTTTTAAAAAACAGATTATGTCTGTGTGCATGAAATATCTAGATCATTTCATATTCTGTACATTCTGCTCTGTGACACTCATGAGCCCCGTCCTGAGGTGGAAGAACAGCATTTTATTCCTCAGTGATGGGATGAGCTACGGCTGCAGGATTTGTAGAAGTTAAACCCAGACTGAAATGAAATGAACTATAGCTGCATTGCTCTGAGGCAGAAGTTTGACTGTCTTCACTGAAGTGCATCCTCATTTGTGTAAGTTAATGTGGTCCGCCATGTTAACTCATTAAGTTTAGTAAACAACTGTCTCGCTGTGTAAACCTCACCAGCTGCGTGATTTGTCAATAACCCACCTTAGATGTGATGAGGGATTTACGTCCTGAGAATCTTCAAAAACGCAGATATTTTCCAACTTGAGCCTGGATCCAAAATGTACTCAACACCCCTCCATCTCCTCTCCTTTATCCTGCTTCATTTCCTTTCCTCTTTTTCTGCATTTTCCTTCCTCATCTCCTCTCCTCTTCTTTCCTGTGGCTTGTTTCCTCCTCTCCCTTCCCCTCCTCAATCTTCTTTTTGTCAATTGCTCTGTCTGGTTTACTTCCATTGTCTTTCCCATCTCCTTTCCCTCTTCCTCGTCTCTCTTCCCCTGCTCCTTCATCTCCTCTCCTCTGCCTTATTTCCTCTTTTCTCCTCATCTCATCTCCTTTCCCTCATCCTCTCCTCTGTCTTTTGTCGTCTTCAAATCTTTTTCCTCCGTCTCCTTGTGTCTCCTCCTCTTTTGTCCTCTCTTCTTCTTTAACTTGATCTTTTTCTCCTCTCCACTCACCTCTGATCTCTTTACTATCATTTTCCTCTCCTTACATGACATTTTCTCTTCTGTTCATTCTCCTCTCCTCTCCTCTCCTCTCCTCTCCTCTCCTCTCCTCTCCTCTCCTCTCCTCTCCTCTCCTCTCCTCTAATCCCTTCTCCTCACTCTCAGACACTTACACTTGTAATTCCCAGCCAGATCCGTCGGAGTCAAAGCTGAGATTTCATTCGCAAGCGACAGGGCGGATTAGCGGAGGAATTCTGAGTGAAGGCACGTTTTCACTCCACTTCCTCTACTCCCCCTCTCTCCTGTGTGTGTGTGTGTGTGTGTGTGTGTGTGTGTGTGTGTGTGTGTGTGTGTGTGTGTGTGTGTGTGTGTGTGTGTGTGTGTGTGTGTGTGTGTGTGTGTGTGTGTGTGTGTGTGTGTGTGTGTGTGTGTGTGTGTGTGTGTGTGTGTGTGTGTGTGTGTGTGTGTGTGTGTGTGTGTGTGTGTGTGTGTGTGTGTGTGTGTGTGTGTGTGTGTGTGTGTGTGTGTGTGTGTGTGTGTGTGTGTGTGTGTGCGCGCGTGTTTATATGTGCGTGCGTGTTTATATGTGCGTATCATAATCTAACTCACCACTATCTCAAAGCCCCTCATCGAAAAGTAACGCTATAGGGCTCTAGATGTTCTCTGCTGGTCATATTTTTAATCGTAGATGAAACGGGTTAAACGGCTAACAGGCAGATGAATACCTCGCCTTCCTCGTACAATAATAAAATTACAAGATTAGCTTGATTTGTCTGTAATGTTTAATGGATAAAAAACTCCCCAGTTGGCTT
Organism: Tautogolabrus adspersus; assembly: GCA_020745685.1. Lineage (NCBI taxonomy): Eukaryota > Metazoa > Chordata > Actinopteri > Labriformes > Labridae > Tautogolabrus > Tautogolabrus adspersus. The sequence continues at coordinate 21,955,732 of CM036550.1, forward strand.
TAAAGGGGAGATAATGCAACAGAGTGAATAATTAAGAGCTACTTATTATCGAGCTTAATAAGACTGGAGATGCCTCATTGTTTGAAGTGCTACATTAGAAACATTTGAACGTATTTGAAGTCAAAGAATGTCTTTTGGTGGTCTGATTTGGATAATTCTGACATGACTCTCTGAGATACAGTAGTGAGCTTCTCTTGTGGCAAAGTTTCAGCGGAGCGGAATTTTAATGAAGCGATTTCGATGAAATATTCAGCTTTTCACTTCTGTCTTTCACCCTGTTACTGAGGACAGCTTCTTTGATCTGATCTGGATGAGTGGAGGAGAGAGGGAGCATGTTGAAGTCACAGAAGCACAGAGGGATGCCGACACAGCTCTTCTTCTTCCACGTCATTTAAACAAGATGTCAACTGTCCTGTTAGCCAGGAGCTCTCCGTCCACTTTTCTTTTCCTCTGGTTCTGGTTTTTAAAGCTTCAGCTAATGATGAAGCTGCTGTCCTCCACTCCTCAACCCATGTCTGCAAAATCTTTAACCAGCTAGATCCAAAACATTTGTTTATGAATGGATGGTGAACAAAGACTCAGATACTGTGAGGCTGACTCATGATGAGTCATAAACCTGAACATGTAACTCAGGGGACGTGTAGGCCGCTTTTTTCTTTCAAGGACAATAGAGGACAAAGAAAGGTGTGACATTTTGAACTTAATGTAGCGACGCAGCCAGGGTCCCTACAGGAAGAGAGTGTTAGAAAGGGTTTGAGTGACTCGGCAGAAAATATGATCATGAAAGATCTTTTACACAAGTAGCAGTATTTACCTTTAAATGTCCTCACGGTGGCAGAGAGAAGTGAACAGTAAAAGGTCCAACCTGCAGTGTGACTCTTGTTAATTTATGTTAGGCAGGTCTTACTGTGTATGAATCAGACGTTCCAGCAAAGACAGCTTCTCTGACACATCCATCAGGCTTAGCTGAACTTATGAGGTATGAGATTGGATTGGATTTGTTCTCCTCCCCAACGCCAAAGTGTTTAATCTCTTTAGGTGAAAGGTTTCCAAAACTCTTTCCAATAAACTAACTAACATGAGGTTCAAGTTCATATGACTTTTTTTGAACCTGCCTGTCCTGGTTTGCTTTCAGCGGTTAGTCTTGATGTCTGTCCAGATGTTCTGAAAAGGAACCTGGAGCTGAGTGCACCGGCTACTGTAGGCGTACGCCTGGGTGTAACGTTACGTCAGACTTAGAGCTGAAACTCAAAACCAACTTAAAGTCGTCCTCTGTGCACCAGCTAGACTTAAGCCCTGTTTGTGTCGCACCTGGGTGAAAACTTTAACGCCTGTCAGACACACTACTATCCGAGGTAATACCAACGGAAACTTAAAAGTAAAACACAATGGCAATGCGTCTTGTTTACAGAATGATCAATGAAAAGGCATTTAGACGAGAGAGAGAGAGAGAGAGAGAGAGAGAGAGAGAGAGAGAGAGAGAGAGAGAGAGAGAGATGGTGCCACAGTGTCGGGATTTGA